>OX345695.1:13600000-14022500 GCA_947044815.1 Apomyelois bistriatella | reverse complement strand
TAACAACCTAACAACCTAACAACCTAACAACCTAACAACCTAACAACCTAACAACCTAACAACCTAACAACCTAACAACCTAACAACCTAACAACCTAACAACCTAACAACCTAACAACCTAACAACCTAACAACCTAACAACCTAACAACCTAACAACCTAACAACCTAACAACCTAACAACCTAACAACCTAACAACCTAACAACCTAACAACCTAACAACCTAACAACCTAACAACCTAACAACCTAACAACCTAACAACCTAACAACCTAACAACCTAACAACCTAACAACCTAACAACCTAACAACCTAACAACCTAACAACCTAACAACCTAACAACCTAACAACCTAACAACCTAACAACCTAACAACCTAACAACCTAACAACCTAACAACCTAACAACCTAACAACCTAACAACCTAACAACCTAACAACCTAACAACCTAACAACCTAACAACCTAACAACCTAACAACCTAACAACCTAACAACCTAACAACCTAACAACCTAACAACCTAACAACCTAACAACCTAACAACCTAACAACCTAACAACCTAACAACCTAACAACCTAACAACCTAACAACCTAACAACCTAACAACCCTGAACCCTGAACCCTGAACCCTGAACCCTGAACCCTGAACCCTGAACCCTGAACCCTGAACCCGGGAATTATTTCTTACATTGAACTTTACATATCCTGATTAATACCAAACCATACCTTGTTTTAATTTTCTGCAGCGCCATCTAGTTAAAAAGAAACAAGGTATTTTTATGTAATAAAGATAGCTTTTTTAGCTTGGGAATTGCCTTTGTTATGTTTACTTCATATAGAAAAATAAAACATTTTTTTTACTTACATATTTTATCAGAATTATATGGGAACTTTGCGTTACTTTCTTTAATAATTATCTTTTTGTTTACCACATAAACGCAGACACTAGGGACTACATTAAGGTGTGAGGTTCGGGTGTAGGGTGGTAATTGATACAACGAGTGTTGAGTTAATACTGAGTTATATTCAATACCATCGTCATATAAATAGGTTACATAGGTAATCTTAACTCCACTACATCTCCTTCCCACGGAGAAATTAAAATAAAAAAATAAGATTTATTTTAATTTATAGTATACATAAAGATTTAATTCGATTAAAGTTACATATAAGTAATATTTGATACACATAACAGTCAAGTAGTACATTAAAGATTTTTTATTTATTTATAATATTTGTTTATTGTTAATAACATACACCAAATAATGCGATACAATTTGGCATAAAAAGTTCTCAACTAACTTTAAAAGATTTTATTATTTGATAAAGATAAATCTAGGTCAAAGTGCATTACATTGCGATGACATCATACATGCATCGTACTTGTATTCACATTACAATAAGATTATAGCCACTTAATCTGTTTATCTATCTATTCTTTATAGTTAGCATCATGTAATGTTACTCATTTGGCTTATGGTATAACTTAGTTCTATTTTTAGGGTTCCGTACCTCAAAAGGAAAAAACGGAACCCTTATAGGATCACTTTGTTGTCCGTCTGTCCGTCCGTCCGTCCGTCTGTCAAGACCCTTTTTCTCAGGAACGCGTGGAGGTATGAAGCTGAAATTTATATCAATTACTCAGGTCTACTGTCCCTTGAAGCTGTGAAAAAATCAAACTTCTAAGCCAACGCAATCAAAAGATACAGCCGTTTATGCCGCAAATTTTTGACACTTGCAAGGGAATCAAAACCTACAGGGTGCTTCCCGTGAACTCAGAATCTTGAAATTTGGTACGAAGCAACGTCTTATAGCATAGATAAAGGAAAAATTACGAAAACCATAAATTTTTAGTTACATCACATAATATATTTTTTTTTAATAATTTTAATATTACTACCCATTTCCTCATAAACGCGTAGAGGTATTAAATTGAAATTCATACCAAATACTCAGGTCTATAATACCTTTAAGCTGTAGCAAAATCAAACTTCTATGTCAACGCAATCAAAAGAAACAGCAATTTAAGCTGCATATTTTGAAACTCGCAAGTACTCGCAAGGGAATCAAAACCTAAAGGGTACTTCCAGTCGACCTAGAATCTTGAAATTTGGCATGAAGCAACGTTTTATAGCACACATAAAGGAAAAATTCCGAAAACCTTAAATTTTTAGTTACATTACAAAATATATATTTTTTAATAAATATAAACTTATTACTTTTTTCCTCATGAACGCGTAGAGCTATCAAGTTGAAATTCATATCAAATAGTTAAGATATTATAGATAGTTATGACTCGATTGTCGTAATGAACGAACTTTGTAAACCTTGCAGGTTTGTACGGAACCCTCGGTGCGCGAGTCCGACTCGCACTTGGCCGGTTTTTTTATGTATTATATCTGTCTTACCATTAATATTTACTTCTACATTCGGTGATACATCTCCTATAACTACGTATGGACCTGAATATAAATCTGACAGCTTATTACCAGTTTCATTTTTGATAAGAATTAGATAATTAGGCTTGTAACACACTGGGTTAATATGACTATCGTATTTATTTTTTCTTAATAATTTACTTTCTAATAAGTTTTTACGCGCTTCAGCTTGGGATACCTGGAGTCTGTATTTTAATTCATGGGGGTAGCTATCGTGACTATACAAGGGTTGAACAGTTTTAGTTAAGTTATTTGGCAAATTACATTTTCTACCGTAAACAAGTTCGAAGGGGGAAAATTTTGTCGATCTATGTACTGAAGTGTTGTATGCAAAGCACCAATATGGAAGCCATGTGCTCCACAGTTCAGCTTGGATGCGTAGAAATGCTCCTAGATGCTTATGGGAGTTCTCTAGGGCGCCTACGCTCTGGTGATGATAGGCTGTGGAGTTTAACTTATATTTAGCAGTACACATACCTGTTTGAAAATGTCGGACATAAACTCTGTACCCCTATCAGTAGCTATCTCTGTAGGAATGCCATGCTGTAAAATAACATTATTTACGAAGCTGCGCGCCACTTCTGGTGATGATTTAGTGTGTAATGGAAATGCACATACATATTTTGTTAGTTCGCATTGAAGTGTCAGGGCCAGAAATAGTAACGTTTAATATTATTTAACATTCTTCTAATGCCCGCGTGGCCACTCGTGGGCAATAGATGGAAATCGTTAAGTATGACCCTTTTGTCGTCTTTGTCATCTATTCTTTCGACGTCTTTTAATATACATAACCTGGGCCCTTTATAGTTTTTATTTATTTTTATTTCACCTAGGTTTTAGTATAATATTCGTTGCGCTCATATGGAATGCCAATAGTCGAACATCTGCATTATTTGCGCCTGCTGCTGCGTTTTGGGCAAGGATGACCTCTTCCTTAGTGTTTGTAGAGCCCATGATGAGGTAAATTTAAAAAAAATTGTGGATAATTCGGCACAATTAGAACACCGCACTGGGATAGGCAGAGTCCACGAATACACATTTTGAATGTAATGTTCATTTTCAGTCTCTATATGGTTAAAGGAATGTAAACACGCGCGCGCCTGGCAGAGTCGCCATGTGAGGTTCGGGTGTAGGGTGGTAATTGATATAACGAGTGTTGAGTTAATACTGAGTTATCAATACATATAATAAGACACTAAAATGCGAGTGTCTGTACATTTAATATTTTTCAAAAAAACTGATTGAGTGCGATTAAAAAGGAGTAACAGAAACCAAAAAAACAGTTTTTGGAATTTTTGTCTGTCTGTATGTATGTATGTATGTATGTATGTCTGTCTGGTACGTTATAACTTCGAAAATACTCAACGGATTTAAACGCGGTTTTCACAGTTGGATTACATATGATTAGGAGCGTTGTCAAAACTTTGTTTCGTCAAAATCGGTTAAGGGAAAAAGAAGTTATGGTCGATTGAAAATTTACTTCAAACACTGCTTCAAAACTTTTAATGCGTTTACTTACGTTTAATTTAATTTAGATAAGGCTAGGATTTCTACTTTTTAATATCCATATCAATAAAGACGAAAACACGCACTGCACCTATTAATTTTAATAAGATAACACATTGAATTTGATCGTAAATTTAGTAACATAAAATCTCAATAGATGGCGCGAATTTGCGTACCTATAGACAAATCTCATTTGAAATTTCGCCAATCTCTAGCAACGTATGTTGGCCTATCGGTAGAGGTCGTAGATCATATTTTTAAGTCGATGGTTCGTATCCTACTATACATGACTTTTTTTTACTTACTTTCTTTTACTTGCTTTTTTTTACTTACTTTTTTTACTTACTTTTTTTTATTTACTTTTTTTTTTCGTTTTGTATTAATTTTTAAGAATTTTTTAATACTTTAGTAATGAAATGTTTCAAGAAAGTACCTGGATCGAATCCTGTCACAAACAATAATTTTATGATTTCGTGTTTTATTTGTTTTCTAGAATTATTTTCTTACTTTTTTTTATAATTTTGAAAAGAAACAAATAAATTCATTTGCAAATTTATTTCAGGATAAACGATATCGCAACCCCTTACAAATCATATCTAATAGTTTGTCATTGACGACATTGAAAAAGAAGATTAATCAAATGGTTGACTGGTAGAGAACGCTCTTAGCGTTAAGTCCGTTAATATATAAGTACTAGCTGTTCCCCGCGGCTCCGCCCCGCGTGGGAATCGGTTATATCGCGCCCAAAAGTTTATGTTTGACCTCAGGTCGTTAACTACATCCCTACCAAATTTCATCACAATCGGTCCAGCAGTTTAGCCGTGAAGAGGTTACAGACAGACAGACTTTCGCATTTATAGTATTAGTATGGATATGGATTTTGTACTTATCTATCTATCTTTACATATAATAGGACAGTAAAAATTTAATGTCTGTACATTAAATATTTTTCTAAAAAACTGATACGGGGCGATTAAAGAAAGACGTGTAACAGAAACCAAAAAAAAACAATTTTGGAATTTTTGTCTGTCTGTCTTTCTGTATGTCTGGTACGTTATAACTTCAAAACTACTCAACAGATTCGAACGCGGTTTTCACAGGTGGATTACATATACGTTCAACAGTTTTGTCAAAACTTTGTTTCGTCAAAATCGGTTAAGGGAAAAAGAAGTTATGGTCAATTGAAGTTTACTTCTAGCACTGTTTCAAAACTTTTACAGAGTTGAATCCGGTTTACATAAACGTATTTAATATAGATAAAGCTACAATTTCTACTTTGTTTTATCGATATCAATGAAGACAAAAACACACTGCAGTCTCTATTAAATTTTAAAAAATTAACACATTGAATGTGTGTGGGCGTATAATTTAGTTACATAAAATATCAATAGATGGCGCTGAAGTTAATTTAATTATTTTTTTCTCATATGGTATTATAGCAGATTGAAAGTTTTCCAGCAATTAATTCTAATTATTTCAAAAACATTTTGGTTGTTTATTTAGTTCTATTGGTTGGTTTGTTTATCGGTCGTTTGTTGTATTGTATTGTAAGCTATTTGAATTGAATAGTTGGTTGGTTTGGCTTTGGTTTAAAAAATAATCAAACCAGCAAGTCAGTTCAGTTGTTGTTCGACGGAACATACGGTCGTGTTGTAAGGTCTAATTTAACTAACATAACACTATTTATTGAGTTAGGTTCTAATGACCCTGTAATAGGCTGCGTCTACTCTTTTAGAGACAAATATGTGATAGTATGAATGTTAATATTTTCAGTTTGATATCGTAGCAATGTAATGGCTTTATAAAATTGGCACGGGAATAGGATACTACTTATAGATTTAACTATAGGTCTGGATAGTTGTAGTTTCCACAGGTTAAGCGAAAAGCGAACAACACGCGGGCGGAGCCGCGGGCAACAGCTAGTATTCAATATTAGTCATATAAATATGTTACATAGGTAATCTTAACTCCACTACAAAGGTTTATAAATTTATTTATTGATAGGAAGACCAACAGCTTATTAATGTACAGTAATGGATGACAGGTCCATACAGATAGAAATAGTGTAGGTATTGAAAAAATTTAACACGCCACTATAAAACATAATACACGAAATTTCCTAGTTAGCCCGAGAGGTTTTTGTCCCCGCAGAAGATAAGCTTTTTCATGTTTAACTTTTTCTACATTTAGAACTTCATGTTTGTAACTTTCAAGCAATGACAGAACAATGTCATACCAGACAGACAGCAGAGCAAATTAGATCATCTTATGACACAATTTAATTTTGTATAATATTTTTTGTTATCTGAATTTATTGGCCATAAAAAGTTGAAAGTGCATAATGTTACGAAGAAGATGAAAGGTGGGTCATGTCGGAGTGCAAGCTTTGGGTGTCCACGGAGACAGTTAGCAAGTCCTGCGGCCGCGAGGTGGTGGACAGAAGGAGCGGGCGCGGCGCCGGCGCGCTGCTGGCGCTGGTGGCGCTTGCTATAGCAACAAACGGTGAGCGCACAGGCGCACACGCGACCAACCCAATATTGGTGTATCGTTTTGCTAATTTTTTTTTATTTCTTGGGCAAGTTTAAGCCATCAGCTAGGTAACAAAACCCATGGCGTGAAAATAATGCCACCTATACGCAAGTGAATGAATAATTGTTTTATTTTATACTAGCTTTTGCCCCTGGCTTCGCCCATGTGAGTTTGCTTCGGGAAATGTGCTTTGAAAGGTCTTTCTCAATATTTCTAGCTGTGTGTAATAATGTATATGCGAAATTTCAAAAAGATTGGTTCAGAAAGTATATAGGGGTGAAGGCGTAACAAACAAACAAACAACAAACAAACTCACTTTCGTATTTATAATATTAGTATGAAGTAGATATGATTTAAAAATATAACATAGGTAGATGTAATAATGGTTAAATGTCAATTGTACACAGGATTGTTGATTGTGGAAGGCTCGCAGCTCGCAGCTAACCACAGTGTGAAGATTGAAGATGACGAAGAGAGTGACCATGCGCCTTTTGCGGTGAGTGACAAAGTATTATACAACCCTCAAAATGGCTGGGTCTTATTTAAGCCGCAAGCAGTCCACATATGCTATCCCCAAGGATTTTCAGAATAACAGATCATCCGTTCAATGATCACTGTCATAACAGGTGGTGGTGCAGCACAATCCCGATGGTGAAGGCAGGTCGTGGTACTGCGGCGCATCGATGGTGACGCTGCGCACGGCGCTGTCGTCGCGCTGGTGCGCGCGCGGCCGCGAGCTGTGGCTGCTGGCCTCCGCCACGCTGTCGCTGCCGCGCTCGCCGAAGCGCATGGATGGCGTGCGTCGCGTCCAGCGCGTTGTCTATGCCAACGAACTCGGCGGGCTGCTGCCGGTCAGTACGACGGGATATTGGGAGTTAAAGCACAGAAATATTAATACGAGTATATACAGTCAACCAGTTAATATTTATAAGTTCTATGAAGTGTATTTGAATTCAGATTCCTATATAGTTTACCTAAGTACATAATACGTTTTAGCTTTTAGCTATTGGGGAATAACATAATTTCCTGTTTTTATAACGCTATGCTGTCAAGCTTCTTACAATGATATTATATTAAGTAACTAGCTGTAGTCCGCGACTTCGTGCGCGTGGAATTTTCCTAGTTCCCGAAATTCGCAAATATTCATGAGTTTGTCATGACAATAACAACACAAAAAAATTATTATACAATTTGGTGCATTTGCTCGAAATTTAATTGCAGCCTTGAGTTCATTCAAATGACGATAACCGATTCTGATGAAGCAAACTTAAGATGTTCTTCCGAGTTAAAACAAAACAATTGGTGTAGGTTTTAAGCAAATGGGTTCAATACTTTCGAAGATAAGCGTGATCATTCATATAGACAGACAGACGGACCGACAAACAGAGACAAAAAATTTAAAAAAATTTAAGTGTCCTTACTAAATATACAGACAAATTATTTTTACTGTTTTGTAATATGTATAGATATAGAAAAAGGCTTATTTACAGGAAGAGATGGACGAGTCTTCTGAAATGGTAGCGGACAATGCGTGGAGTGGCGCGAGCTTGGATATAGCTGTTGTAGAGGTGGAGGCACCATTCGGCGCCATGGCGAACGTGCGGCCCATCCTCATGGCGAAGGAGTCGTCGCACTGCTCGGCGCCCAAGTCGTGCCACGTGACGGGCGTCAGCACGCGCGCCGAGCGGCCGCTGCTGCGGATCGTGGACCTGGAGATGGCGCGCGGCGACACGTGCGCCGACATCGCGCGACACTGGGCCGCCGTGCGCGACCATGTGCACTGCCTCACGGGCACGGAACTGTGCCCGGTTAGTTTTATACATACAAAAAATACCTTATACCTTAGCACCAACACAGAAAGCGCTACTAATCCTAGCACCGCGGTAATCGCGGAGCTCGGTATAGGTACTAATCCTCATCATCATCGTATCATCTAGGGTGTGTGGTAGTATCATAAGTATATTATCAGTATCATTAAACATCTCTTAATTTGCCGAAGTCAGCGATGATAAACGAGAGAAAAAGCTTGTGTTGTGTTGTACAGAGCGACCGCGGTGCGGGGGTGGTGTGCGGTGGCAGGTTGTGCGGCGTGGTGAGCCGGTCGGCGGCGGAGGGCGGCGCGGGCGGCGCGGGCGGCGCGGGCTGCGGCGAGGCGCACGCCGCGCAGGCCGTGGCGCGCTGGCAGCGCTTCGTGCAGTGCGCGCACACCGCAAAGGCTTGCTATAGGTCACTTTTTAAAACTCACTACTGATACCGCCCTTTGATAGTCGACCAGGTAGAAATTGGGAACCTCTTTTACAAAATGTACAGTAATTTAATAAGTAATAAAAATAAATATATTTTATGGACTAATCACACAGATGTCAAAATGTGTAAGTAATCCAAACCCTTTCGGTTCGTGATGACCGCTATTAGGGTTCGTCGCACTAAATATAAAATCTATTAAATGATTTTATCTATCAATACATATAATAAGACACTAGTGTCTGTACATTTAATATTTTTCAAAAAAACTGATAGTGCGATTAAAAAAGAGTAACAAAAACCAAAAAGACAGTTTTTGGAATTTTTGTCTGTCTGTATGTATGTATGTCTGTCTGGTACGTTATAACTTCGAAAATACTCAACGGATTTAAACGCGGTTTTCACAGTTGGATTACATATAATTAGGAGCGTTGCCAAAACTTTGTTTTGACAAAATCGATTAAGAGAAAAAGAAGTTATATTAAACTAGATCAGCTGATTCTCAATTTGTATGGGAGGTCAAAAATTTTTTTTCGTATTTCGACATACTTAAGTTTATTTAGGAAAGTTGTTCAGTTGAGTGGTCTGAATCTGCCCTTAAAATATTTGCAGTTAATTTAAATTCACCTTATATAAAGAATTTTAATTATTTTAAATAATGCCTAGGAGGAAACGATCTAATCTGTCGCATCATTCCAGAATAGCTAAAAGCAGAAGGTTAGCTAGATCTCAATAATCGAATGCGGATAGACAGATGCGACTCGATGATGATAGGCAACGCCATGCATTGTCTCGGTCTTTAGAAACTTCTTCTGACAGAGAGTCTCGGTCGGAGTCCGCTGACCGCGAGCGTCATGCGTCATCTCGGGCTTCGGAAACGTTTACCGAAACTCAAGGTTTTGGCGGAAATTGTCGGGGATGAAGTGATTTACACGTCATATAACAGTGTTGTGCATCAGGATGATACTACCACCTACCCTATCGAGTTTTTGAGTTCATTGGCTGCAAGTGGTCTTCCTGCTCATAACATTACCCTTAAAGTCGGCGTTCCCATTATGCTCCTAAGAAATCTTTCTCCGCCTAAACTATGCAACGGGACCCGACTCAAAGTAACGGTTTTGCAGCGCAACTTAATACAGGCCGAAATTCTCACAGGGTGTGGTTCAGGCGAAACGGTGTACATACCTCGAATACCACTCATCCCCAACAATTACCCCTTTCAATTTAAACGCACCCAGTTTCCAGTTGCTGTATGCTTTGCCATGACGATAAATAAGTTGCAGGGACAAACCCTAAAAGCAGCTGGCATCGACCTAAGAACAAGATGTTTCTCGCATGGACAACTGTATGTGGCTTGCTCGCGGGTCAGTAGCGCCGAAAATCTATTTTTATTAGCCTATGAGGGAAGAACTGCTAATGTTGTCTACAAAGAGATTCTTTGAACTTAACTCTGAAACATGATATTTGTTTATATTTGAATAATGTCCTGGCTACTTCGATTGCGTCATTTCATTTCAATGAAACACAGGAGCCGCGGGTACAGGCTGGTAATTTATAAATTCCAATTCGACTACCAGTAGGCAGCCGGTACAAACGGCTTAACATGCCTTCCGAAGCATGGAATCATCTTTATCATCAGGCAGGTGATTCACGCTTGCAATGTCCTAATATAACCAAACTGGAAACAACTAGGTAAACAAAGTACCTATACTTCCCGTGCGAGGCAGTTGTCGCGGGTGATAGCTGGTCTTATTAAATAAATTACATTTATTTAAAACGTTAACCAACATTTAATCATTTTATTATATAGAGAATGTAGAGGCTCTTGCATGGAACGACTGCTTTTACCCGAAGCTTCAGCAGAGACGTTCGACAAAGATGCCCCTAAGACATTGGAGAAAGATACCCCGAAGATATTCGAGAAAGATTCCCCGAAGACATTCGAGATAGAGGTTCCAAAGACATTCGAGATCGAGGTCCCGAAGACATTCGAGATAGAGGTCCCAAAGACATTCGAGAAAGAGGTCCCGAAGACATTCGAGAAAGATGCCGCGGAGACATTTGTGAGCCCCCGTTTCGTGCCGGTCCCGGCGGAGGAGACCCGGTCCACCGCCGCCACTATTGCGAGCCGCACATCTCTTATCACAAAGCCAACAGAAACCGATATCAATACTACACTTTTTACTGAAAGTGAGTACACAATATTTTATATCATTATAATATTCTATAGAACGATTCCACATGTAATGGAAATCATACAAATAAGTAAGTTAATATGGTTGTGGCACTATCAAACTAGTAAACAAAAAAAACATATTCTACTATGCCGAGTACTGCATTGGAGTATAATAAGTTGGTAGTTCCATGCTATAGAATAATCGCATAAAATTTCCAATCTGACCATGAAAAAAAACTTTATACTGCGTAAGCGGAAAGTTTAAAAAAGTTACTCTGTGTTGCAAATAATGAGCCAACACCAATCAGATAGGTACCAAATAAATCATATTTATTTATAGTGTAAGCATGTTACATAATCTGGTTTATTCTTATAATAAACCCTCGTTTTATTTTATTTATTTATTTGTTTTTCGGGTGTCTTACAGCTTAATATAGTATAGTATAGAATACAATTACAATGTTGGACTGTGCTAATAACAAGACTCCACTAAGTAGATATCTTTTTCCAAGTGTTAAAAAAATCAAGTTTGGTTTTAAACTAAATGTATAAAATAGAGAGTACCAAGAGAAAGAAGTACGAGTCGCATCGGAAAGGAAAGGGCGGCCGCGCTCGCAAGCCGTCCAACCTGGTGACCCCGACGCGCAGCACGCCGCCCATCGCCACGCCGCCGCTCGTCGCCACGCCGCATCCCGCCAAGCCGTCGCCGGACGGCGCGAGCGTGCCAGCACTGCCGGCGCAACCTCCTAGGCAGGAGTTTGATCCTAGTCGCGCCGATTTTAAGGTCATTCATACATTCATATCGATTAGGTTACATTGTCAGTGGACACCTGCATATCCTGGTGTCAGTTTCGAAAAAGCGCCTCTTATCTTCTTCAATGACTAAACAGCAGCTGAGACGAGTCATCTTTCTTACCTACCAATCAGGTGATTTAAGCCTGCAATGTGCTGTTAGATTGAACAGCTCACTTATAAAAAAATATATGCTTAAAGATAAAGATATGTTTATTTTTAAGAGTTATTATATACCAATTAAATAAACCTCCTAGATGGCAATGCCTAGACTGAAGCAGATTTTAAAGTTTTATTCGGTGAGACTTTAGTACGTGAGTTGGTCATATTTATTTGGGAATGGCGACCACGTTCTAGTAACGTCTACCTATAAGCAAGTACATCCTAACAGGAAATATGATAGTTTAGATCCCGGAGAAGTCGCGGGCAAAGCTCATATAATAAATATGCGTCGGTGTGGTCGGTAACATGTATTGTATCAGGCGGGCGAGTACGGCGACAACGCGGCGGAGTACGCGGGGCTGGCGGAGGAGGCGGCGCGCCCCACGCCGCCGCCGCCGCCGCCGCCGACGCGCTCGCCGCCGCCGCCGCCGCCCGCCGCGCCGCTCACCGCCGAGCAGCGCGCCGCGCCCAAGTTCCTGCCGAGGTCGTTCAATCCAAGGGGATCTGACAACAAAACTGCGACCGCTGTCAAAATGGCGACCGCGGCATACGAGCCTCAGAGTTCTAGCTCCACCTCTATTCGACGACCAGATATTTTATACATGTCATGTTTTGTTTCGTACCTTTTATACACGATTTACTGAGTTCGAAAAGTTAATTGGCTTTTATTTCTATTGAACTTATTAAAAAATCCAGATTGTATGCTACTGTTAAAACTTATGTAGGCTTACGTGCCTACTTCGTTATTTTTTGTTTAGAAAGACGTTGAATGCCTTTTGGAATAGATTTAAGTGCATTACGCATATGCATATTTAAAACAATAAAAAAGAACTAATGTGTACAAAAAAGCACACCCATCTGTATGTACCCTTGGACAGTATCATTATAAACATTTCTTAGTATTAGACAGTATCATTATAAACGTTTTTTATAGTAGGCTGGCCAGAGTGAAACAATAAAACCTAATGAATGAAAATCTCCATAGAGCCGCCTGCAATGTATATTTTTTTTCTTTATTAATAGTACATTACTGTCGAGGCCGGAAATTAAATTTACGGCCGAGTTATATTGTCTTGCAATGTATATTGCCAAATGCTTAAATACGAGGACGTTGCAATTTCGGCCGAAGCTTGCTTTACTTTCTCTGAAATCCTTTTGAGACGAAACATAATCGTATCAAATTTTAAAATGGTGTCAACAACAAGCCAGCCGTGTTCTTTTTTTGAAACCATTTGAAATGTTCATACATATTTTTAAACGATAAAAGAATTAATGGTTAGTACCAACCTAACAAAAGTGTCCAGCAATTTTCATTAACGACCGCTAGGGTAGGTTTTTTTTGGTAGGCTGGCCAGAGTGAAACTAAAAACCTAATGTATGAAAACTTGCTCATCAAAAAACCTCCAATAGCGGCCAGCAATGAATTTTTTTATTACATTGTTGTCTTAGGTCAGCAATGATTCTTTTGGCGTATTGTTTTTTTTTTTTTAATAATGAAGCCATTTCCGAGCAAGAGGAAGTAAAATATTTTTATACTTTGATGGGCCAGGCCATGCACCAATGAGTCTATTGACGAGCAAGAGGAAGAAAAGACATCGAAACAGTTTGCAAGTTGATTTATTGCGTCCGATCGGTAGTGAGAGCGGGCGGCGGCGGCGCGAGCGGCTCCAGCTCGTCGGGCAGCGCGTGCAGCCGCAGCTGGCGGTCCAGCAGCGCGTCCGCCAGCGCGCGCGCCTCCGCGCCCACCCACGCCGCGCCGCACACGTGCAGCGCCTTGCTGTGCGGCAGCGCGGCGCGCGCCTCGCACAGCGCGCGCGCCGGCTGCGGACGAGAGCCGCGCGCCGCCGCCTCGAGCCGCGCGCACGCCAGCAGCGCGCCGCCCGCGCCCGCGCGCGCGCACCGCGACACCACGCGGTACACCACATCCGCGGCTGAGAACAGACATCTTTATACTGATCAAATTAATGCTTTTAGATAATCACGCTTTAATTTAATGGAATGAATTTTGATTGGTACGAGCATTCTTTCTAAATCGTTCCCTGTATGGTATTGGTATCAGCCCTCCTCGAGAATGCTATAGTGTCGGTATTACCTTGTGGCGTCCAGGCGGCGGGCGGCGCGGCCAGCAGCGCGGGCAGCGCGCGCGCCAGCGCCGCCGTGTCCGAGCGGCACTCGCCGCCGCCCGCCCACAGCGGGCCGCCAGCGGCCGCTACAGACATTACATATATATACAATTTTGTATGAATTTAGTCAAAATGCGGGGGTAAAACGAAGGTTCATTTTTAGCGCGACATCGCGGCCTAAAAGGCCTCCTTTTAAAAGCACTTGGCAAACAAATATAATCACGTCTTTATCCCATGCGGGGTAGACAGAGCCTTGGGCCATAAGACTTTAGGCCACGTTTAGCATAATGGTAGTTGAAACAGGAAATCAATAGTGATGGGTTGCTAGCCGCATCGCCTATGTCATGATTTCCTCATTCGGCGATTCCCTCAGACGACTTTTACGGCTTGCGCGGGAAGAGAAGCAGCTGGTACATTCTATGTTTTTCTTTTTCTCCCAGACCAGCATGGAAGAGTAGATTGAGTTCAATCATTTATAATGAATATTATAAAGATTTTAATATCGACACTTCACATAGACCTGCCTCTGATATATATATATATATATATGTACGAGTACATGAACAAAACAAGAAGATGAGATGAGATATAAGTAATCGGGTGTCATATTCACCTAAATTCAAGAAGGCATTATCCGGAAAGAGCGGCGCGAGGTCGCGCGCCGTGTCGAGCGCCTTCGCGTCCGCCGCCGCCGCCAGCGAGAGCGCGCACGCGGCCTGCTCGCGCCAGCGCCGCTCGGCCGCGCCGGCCGCCGCGCGCCGCTCGCAGCTCGCCCGCAGCGCGCGCAGCAGCGCGGCGCGGCGCGCGGGCGAGGCCAGCAGCGCGCGCGCGCACGCCCACTCGGCGCTGGCCGGCAGCAGCGCCGCGATAATGTCTTCCTCCTCCTCCAGTCCCGACCCCGACTCGAAGGAACTCTCTATCTCGGAGCATCGTTCTTCGCACTAACCGGACATTGACATGGATTGTATAGCATGTAAAATTTTTATTTTCATTGACTAAAAATAAATAAATAAAAAAAATAAAATAAAATTAAGTTAGTATTCTGATAGGGCCCGGTTAGATTAAGAAACGTCGGCGGCGCAGCACAGCGCCCGGCGACTGGCCCACTTCCGCAACTCACCATTGTAGCAGCGGCGGCCCACAGCTCCGCCGGCGGCGCGTCACCCAGCGAGTCGAGCGCGGGCAGCGCGCGGCCCAGCGCGGCGCAGCACAGCGCCCGGCGCGCGTGCGCCGACTGGCCCACTTCCGCAACCACGCGCGCTCCGTACAACCTGTCCGATATCATTCCGATGAGAATAAATTACAAATTTTATATCCAAGGTGGTGGTGCAGGTGTGGTAGTTATAACAAGGTATATACATAGAAGACAAAACAACACGAAGTATATATATAATTAGCTGAGAAACGACCAGAAGCGGGCGGAGCCTAGCCGTGACGTCATCAGAGCGGGGATGGCGGCCGGGTGGTGGCTAGCATCGTGCACGCGGGGGCTCGCTCTCTCTTCGCTTGCGACTTTCGGATCGGATGGACGTTCACACTATCATTTATTAATTTAAAATAAATTGTTAACGGTTTAGGTTTTTGCTTTGTTTATTTTTTTAATTAAATATTAATTTGTCAGATAAATATATGGTTACCTGTCGACTACCAGCGACTGCGGGTCCCGGCAAGCGGCGGCCAGCGCGCGCCACGCCACGCGCAGCGCAGCGGCGTCGTCGCCGGCGGCGCGCTCGAGCCGCGCGAACTGCAGGAACGGCAGCGCGGCCGCGCCCGCGAACTGTTTGAGAGACGAACGCGCAGCCCCGCGCAGGCGACGGAGTTCCGCCAGGTCGGCCTCCTCCTGTTATCGAAGATTTTATTTGTCGTATGACAAATCCGGCTAGTTTTGAAGTCCTCTTGACCATACTATCAATGTCGTCCCAAGGCCCCGAATACTATCATTTGTTCAAAACAAAGTAACTTTTGTGTTACAAAGTAAAAAAATCTTACTTTTGTATCGAGCAACAACATGAGCGAATGCAACCAGCGCAGTCGCCAGCATAGCAGCGCCTCTCTCGCTCGCCCCGTCGTCCAGCCCAGCGCCGCCTGCCACAGCGACTCCACCCACGACAGGAAGCCTGCCAACGTAATGCCACATACACTCATGCCACATTTACACTCAGCCTTGTAGGGCAGGGAAGTGAGCAGGGAAGTGGGCAGCGCGCGAATGTAAATAGGTTACTCGCGTTGTCATCGCCCGCGCCGCTGCCGCTGCCGGCGAGCCCGAGATTGGCGGAGGGCGGGCAGCGCGAGTGCGAGTGAGTGTTTACATTCAGCTTAAAACTATGCAAGATCCAGTGAGTAAAGGAGATGTCGCCTTACATCATGTATTGCGCTGTCTCGCTTACTCACTGGAACTCGCATGTTTTTAGATATGATAGTAGGCCACCAGATGAGCAGTAAAGAAGTATGAAGGCTGAGTGTGAACGCTCACTCGCGTCGTTATTGCCGCAGAAGTATTTAGGTAAATATTTTCGGTAGCGACAGGAGCAGTGGTATGGGGCCTGAGTGTGGTAGGTATAAGGAACAACTTGAACGAGTGCCGCCAGCCCAGCGCCGCCACCCCGCGGGTACCTGTGTCCGCGCAGTAGTGCGGCGGCTGCAGGTAGTGCGGCAGCGCGCGCGTGCTGGTCCGGCGGGCGGCGTGCGCGGGCGGCAGGCGGCGAGCGGCGCGCAGCAGCGGCACCAGCGCCGAGCCGCAGTCGGCCGCGCAGCCCGCCGCCGCCAGCGCGGCCGCCAGCGGCCCGTCCGCCGCGCGCCGCAGCCACTGCGCGGCCGGCAGCAGCGGCACCTTGACCAGCCGCAGCGCCGCTACCAGCAGCAGCGGCGCGGCGCCGTCGGCCACGGGCTGCAGCAGGTCGGCGAGCTCGGCCGGCGGCGGCGCGCGCTGCGGGTCGGCGCTGGCGGCGGCGGCGGCGACGTCGGCCCGCCAGTGCGCCGCCGCCCGCAGCCGCTCCACGCGCGCCCACACCGCCGACACCGGCATGCCGCTCGATATCGCCGCCTCCTGCCGCACCACACGATATCATTGATAACTGTATTTTGTCTTTTAGTGTTAGGACTCCATCGAAATGATATGTACCGTGTCGTACCTCTGCGGCGAGCAGCGCCTCCTCCCGCTCGGCATCGCGCGGGGAGGGCGGCGGCGGGAAGGCGGGCGCGGGCGGCAGGCTCATGCCCAGCGCCAGCTCCAGCAGCAGGGTCAGATGCTCCCACAGTCCGCCCGACCGCAGAAATGAACCTGCACCACCGTCAATATATTGGTAATGCAGAAAAAGACCCATTAACATAAAAATGAAACTGCATATTTATAAAACAAAACTGATAAGCGCGCGTATAATACATTTATACTCTCGCGACGTTTCAACCGCGTTACGTACTACAAGCTAGAACTGACCGTAGACATAGAGGATGCGCGGGTAGGCGCCGGGCGCGGCGGCGGAGTCGCGCAGCGCGGCGCGCGCGGCCGCCGCCAGCGCGGGCTGGCTGCCGCCCGCCGAGCCCGCCAGCGCCCACAGCAGCCGCGCCCACAGCTCCAGCTTCAGCGACGCCGGCGACGCTGCCGGAACGAAACTTTTGTTATTTCAAATACCACTCTCGACCGGCTCGGACGAAAGAGAAACACTTCGGGAAGGGTCTGACCGTTGACGATGAGGTCCCTGAGCTCGGCGAGATGCCGGTCCGGCGGCAGGTGTCGGCGCGCCAGCTCCAGCCGCAGCTCCCTGAGAGCCGCCGCCCGCGGCGCCGCCGCACTCGCCTCCGCGGCCGCGCGCCACGCTGCTTCACCACCGCTACACCGTTCCTAACGACGACATCCGATAATGTTTACAAAACTTTTATTCTTTCTCCTCTTTATACATGTATAAAATGTATAAAATACACTTTAAAATTTATGATCCTTAGCTAGACCGGGGTTTAAACATAAGCTACTTTTTAACGCGATATAACAAGTTATTCGTGTTTTTGGAAAGCTGGTAAATAATAAAATAAATAAACAAAGTGTGTCTGTGTAAGCCTACATATATTATGTTACCAACTGGAAGTTCGCAATTGGAAGATCAAAGTGCCTGGTGACACTGAGAAGACTATTCACCTTCCACACAATAGCACACACTAATATGTCCACTAATGGTCACAAAATGTCCAAATCTTTTGCTAAACGTTGTCGGAAATTGATGCTGAGGTCGCTGGTTATCACTCCTTGATATCTCTTCCAAGTCACGCTTGTATCGCTCCTGAACTCAAACTACCTCCCCGCTAGGATTTCATCTCATACCTGTATAGGTGTGGGGAGTCAGTGTCGAGGCGACGGCCTCCTGACTGAGGTTGCACACGCTGTCCGTTAAGACGAACAGGTCATGGGATGTGGTACCTGCCACTGGACTGCTGGTCTGCTATTACCTGTCGCGGGTCGCGAGTTCGACTCGAGCCGGCTATGTGCCAGCGAGCGCTCTCAGCGTGCGACTAGTAGAGCAAACCTGTGTACTGGAGTCACTGTGAATCTAGACGAGGTCTCGGGGGTACCTTTTACGGTCGGGAGGTCGAGCGTGGTAGGGTGCCAACTCCTGTATGTGTGGCAGGGTCGACTCTCCTACACGCTGGAACATCCTCCTCGTTAGGCGCCTTATGAAGGCGTCCAGGGTCTCTGTCTTCAGTCCGCTACGGATTGTAGTGTTCCTCACGTAGCGAGGGGCCTTCGTGATAACTCTAAGTGACTTCGACTGTTGTACTTCCAGCTGGGTCTTACGCGACTCTGAGAGGAGCGCGTACCAAGCCGGGGAGGCGTATGTAAGTCGGGGCCGTATGTATGTCTTATACACACCGAGTTTCACTTTTAAGGGGAGGACAGAGTCGAGCACTGGGCGCAAGAGGGCTCGGGCAGCACGTGTAGAGTTGATGGCAGCTTTCACTTGGTCTTTCATCGTGAGGCGCCGATCGATATGGACGCCCAGGTATTTCACCGAGCTGGTCCAAGCGATGTCCTGGGCCTGAAGACGAAGGGGAGGCGGGGGGATCTGGTGACTGACGGTAATGGCTTGTGTTTTAGCTACATTGATCGACAGCCTCCAACGGGCTAACCATTCGGGAAGGGCATCTAGGGTTCTCTGTAATACCTTGGCGGCCTGTAGAGCGCTCATCGACGACGCGTAGTACGCGGCGTCGTCAGCGTACAGGGCCAGGTGAGACCCTTCTTGTAGTGGGATGTCATCTGTATACCTCGAGTATAATACGGGAGAGAGGCAACTGCCTTGGGGTACGCCTGCCTCTACCGTGCGAACGGTAGAGATAGCGCTTTCGACTGCAACTTGGAATTGTCTGTTAGAGAGAAAGTTGGCCACGGTCTTAACGACTCGACGGGGAGTCGTAGAGGTGGATAACTTATAAACTAGACCTGGATGCCAGACACGGTCGAACGCCCCTTCCATGTCGAGGTATACACCTACAGTTTTTTCCCCTTTGTTGTAGGCTGTCGTCATGTGGTGTAGTACCCTTGTGAGTTGGAGCGTGGTAGAGTGTTCGGCTCGAAAGCCGAATTGCTCGTCTCTAGGAGTCAGGTGGGGTGTGAGATGTACTAATAATAGTTTCTCGAACACTTTGGAGATGGTAGCTAGAAGCGTTATGGGACGGTAATTACCTGGGTCCAGAACGTTCTTTTGGGGCTTGGGAAGCATGATGACTCGGCCGAGTTTCCATAAGGAGGGGTAGTGACCCGTACGCATAACCCCATTGTAGAGCCGCGTCAGTACCGCGATTGCTCGCGGTGGAAAGTGACGCAGGGCTTCGTTGGGGATGCCGTCGGGGCCAGGGGCCTTTCGGAGCTTCGTTTTCTTAATCATCCTTAGGACTTGACCCGGGGTAAAGACTATGGGGTCTTCGTCTGGGGGAATGGGACGGCGGAAGTACTCGTCTAGGAGCTTCTGGATGTCCTCGGCATGTTGAGTGTCATCAGAGGGGTTCGGCTTGAATCGCTGCTCAAGATTGTCTGCGAAAATTTCGGCTCTATCTTCCGCTCTATAACGGGGGGTACCGTCAGAGGCGCGGAGGGGGCGGATAGGCTGCGGCTTTTTGGAGACTTGCCTGCAAAGCCTATGAATAGACGTCCAGTCATCACTCGCTGACTCTATAGTCCGCAGCCATGAGTCGGTAGCCTCTGTTTCCAGGGCCTTCGCTATTTTTGCTGACATAGAGTTCAACTGAGTCTTGAGGGACGGGCATCTAGATTGTTGCCAGCGTTTACGCAGGGTTCTCTTTTCGGCTATCATCTCCAGGATATAGGCTGGGGTAGAGCGTCTCTTAGGGGTACTCACAGTATCAATTGTAGCTTGTGTTAAGGCCTCTTGTGTTATTTCACAGATGTGGGAGGCTAGCTGTTCAACGTCAGCCGCGTTGTTGACCGGGAGAGAGGTGAGGTGCTGCTCTACATACGTGCTGAACCTAGCCCATTCAATCCGGGGGCGGGGGGTGGGGGGAGGCTTGGAGGTATGGGACTCATCCACTGTAACGAGGACAGGGTGGTGGTCGGAGTCCATGTTGTCAGACAGGACTTCTGTGACGATCTTTGACGCTGAAATGCCTTTGAATAGCGTGAGGTCTATTACGTCCGGTAAGTAGGAGGCGGGCCCAGGATAGTGGGTCGGTACTTCCGTTCCTCTTACCTCGTAACCCTTCCTTTCAGAGTCGTCAAAGAGACGGCGACCGTTGGGGCATATGCGGTTGGAATTCCAGGCGGTGTGTTTGCAATTAAAATCACCTGCTATGATGGTCGGTACAGCCGAGTTCAGGAGAGTGTGTACATCGGCTACTTTCAACTCATTATGCGGCGGCTTGTAGAGTGCAAACACGCGGAGTGGGGCTGAGTCAGTACATATCTCAACGCCTAGTGCATAGAGCGACTGAAGCTGCGACTGGGGTATCGGTTGATGCACGATCCTTCTCTTCACCAAGACAGCGAGACCTCTATACGCTCGGCCGGTGTCTGAGACTGCATCAAGTCGATAGACATGAAAACCTGAGAACTTCAGTGGGTCGTGGGCACGTAAGTGCGTTTCCGAGATCAGTACGATGTCCGCATTGTATTCGGCCACCAACGATTTCAGAAGGCTGCGTCTGGCCTTGTTCAGGCCACATGCATTCCAGTGGATGAGTCGGAGTGCCTTATCACACACCTTTAGGCAGTAATGACGACATTCCTCTGAGCACTATAGGGACTATATCCTGGTTGGACTGGTACGCAACCAGGATCTCAATCAAGAGGTCGATGACGGGCTGTACGTTCATCCTACCTGTCGAGATCGGGTCCTTTACCTTAGGAGCGGTCTGAGGAGCGGCGTCTCTGGGCGCGGGAGTCGGCTTGCCTCCCACAGGGGCAGGGCGTGGCTTGGCCACGGGCTGCTCATCCTGGGGCTGCGGCTGCTGCTTGGCAGGTTGCGGCTTGTCGTCCTTAGGCCTACCGCCACGCTTCCTACGGCGCCTACGCTTTTTGGGGCGCTCAGTAGGGTCGTTGGCGTCTGGCATCAAGGTCGTGGGCCTCTTCTCCCTTGCAGGGGCTGGGGTAGTGGTGGTGACTGGGGCTGGTCGGCTAGGGGCGGCTGTCAGCAACACCGTACCTGCTTTTTTGTTTCGAATCTCCTTGCGAAACACGGGGCAGGACGCGTTGTTGGCTGTGTGCGGGCCCTTGCAATTGGCGCAGGTAGGCGGCTCCTCACGCGGGCGCGGGCACTCGCGAGCGAAGTGCTCCTCGCCGCAGCGGACACAGGCCGCGCGGCGGTGGCAATTGTGGGAGCTGTGCCTAAACTGCTGGCAGCGGTGACATTGAGCGGGACCCTTCTTCCCGCGCCAGGCCTCAATGGTGACCCCGGGCATGCATAGAAGCTCAGAAACTTCATAGATGGCCGGGATGGTGTCAGCGGTCCTCTCAAGCTGCGCGTAGAAAATGCAGCCCGGGCGGCCCTGGCGCGCGCGGATAGATCGCACGTACTCAGGAGTGAACCCGAGGTCGCGGAGATCACGCTCAATGTCAGCCGGCAGTGTGTCGGCAGGCAGGCCTCTGATCGCAACCTTTAGGCTGCGCTCTGCGGGGAGGGAATATGAAAACCAGGATATACCTGAATCCTTTTCCAGTTGCGTGAGGTACCTCTGCACTGCGCGGTACTCATCTTCCTCGCGCGGCATGAAGCGTACCCCTTTGCCAAACGGGCGCGCATTCGGAGCGTGTCCCATCCTCTTCTTAAGCTCACGGAAGTGGTGAGCCCAGTCGGGGAGGTGCTCGACGATGAGCGGCGGGTAGCGGGGGCGGGGGGGCTGCTTTGCCTGCGGCGCCGGCTGCTGCGACTGTTGCCCGGCCGCAGGGGGTGCGGCGGACAGCGGGGCGGCGGGGGCCTGCGCGGCGGCGGGGGGCGGCGGGGAAGCGGGGGGCGTCCTGCGCGGAGCACTCGCGGCTGCGGCTGCAGCGTAGCTGGCCACCGGTGACGTCGCGACTACGTCCATCATCACTACCTCCCCTCGCCATAATCCGCCACTTATATAGGCCCAGATACGCGATCAGGTACGGTACGCTATAGAACATTCCCAGTACCTCCAGAAGAGTAAGAGAGAGACAGAGATTATCGCCAGCTCGCTCCTTTATTTCTCGATCCTTCTAGGTATGTAGCGATTTCTAGGATCTGCGAGCCAATTGATTTTAAGCCTTTATTGTCCATACCTGAAGACCCTAACTGAAGATTTTAATCCCTTGTATGTCACCTGAAACTGTATAAACTGCGTCCATAAATGAACATCCTGTGGCTGGTCGGCGAGCGCGCGGCGGTAGGCAGCGACGCGTTCGGCCACTTCGGCCGCGTCGTCCGCGTCGTCGGCGCGGCACTCGAAGTAACGTCGCGCACGACGAGACTTCGTTCGCAACACATTTACTGCCCGCGGATTGTATCTGACACGAGAAAGGTACTCTTCAAATTCTTGTTATACTTCTTTTGGCGCGATTGGGAAAAATGATGAGTGATTTTATTATGATGCGCGCAAACACTGACAGAAAAAAGCAACAGTTTGAAGTTAGTTGCAAAATTTTTAGCAATTAACTCCATACTGTAAAAAATAATTTTAAATTTTAAAGGAGTATATCTTCTAACACATGTAGATAAGTACACACACTCTTTTTTAATTGTTTGTTGAACTTAGTACCTAATAAATATAAATTGTATTGTAAGTGTTATGTATAGGTAGGTATATTGTACTAGCTGTTCCTCGAGCTCGGCTCCTGTGGGAACTTATTCTCCATTCCACATTTTAGCCAAATCGGTTCAGCCATTTTCCTGTGAAAGAGTAACAAACATCCATACAAGCTTTCGCATTTAATACTCAGTACTTTATTGCACCTGAAATTACATGCAGATACAGATATATATTCCACACTCCTTCGAGGACCCTGTTGGGCGCTGCAAAGTAGAGAGGAGGAACTAGCTTTGATTTCACTTAATCTTAATAATTGAATAATATAATACTACTTTATGTAATTTTTTATCTATTTACTATATACTGTTATTATTTATTGTTTATAATTAATATATCTGCTTTTTCTGGCTATTGTTACATAATTATAATTCAGTTACAACTTAACTTATTGAGTTTTTATATATTTTTATCATTCAGGTACTCTGACACAGTATAATAATATTTAGAGAGAAGTTGCTTAGTTCGTTTAATAAAGCTATTTTCATTAGTGGCATTTTTATGTGTTCCGGAAGTTTATTATATATTTTGACTGACATAGCTAGAGGACTAACTAAGTGTAGTGTAAGTTTAGAATTAGGCAGTTGTAGTTTATTTTTGTATCATACATCATATCTAGTATTTGTTGCCATCCTTTTTTTGAAAAACTTTAGGTAGTAGCAAGCAAATTTGCATGTTTCTAATATATAAATACATGGTAAGGGCAGGATATTTAATATTATATTTAATTTATAATATTAGTTGGATTTTATTTTATTTTTGGCACCTATTTTAACTTACTGGGGCCTTCCAGGATAGTAAAGTGTAGACACCCAAAGGTTACCGGGGTCCAGCTTAGTGTCTAGATAGAAATCTTCATTGTGTTTCAGCGGCGACCGCTCCCGTACTCTCGGTTTTTTCTCTGCTATTGTCTCTGATGACTCGCAGCTCTGTTCATCATCACTGGCTAACAACTGGCTCTCTGTTATCTCTGGGATCTCCAGTGTCCTATCTGTGTGTAAAAAAATATGGTTCATTGTAAAATATTTACAGGCATTTCCTCATGGCAGGAAGTTATGATTAGGTGTTTAGACTTACCATATTTTACTGCAGTAGACTGAGATTCTTTGGGTGAACTGAGGTTAACATCGTCAGGTGCATATGCCGGGAAAAGTGACATTATTTCCAAAAAGAATACTTCGCCATACGGTAAATAGAAAGTTACCCACTCTAATAATTTAAAAGATACTCTTTAAACTAATAGGTACTAAGACCAACACTGATAATTCCTTAGAGAATAATTATGAGTAGATGTTCCAATATCATTTGAAATAAACACTTAAAAGCAAAAAATCTTGAAATTAAGAAATGATTTAATTTGTCAGCTTGCTACAACAAATTATTGATATTTAAGTATTAGGATGATAACTATTTATTTGTAAACAAACAAACAGATAGTATCTCTATTTAGTTTGTGCAAACAGAGAAACCGTGCAATTTTTTTTTTTTTTTGTATAGTTTTTTTGGCCATGGAATCTAGTCCTTTAAGGCCTTTCTTGAATTTATTAATCTTCTTCAGTCCTACTTATATAGCGAATGATGAAACGGTTGTTTCTGCTATCGATTTATTGATATAGTAGGTATTTACAATGAATATTTACAAGATTTCCAGATTAAATGACTCCATATAATGTAATATGCTGACAGATATTTTTGTTAGTCCAAACGTCGATGATGAATTTATTCTTCTAATGAAATGTCAATGGTTTGTGATATGAAGTAAAGAGGATGGATATGATTGAAGGCGAGTCGTAGCGTGCGGATTGTACCAGCATTCTCCGACAGTTGTTTCTCCTTTGGACTGATCACCAACAGGACGATTCGTTTTTAAGTAATTCGCCGTCGGAATCTTTCTCATACGGACGTTTCACCAACAGGATGTTTCACATTTGAGAGTTTCCTCGACATGACTTTTCTCCTATGGACTGTTCTACGACAGAATCTTTCATCTTCTGAGGTTTTGTCTACAGAATGATTCGCATGTAGTGTTTCGACGACAGGAGTTTACTCCCAAAGATTACAAGATTAAGATTAAGATTGTTTTCCAAAAAGAGGCACATCACTACATAGTATAAAACAAAGTCGCTTTCTCTGTCCCTATGTAGGGACATAGGGACAGAGAAAGCGACTTTGTAGTTTTAAAGATTTAAGCATTCATAGGGATGAATGCTTAAATCTTTAAAACTACGCAACGGATTTTGATGCGGTTTTTTTTAATAGATAGAATGATTCAAGAGGAAGGTTTTATGCCTCATGCGAAGCCGGGGCGGGTCGCTAGTTGAATATCTTAATTAAAACACCTGGATAGTAAGATATTGAGTTTATTGGATTTCGTACAAAGTATAGCACATTTATTACCGTTGTTAGCACAAACTTATAAATTAGGATGTGAGAACCAAGGGTTGCTACAACAAAGTCTTTATTTTTTAAGATGCTCGATAGCCTAGCGCGGCGCGCGTGTTCGTAACGATAGTGCGCGTCAAGCGACGGTGAGTGGGCGGCCATGTTTGGATTGGTCGCCATCGGAAGTCACGTTAAGCCGTCCAGGGCAGTGGACAGCTGATGATGATGAACCATGGAGTAACCAGTAACAAAAATTTTAGATGACTACGATCGGCTCCATGTTGAAAAGAACTTCAATTACATTTTGTAATCAAATATACTTAAATAAAAATAAATAAAAAAGGCCTATTATGACGTGCTCGCCTGGAACTTAAAATTTCTCTCCCCCCCCCTATTTGGGTATTTTTTAGTATATTCTATGTCAATCAACCTTCCGACTTTCCAAAATGCAACGTATTTACAATTTTTTAGTTGTAAGGTATTGCGTATTCAAAATTATTGGCGTATTGGCTTTCGTCTGGAATTCAGAGGTGAGAATGTGGATGTCAGTCGGTATGAAAGTAAAAGTTTGACCACATGAAAACAAGCCAAGTGCTAGTCGGACTCGCGCACGAAGAGTTCCGTACAAAATTAACAAAAAAACATCGTAAAGATTTATTAGCTACAATTATTTAAACAAAATTTAGAAATTACAACAAAAGAAAATTATAAGATAATTCAAGGGCCGTGAAACGTCCGCCTGGAAAATTTAACATTAATCTACAACAGAAAACTACCTACTAAAGATTTAAACCGTCCAAGAATAGTGAAAAGTTCGCCCGCAAAATTCAATATTTTACACGACCATCAACGACGTCTGCCCTCACGCGTCTGCCGCGTTCCGGTTGCTCACTCGGGTATCTGCCTCCCCTCCGCGCCTCGCCACCACTGTCGCCGTTCCACAACCGCCGCCGCCGTTCCACAACCGCCGCCGCCGCGGCCGCGTCGTTTCTTGGTTGCCACTACCGCGAACTATTTTAAGCCTCTAACTCGCTTCCCGTTCCCAGGGAAATTTTTAACTTTGCATACACTAAGGTATATGCATATCATATTTCAAGCATCTAACTTATACAGTTTAGATTTTTTCATACAACATTTTTTTCCCGCTAACTTAATTTTCAAAATACAGCCATAACTAAACTTTATATTTACTAAGGTATGCATGCATGTTAGATTGAAAACATCTCTTACGAGATTTTTACATACAAAAGTTTTTTCCCAATAACTCCCGTTCCCGTGGGAATTTTGCAATATCCTGTTGCATTTCCGTCATACATGATTTCTATGTAACTTTAACCATTAAGACTGCACACGTGACGGAAGCTTAAAAAATGGAGTAACTTCTCCCGTTTTCCCAACATTTCCCTTCAGTACTCTGCTCCTATTAGTTGTAGCGTGATGAAAAGTATACTATAACCTGCCCAGGAGTATGAAGAATAATTGTACCAACTTTCGTTAAAATTCGTCGAGTAGTTTTTGTTTCTATAAGGAACATACAGACAGAAAGAGACAAAAATTTTACTGATTGCATTTTTGGCATCAGTATTGATCACTAATCACCCCCTGATAGTTATTTTGAAAATAAATTTCATGTACAGAATTGACCTCTCTACAGATTTATTGTAAGTATAAGTATAGAAGAAGATTTGGGTTAAATAATTATTTACTTTTTTACATAAATTTACAAGAGATTACTACTGTAGCAAAGTTATGTTTTGTAGATTTTAATGCACTTATGTACAATGCATAAGAAGTTAATAAATAATCATTTCGTGTTCATGATATTGTTTTTTTTTTCTTATTTTCAAATACTAGAACCTTCTTCAGAACATATAAAGAAAACCGGCTAAGTGCGTGTCAGGCCATACATAAAATAGGGTTCCGTAGTCTATACTAACCGTTTGGAAGGTGGGCTTTAGGGATTGAAATAAAATTTTACATAGGTTATTTTTCATACCGAAAACACCTATACTCTTCCAAGGGAAGAGCATAAGCTAGTTATGTACAACAACCAACGAAACATTCTCTTGGGGATTCATTCCATAGTGGAAAACTCCTGTCGTCGAAACACTGTACATGCGAATTATTCTGTAGACAAAACCTCAGAAGATGAAAGATTCTGTCGTAGAACAGTCCATAGGAGAAAAGTCATGTCGAGGAAACTCTCAAATGTGAAACATTCTGTTGGTGAAACGTCCATATGAGAAAGATTCCGACGGCGAATTACTCAAAAACGAATCGTCCTGTTGGTGATCAGTCCAAAAGAGAAACAACTGTCGGAGAATGCTGGTACGCGTGCGATCGGTCGCCACAGTACTCCCCCGCTGAGACCGGATCACGGTCGATAGTATTTTTCTAGATGTGCGGGAAATCTGACCACTCGTCCACTTTTAGTGGTTTTTGGTACATCCTCAGTATTACTGATGGGCTCTTCGTGACTCTTATTTGCGCGGATGTCCTCGTCTTCCAGGGCAATATAAGCTGGCTTTAACCGATCAATAGTAATGATCGCTTCTTTGTTCTGCATGTATACTTTAAATGTTTTGTTGCCTCTTTCCAACACTTTGTATGGGCCAGTATATGGTGATTCTAATGCTCTTCTTTCTGGATCACGGCGTACAAAAACATAGTCTGCTTTCTGTATATCTTTAGGCATGTAAAATATTTTTTTGCTATGGTTCGAAGTTGGTGTAGGAGACAATCCAGCCATGTGTTCTCTGAGGCGTGATATGTAGTCAGCAGGATCAAGATGATGGTTTGTTGAGGGCGCGATAAATTGACCAGGTAGTTTGAGTGGTTCACCGTATACCAATTCAGCAGCTGAAGCTTTGATGTCTTCTTTCCAAGCAGCTCTCATGCCCAATAGTACCAAAGGAAGACTTTCTGTCCACTGAGGGTTATTATGGCACATGATGGCAGCTTTTAACTGTCGGTGAATTCTTTCGACTAATCCGTTGCATTGAGGATGATAAGATGTTGTTGGTCGATGTTCTGCACCAATTAGCTTTGCAATTGATTTGAAGAGATTTGACTGGAACTGCTGTCCCCTATCTATCGTGATAATAGAAGGGCAACCATGGCGTGAAATCCAACCAAAAAGAAAGGCGCTGGCACAGGATTCTGCGGTAATATCAGTCAATGGGTAAGCATCTGGCCAGCGTGTAAAGCGGTCTATTACAGTAAGACAATATTTGAAGCCATTTGAATAAGGTAAAGGACCAATTAAATCTAGATGAATATGATTGAAACGTTCTGACGGAACAGGAAAGTGTTGAAATGGGGAAGAGAGATGACGGGAGACTTTGTTACGCTGGCAATCTGTGCATTGTTGTGCCCAAAGAGTGCAGTCTTTGCGTAACCCAGGCCAAATAAATCTTTCGGCGATGAGTCTTGCAGTTGCTTTTGTACCAGGGTGGCTCAAACCGTGCATCTTCTTGAAAATTTGCTTGCGAAAGGAAGGGGTTATGTAAGGTCGTGGATGATTGGGAATGGATACATCACAGTATAAATTGTTTTCAGGAAGTTTCTTTAGATTAAGTGAATGTGAGTTTTCTTGTAGCTGGTCTTGCAGTTCAGGATCTTGTTCCTGATCTCTTGCAAGGTCTGAAAAGTTAACTATTTCTGAAACTTCTTCAATACGCGAGAGGGCATCAGCTACAACGTTGTCTGAGCCTGATATGAATCTAATGTCAGTGGTGAATTGAGAAATGAAATCAAGATATCGAAATTGTCTAGGCGAACAGTTGTTTCTTTTAGTGGTGAATGCGAATGTAATCGGCTTATGATCTGTATATACCGTGAAATTCCTTGCTTCTAACATGTATTTGAAATAACGAATGCCTTCGTATATTGCTAGTAATTCACGATCATATGGGCTATACTTTTTTTGTGGAGATGAAAGTTTTCTTGAAAAAAATCCTAAAGGTTTCCAATTGTTGTCAATTTTCTGTTGTAATACTGCACCTATTGCATCGTCTGACGCATCAGTAAATAATGCCAGCTCCTTTTCGAGATCAGGGTGGGCTAGAAGTGCAGTTTGAGATAAACAATTTTTGCATTCATTAAAAGCAGCTAACATATCCTCTGTCATATGGATAGGTGAAGCTCCTTTAATATTACCCGCAAGTGCCTTGTCCAGCGGTGCCTGAATCTTAGCAGCCTTTGGCACGAATCTGCGGTAGTAATTAAACATGCCAAGAAATCGTCTTAGTTGTTTTGCTGTGGATGGTACAGGATATGTTTGAATGGCGTCTACTTTTTCAGGTAAGGGTTTAATACCATTTGCGGAAACAGAGTAGCCAAGGAATTGAATTTCGTCTACGCCAAAAACACATTTATTTACATTAATTAGTAAGCCATACTGTTTGAATCGCTCAAATATTATTTCAAGATGGCGTAGGTGTTCATCTTCTGATTTACTAAATATCAAGGTGTCATCAAGATATCCATAAGCGAAATCTAGGCCTTGTAAGACTTCATCAATAAATCTTTGGAATGTCTGTGCTGCGTTTCTGAGACCAAAAGTCATGTATGGAAATTCATATAGTCCGAAAGGTGTTGTGATGGCTGTTTTTGGAATATCAGCAGGTTCAACAGGAATTTGATTATACGCTTTTATCATGTCAATTTTGGAGAATATTTTGGCACCTGTCAGTTGGTATGTGAAGTCATTGATGTGCCTAATTGGGTAGCGGTCTGGTATAGTTCTTGCGTTCAAAGCTCGGTAATCACCGCATGGTCGCCAGCCATCATCTTTTTTACGAGCGAGATGGAGTGGCGAAGACCAAGAGCTTTCAGAGCGGCGTGCTGTTCCATTTTGCAACATAGCATCGAATTCTTTTTTGGCTATAGTCAGGCGATCGGGGGCCAATCTGCGAGGACGGGCAGCTACCGGAGGTCCTGGAGTCGTACGTATGTGATGCTTGGTGTTGTGTTTGGGTTCTGTAATCGTACCTGCTGGAGTGGTTAAGCTGGGGTACTTTTTTAGCAGATTGAGGTAAATGGAATTGCCACTGACAGTTTTGACAGCTATAGTTTCTTGTGCGAGATCGTGTTTGCATGGTACTTCAATGTAGAGAGTGGTGAGACCATCTAACAGTCGGTGGCGTCGGCAGTCAACTAGAAGGTTATAATGAGTTAAAAAGTCGACGCCAATTATGGGTTTGGAAACATCAGCAACTATGAATCGCCATCGGAAGTCTCTGCGTAGTCCTAAATCTAGGCTCAAATCAAGAAAACCGTACGTCATGATTCTGGTGTTATTGGCAGCATACAGTTGGTACGTTGTGCTAGGTCTCACTCCCTTGGTGGCAGACTTCGGGAAGACGCATAAGTCCGATCCAGTGTCAATCAAAAATTCTTGCCTTGTTTTTCTGTCAACTACAAACAGACGGCCATTTTCGACTTGGCAGACTTTCGCCGCCGCTAATGGCTGCCGGTGGTTTTCCGAGTTGGGCTTGAATTTGCATGGAATCGTGCATTTTCTAGCAACAGTGCCAAATTTTCTGTGGTAGTAGCATATTTTATTGTCAGACCGAGAGCGTGAACGTGAACTTGAATTGCATCCTCTGTATTGTGGTCGGCGAGGTCGGTCGGCATTTGTCTTTAGCCTTTCTACATGTCTACGCAGTTCACTAATTTGTTTTGCCATTTCTTCCATAATTAACATGCGTGGATCTCTAGAGCGTGATGTTGATAGTTGTTCTTTGGAAATATGCGTTGGTATTCCTACCTTGAAAGATAGCGACTCGGATTGTGATGTTCCATAAATTCGGTTGTGCGTATCCATATTTTTCGTGGGTCACCAATATAGCGAATGATGAAACGGTTGTTTCTGCTATCGATTTATTGATATAGTAGGTATTTACAATGAATATTTACAAGATTTCCAGATTAAATGACTCCATATAATGTAATATGCTGACAGATATTTTTGTTAGTCCAAACGTCGATGATGAATTTATTCTTCTAATGAAATGTCAATGGTTTGTGATATGAAGTAAAGAGGATGGATATGATTGAAGGCGAGTCGTAGCGTGCGATCGGTCGCCACAGTAGTAATTGTAGCTGACGCTCTATCACGTCGGGGTCACCAATATAGCGAATGATGAAACGGTTGTTTCTGCTATTAATTTATTAATGTAGAAGATATTTACAATGAATATTTACAAGATTTCCAGATTAAATGACTCCATATAATGTAATATGCTGACAGATATTTTTGTTAGTCCAAACGTCGATGATGAATTTATTCTTCTAATGAAATGTCAATGGTTTGTGATATGAAGTAAAGAGGATGGATATGATTGAAGGCGAGTCGTAGCGTGCGATCGGTCGCCACACTTAAGTCAGTCGAGTCAAAAATTCAAGTCAATAGTCAAGTCCAGTCAAGTCTAGTCTGAGTCAGATGGCTAAGTGAAGCGGTGGAAAAATTTCACTTAGCTATATCATGGAGATTTTGGTGACAAAGATAAAAAGTCACGTAATCGACACTGTATCACTTCCCAACACTCACGCTTGTTCACGAACACTTTGCGAATAATAAACCACCAATATTATGCACAAACATTCGAAAAAACCTAAGTTTTGGAAATTAAATACAGCGCGGACATAACGACAGTTTACTTTCCCTCCAAAAACTCTCGAAACCGTACTATATGTCAAATGTCAGATAGTTTTTTTTTTTAATAGTTTATATGGCCATGGAATCTAGTCCTTTAAGGCCTAAACGTAACATCATAATCGAATGAAGTGTCTAAATCAAGCTGGCAGCACCAAGTGTCATTGTCAGATGTAAATGTCATAGTAGTTGTGGTTTAAGCCGTGATTTGGGTTGATGTCCCTCTGCCGGGACAATTATGCCCTCGCTTGACCTTTGCAACATTGTGTAAAGATACCCTGTTAGTGAACTGTCACTCTGCTTAAAAGAGTTGCCCACAAAAGCCATCCTATGACCCTAACTGATGCTCGGAGCCATCCATCCTGATTTCCACTTGCCCCCCCTTATATCTCTCTCTCCGACATATACAAAACAAAAGTACTCTGTGCCGTGCAAACAACCTTCTATTATACAAAAATACTCTGTGAAATTACTAAACTGGCACAACACAAGTACGCATTTTGTGTTGTGTTGTGATGCGGCCCGGCCCGGCGGCACGCTACGGCCTGTTAAAGTTTGCGCCTACCGTAAGGCCACAACAAAAAAAATGACAATATATGACGTTGTCAATGTCAAATCCACACGACAAAAAAAAATGTGTGTTTATTTTGACTGGATAGAATAATAAAAAAAACCTCTGAATGAAAACACTACACTACACTCTTCCTTCCTTCACTTTATTATTAATTCCAGTTCGTTGAGCGTTGTTCGTGTCGTGTTTTTTCGCTATAACGTTTATGCAATACAAAAAAAAATCTGCGCATAATTAGAAATACTTTTATACATGCCAATTAGGTATAATTGTGGACTTCAACCAAGTCAAATAGTTCACAGTCAAGAATGTGTTTACTTTTACTGGTCTAAAAGTTTTAATTTTGATTGGAAGGGTTGCTTTTAGTTAGGTACTAGATAATTACGTTACTAATATAATTATGATAAATATAAGTGCAACAAACAAACTGGTACGGCTAGTTTCGAGTATACATAAGAGTGTTCCAAGTTCAGTGCATCCCAGACTATGTAGCAATAATGTAGCGCCCGCGCCGACCGCCTCCGAGACCGCTCAAGACCTACCGGAAGCGGAGGCTCCGCTTGTAGATCTGATGGGACGTCGCCACAATTATTTACGCATATCTCTGACAGAGCGCTGCAATTTACGCTGTTAGTATATTTATGGTTTGTAGCCTTAATTTTTTTGTACATTCAAGAACAAAATCAACTTTTGAAAGTGTAAAAAAATTAAGCTTACAGTTTGACCTTAGTTATTACTTAAGTTTGTTGCAAATTAAATTTTAGTATTAATAGACAGTTAAATAGAATGAGATAAACACCTGTCAATGATCATTGTATCACTATTTTCTATGTATTTTTGCTAATCTAGAATTATGATATAGAATCGCTGGACAAATACAAATATCTTTATTGTTGAACACAGGTAAAGGGTTACATGATATTCATTTTAAAAGTATCACAAGTATTAGTATGGACCCACAAGTATTTCCTTAAGGTGATACCTCGGTGAACACTAGCGTCACCATCATTTAAAAATTATTCACTGAAAACACAAGTTATCAGAAATCCCTTTGCTGTAATTAAGACTGCGCAGAGCGAAAACGTCAAAATAGGCACTCCCGGTTTAGTTGATAAAATGATAAGAATTCGTTCAAAAAATAAATAAAAATAAAATAAACCATCACTGAGAATATTTTTACAATTTATCCGTGATAAAATATTAAAATTAGTTATATTTTATACTACAAAAATTACGTAAAGTTAATGAAAAATGGCAAAAACATGGGTTGCCGTTAAGGAGAATTTTATATCATAACAGTCGAATTCAAGCCTAATTTTAATATAAACAACAAAACTGAATATGTATATTACAGTTTGTCCGTCTTACTTTTCTTATTTATTGTCAGACAACTATGTAACATTTGTATCATTAAGCGCCATCAATTTCTCATACATTTTTACTATGGCGGCCGCGCATCGGTTTAAACACGCGCGCCGCGAGCTCGGGAATTCAGTCGTGCCCTAGTGTCCGGAGTGAGTCCACGTCGCTTTGCAGCGCGACCCACTTACACGCACACGACCGCGCCGTTTCGTGAACGCCGTAGTAAAACATGGTAAGTATTGTTTTGGAAATTTTAAATTTGTTACTTTAGAATAACGTGCTACTAAGAAAATGGAAAATAATCAGAATAAATAAACATTTTTGTTACTATCTTTTTATCATTGGAGATGTTTAAAAATACTTAATTGTTTCAGATATTAATGGGAAAACAACAAAGACAAATGTGGATATGAAGTAAATAGTGAAATAATACATGAAGATGAAACATTTTGGAAAAGCATGGAAGAAAAACTAAAGAAGTTTTATTTTAACTGTCTTCTTCCAGAGCGGATATAATCCAAATTAGATAGGCAGATGGAAATAAAGGAACCCGAATATATACTAGAAGCAATCAATAATAGAAACAAAAAGAAACCAAAAGAAAATTTGGTGATACAATAGGAGAAATTAAACAAAAACAGAGAAACAAATAACAACAAATTATCATGTACAGTTATGCCATTTTGTCAATTTAAGAAAAGCTGCTGCTTATTTCCATGGGCGCAAAATCAAAGATAGCGTTTATTTATCTAGCAAGTGTGCTATATAACAAACTGTTGATTTTTACCTTCTCTATGGTTTACACCGAGAAAATAAATATTATGATAATATATTGCGTGTTTTAATCATTATCACCAACTTCTTCTTTTTCTTTTACCTTTTTCCACGTTTCATGGGGTCGGCACAGCATGTCAGCTTTCTCCACTCTCTCTTATCTCAGGCAATTTAATCTAAAACACTTTTTCATTCATATCATCTTTCACACAATCTATCCATCTCTTCTTCGGCCTTCCTATTTCTACGCCCTTCAACTTGCATTACCAGGACCCGCCTTGTAACATGACTTTCATCCCTCCTCATAACATGTCCATACCAGCGTAACCTATTACTTCTATAGTTTTCTATCAAGGGAGCCACTTTCAAACTTCCTCTTATGTACTCATTCCTTATTTTATCCTTTCGCGTCACTCCACACATCCATCTCAACATTCTCAATTCGGCTACATGCAGTTTTCTTTCATCCATCACTGTGGTGGACCAACACTCGCAAACCATACAAAATCACCGGTCTTACTATCGTCTTATTCACCTTTCCTTTCAGTTTAAGTGACATTCTGGCGTCACATGTAACGCCTGTGACTTGACGCCATTTGCTAAATCATTATCACAATATATTATACAATCTGTAATTGACTATACAAAAAAAACCCTCGTGGGAGTGAGTCGGACCGTCAATGAGAACAACTTTTCCTATGGGACACAAGCTGGAAAATCGAACAAAAATTTGCCATACCCACAATTTTTGCCGGATCGGCGTAAATTTACTGTACAGGATGGTAATTTTGTTTTGGTGTCCCAGCATTGGTCCTATACGAAAAGTTGGTACTTAACCGTGGTGGCACCCATTGTTCGTTTAAAGGTGTTCCTATCATCCATTTATAAAGGGTGCGACCACGGCTTTACAATGACCATTTTGTACCTATGCATTTCTGGATTTCTATCTCAATTATTTCCTTGTTTCATCCTTTTTAGACACCACGTAGTCGGGTTATAGTTTTTTAACTTAATTTTTATTTAATACTTTTCCGTTTTCCGAACGGAAATGACTGGACCGCGTGAAATATACCTACCACTTTACGAATGCATTTTAAATATTTCTACCTATATTTAACTTGAACAATATGAATTATATACATATTTGTAATGTGCTCGCCAAGACCTTTTCTTTGATACCAAACACGTGATACCTATCTCTTTTTATTTTTTTTTGAGGTTAGAATTCGAGGTTTAAATTTAGTCAGTTAAAATTTTGATACAATTTATATAGCCCATGTTACCCGCGCTATTTTTACGAATCTTTTGACATCTCATTCATAAAAATTGGTCCAGTAGTTTAGGCGCTACGATGGAACATACATACATACTTACATACATACATAGACTGTCAAAATCATTACCCTTCCTTTTGGCTTCGCCGTAGTCGGGTAAAAACAGATTAGACAGATGCCGCCAAAACAAAATGGCCGCCACAGATTATTAAAATCGGCCCGCTATAATTGAAAGACCCTTTACATGCACTAAGTTTGATACTTACAAACAGGTAAAATAACGGAAACTATTGTTGGTGTAGGTTATAAGGTGTTGACGGCTGTCAAATGAATAAGACGTACTAGAGTTTTTGGAGGAAAAGTAAACTGTCGCTATGTCCGCGCTGTATTTAATTTCTAAAATTTAGGTTTTTTCGAGTGTTTGTGCATAATATTGGTGGATTATTATTCGCAAAGTGTTCGTGAACAAGCGTGAGTGTTGGGAAGTGATACAGTGTCGATTACGTGACTTTTTATCTTTGTCACCAAAATCTCCATGATATAGCTAAGTGAAATTTTTCCACCGCTTCACTTAGCCATCTGACTCAGACTAGACTTACTTACTTGACTGGACTGGACTATTGACTTGAATTTTTGACTCGACTGACTTAAGTAGGACTGAAGAAGATTAATGAATTCAAGAAAGGCCTTAAAGGACTAGATTCCATGGCCGTATAAACTATTAAAAAAAAAAAAAAATAAGACGTACTATTCGTCCTCTGAATGATATATTAATTTCTTATTAGATTTAACTAATTCTAAGTGTAAAAGTGGTGTTTAAACTAACCTCAATCTACAGCTGCAAGGGTACGACAATTATTTGAACACCCAGACACATTAAACACATCACAATATATTTCAATATATCATATTATATTGTTAAAAATACATTTGCAACATCGAAAGTTCAAAATTCATTAATATTTTTTTAAGTAAAACAAAACATGTTATATTAGTAGGTAGTTTAATTACAAATATTACAATTGCATTGTTTTTGTTTTTATCCAAAATATTTGAAAATGGAGTTATTTCCTTTCTTTTCCGCCATTTGAGCTAGGCACACGCACACAGGCACCCGCAACTGTCCGTTCAAGCACACACCCAGCTAAATACCTAATCACCGCCGGCGTCGTACGCTCGGCGCAGTCTTAAGGTTCTGGATCTGAAGTTAATTTCAAACATATTAAATTATTAGTCCCTATAGTTACAAATTGCATATTTACGGCAGAGGGATTTTTGATAACTTGTGTTTTCAGTGAGTAATGATTTTTAAATGACGAGTGGCGCTAGTGTTCATCGAGGTATCCTTAAGATGCAGCTGGGAAACAAATGAAAAAAAAACAGGGAAACATGTTGTATAGTCCCCAACATAGGGAATTACATGTTCATAGAATTTCATGTGAAACAAGCAGTATCATAATGAAACCCACTATTTATAAGTTGCTGTGTGAAATGATGATATACTGACAGTATGGACAATATTTTGAATAAATGAAATTTATAGTAAGTAACAGTATTGATGCAATAATATTTATATTGTGTAAAAGGTCAAGTGTTGCTTGACCTGGCTTCTGATAGTGTTGGTTATCACATGGAAATAAAAAAACTCGTATCATTATAAGCAATTGGGAACATTAAAAATAACAAATAGTAGCTTCTATTTCTGAAACACATGGTTATGCCAAAATTTATTAAAATTGGTTTAGTAGGTAACATAATAGCAAAGCTATGGGCAAAAGTTAGTGAAAACTTGTTCTCATCATCACATCACTGGTCAACTTTGACAAGGTAAAGCTTTGTAAATATTAGATTTATAATTTTTCAACTATTCTTTTTGCTTAAATCATATTTATTTAGTAGTTATTTTTATCTTAACAAAAATATTTTTTTATAGGGACATATCACAGATTGAGATAACTCAACAGTAGTATATTTTATAACAAATACATAAATAATGAACTTCCAAGACCCAGGCCAATCAGGAAAAAATCGTTTTTCATCTTGATCTGCCTGGGGTTCGAACCCGGACCTCTTGAGTAGAGGTCAGGTATGTTAAATGTTACACCACGGAAGACGTCAATTTATTGTGATGTCAATTAAGTTTAAGTATAGCAGGATAACTGAGCTAGGCTATAGCTACTCGTATATTTGTGATGGTATATCAGGTCAGTACTGCATGCCCGCGGAGGGCGTGCCGCTATCGGCGCGCGCGCGGCTGCTGTCGGCGGAGGAGACGCTGCGGCTGGCGCGCGTGTTCGCGTCGCTCGGCGTCGACAAGCTGCGGCTCACGGGCGGCGAGCCCACGCTGCGCGCCGACCTCGCCGACATCGTGCGTACGTATCATATGACACATCACACTCGGTGCTAGACATATGTAGTATTCACTGTTCTACTACCTGCAGGTTTGGTTTACCCCATTTTAATTACATTTTAATTCATAATATCCTAGGGTTTATGTTGTACCTTTGTGATTGTCAATCCTAGAATAGAAACAAGAAAGTAACATTTGACCGTGTTTGACCAAAACTAAGGCGTGACACTTCTAACTGATTTTTTAGATGTATAGCTTGAGAGCCTGGGATCAGCTTAAACACTATGTTGATTTTCCTCAATGGCATTATTTTTATGATATTCGCTTGTCTGCCAACAATCCTTCTTAGGAATGCTATGCTATGCAAAAGTCGGACAGGGATACTAGAAAACTGTGACCTCTGTTATGCCTTTAGTCGGCTCTTAGAACAGCCACGAACGAGCATATGAGTGCTATAGAGTGTATTCGTTTGATCAGAGGGTTTGTCGTCGATCCCGGGCATCCGCTCGGTGTCGATGACCACCAACGGGCTGGTGCTGACGCGCAAGCTGCCGGCGCTGCAGCGCGCGGGGCTCGCCGCCGTCAACGTGTCGCTCGACTCGCTCCGCGCCGACCGATACGAGCACATGGCAAGACGACCGGTACCGATACATACTTCATACATCACGCCCTTTTCCCGCAGGGTTTAAGAATAGAGTTCTACTTACTAGAATCCTTACAGACCTTCCTCATCACACTCATCGTATACGCTCGCTGGTTTCGGGCACGTCATGATAGCTCTTGCATATACCTTACGTAAATCACAACACAAACCTTTATGTTTGCACATTCAGCTTGATATTTAAATATTTACTAATCTTCCTTACTGTTTACGTTTTAACACGCAATATATTTTCTCTGCTTGACCCAAAGGATGATTTTTAGATTATATAGCAGTTTTTAGTCAGTATTTCACAATTCTTTTTAGTAATATGAGAAAAATAAATAACCATCTATTTACTTCATCTGATTGACATCTAATTGGGAAACAAACAGGATCTAGTTACTGCCTGCCGTTAGCAAACTGTGTCTTATTCATCGCTTTGGATGCCATAGTAAACGGTTTACATAATTAATGACATCATATTTGTAAAGCTAAAATTTGACAAAAAATTTAATGAATAAATGCCGATGATTACAATACAAACAATCTTTATTACGCCAGTAAAAATGTAGAATATTGAGTAAAACACAATTACCATCTTAACTATCGGATAAGAACCCACTGAGGTTCTAGGGTAAAGTAAAAAAGCATATGGAAGCCTGTTCTCATAATAAATAAACGTTGGAAAGTAGTATAACTGTGATAGCAAAGACGACTGCCGCAGGGGCTGTCGCGAGTGCTGGCCGGCGTGGACCTGGCGTTGCAGCTGGGCTACCGGCCCGTCAAGATCAACACCGTGCTCATGAAGGGTGAGTGATGGACACACACAGGCCACCAGAAACACAAAGCTAATGGTTACTTGTCGGAGCCGACTTCGAGGTAGGTATGAGTGTATGCGGGCAAAAACTATTTTCAAAGATAAAATTATTTTAAATAAAGAAGCTCCAGCTCTGGTTTTATTTTCGGCCAAGGCGGGAAATGGCGGGAACTTAAAAAATAAAAGACCTTAAGGTGATACCTCGTGAACACTAGCGCCACCGTCATTTAAAAATCATAACTCACTGAAAACACAAGTTATTAAAAATCCCTCTTCTGTAATTATGGTTCTGAATCTGAAGTTAATTTTAATCATATTCAATTACTAGCTGTTGCCCGCGGCTCCGCCCGCGTGTAGGTCGCGTTTCACGTAACCTGTGGAAACTACAACTATCCAGACCTATAGTTAAATCTATAGTATCCTATTCCCGTGCCAATTTTATAAAGCCATTACATTGCTACGATATCAAACTGAAAATATTAACATTCATACTATCACATCTTTGTCTCTAAAAGAGTAGACGCAGCCTATTACAGGGTCATTTGGACCTAAAAGCCACTCCTAAAATTATAGTGGGCGTGAAAAGTGGAGAAAATCTCAATAAAAAGTGATAAGTTAGTTTAACACGACCGTATGTTCCGTCAAACAGCAACTGAACTGACATGCCGATTTGATTATTTTTTAAACCAAAGCCAAACCAAACCAACCAATCAATTCAAATAGCTTACAATACAATACGACCGATAAACAAACCAACCAATAGAACTAAATCAACAACCAATTTTTCTTTTAATAATTCAAATTAATTGCCGTAAGGAAAATTTTCAATCTGCTTTACCATATGCGAAAAAATAATTAAAATAAAGTCAGCGCCATCTATTGATATTCTATGTAACTAAATTATACGCCCACACACATTCAATGTGTTATTTTATTAAAATTTAATAGAGACTGCAGTGTGTTTTTCTCTTTATTGATATCGATAAAACAAAGTAGAAATTCTAGCTTTATCTAAATTAAATACGTTTATGTAAACCGCATTCAACTCTGTTTAAAAGTTTTGAAGCAGTGCTAGAAGTAAACTTCAACTGACCATAACTTCTTTTTCCCTTAACCGATTTTGACGAAACAAAGTTTTGACAACGCTCCTAATTATATGTAATCCACCTGTGAAAACCGCGTTCAAATCTGTTGAGTAGTTTTGAAGTTATAATGTACCAGAGAGACAAAAATTCCAAAAAATGTTTTTTTTTTTTCTGTTACTCTTTTTTAATCGCTCCGTATCAGTTTTTTAGAAAATTATTTAATGTATAGACACTCGATTTTTACTGTCCTATTATTTGTATAAATTGATAAGTACAAAATACTGATATATTAACGGACTTAACGCTAAGAGCGTTCTCTACCAGTCAATCATTTGATTAATCTTCTTCTTCAATGTCGTCAATGACAAACTAATAGATTTGATTTGATTGGGGTTGCGATATCGTTTATCCGGAAAAATATTTGCAAATGAATTTATTCGTTCCTTTTCAAAATTAAAATAAAAAAGAAAATAATTATAGAAAACAAATAAAAAAACAAAACAGAAAATTATTGTTTGTGGCAGGATTCGATTCAGTTCTTTCCTTGAAAAGTCCTATCTTGAAACATTTCTTTACTAAAATATTAAAAGCAAAAATATAGACTTCTAAAAAACTTATACAAAACGAAATAAAAGTAAGTAAAAAAAAGTCATGTTTAGCAGGATTAGAATCCTCTACTCAAAAAAATAATCCGCGACCTCTACCGATAGGCCAACATGCGTTATTAGTAATTGGCGAAATTTCAAATGGAATTTGTCTATAGATACGCTAATTCACCCCTTTTTTGGATATTAGGTTTGGAATTGTGAACCTTTCTTATGTGGGCAGGGCAGTATATAGTATAATGAAAACACTTACCAAATTTCACGTTTATGGCTTTTATAGTTTCGGTTTTGTGATGATAAATTAGTTAACCTCCCCCTTTTTACCCCTTTAGAGGTTGAATTTCTAAAAACGCTGAAACACGCCATTAGTTATTTTTGTTGAGAAGCATTCTTGCCAAGTTTCAAGTACATCAGTGTAGATTTTAATTTTTTTTTTCATACAAATTTGCCCTCAATTTTAACCCTTTTAGGGGTCTAATTTTGAAAAATCCTTTCTTATCTGAGCACTACGTATTAACATAAAACTTCGGTCCAAATTTCAAGTTTATAGCTTTTATGGTTTAGGCTGGGCGTTGATTTATCAATTGCCCTTGTTCTTTTATATATATAGAAATTATAATAATCTACTAACTAATTTGAAATGAATACAAATATACTTAAGGACCTACAATTTATTTGAGAAACCTTACAATATATTTAAGATATGCAACTAACTTATGGAAAGTAACACAAAGATTTACCTATTTTCAAACTACTATTTATTTATTTATTTATTTACTATTCTATTACTATTTACTATTCGAAATCCGAAATCCGGAAAAATACTTTTCAAACTTAAACTAAACGAATCAATGAGTAGCCCAAAACGCAGACATACCATATAATTACTACTCCATACTCCGATCAATTCCAATTTAATTTTATTATTTTAAATTTAGCAGGTACCAAATCGTCTAAACACACAATCAAATCGTTAGAAAAGCAAAAACATTTTTATTTTATTTTTAAAATCTCAATTACTACACATGATGATTAAATGCGAACGACAAACCATATCGACTTTTAAAATGTATGGTGGCGCCATCTATTGACACATTACTGAACTCATAATATTAACAAATAAATAAAACCTTTGCACTCTATCTTCTATTATGTATTGTATCCTATTACAATATGTTGTGTACATACAATACAATTCAATACAATACAAAATATTATACCAAGACATTTTCAATTTTAATTCCATGTATCTCACTTCAAAAATGACAAAGTTATATAGTATACAAACTGGCAACCTCTATTTCACCCCTATAGGGATGGAATTTTCAAAATCAGATTGATGCATTATTATTTTTTACCAATAACAAATTCAAATTAAAAATTTCATGTGTCTCACTTCAATAATGACAAAGTTTCATACAAAATGGCAACCCCTATTTCACCCCTTTAGGGATGTAATTTTCAAAATCTGATTGGTGTATTCTTATTGTTTACCAACATCAAATGTAAATTAATAATTTCATGTTTCTCACTTCAAAAATGACGAAGTTTCATACAAACTGGCAACCCCTTTTTCACCCCTTTAGGGGTAAAATTCCCAAAAGTCCTTTCTTAGCGGACGTCTCTTAGTCACAATCTACCTTCCTGCCAAATTTCATCTTCATCGGCTCAGCAGTTTTGGAGATTTTGTGATGAGTGAGTGAGTGATTTTCGCTTTTATATATATAGATTAAATTATAGTTCCATATAGTTACAAATTGCAAAACTGCTAAAAGTGGCCGTTTTAAGCAATAATGCAATATGTAACTAAAGGAAATTATAATTTAATATGTTTAAAACTAACTTCAGATCCAGAACCTTAATTACAGCAGAGGGATTTTTGATAACTTGTTTTTTTCAGTGAGTAATGATTTTTAAATGACGGTGGCGCTAGTGTTCACCGAGGTATCACCTTAAGATATATAGGTCTGAAAACGTTATACGAACGGCTTGGCCAATACTTCTGGCTCCAAGGCGAAAATGAAAATGGGGCTAAAAATCGTTCGCGTAAAAAAATAATTATTCTCCATTTCAGGTTTCAATGAGGACGAAATCTTAGACTTTGTCGAGTACACACGAGACCGAGAAGTGGAAGTGCGGTGAGTGAATTTATCACAATTTCTACCGTTCCTCTATAACAAAACTATTCCTTAATTTTTCTCTATCTATTTATGTTAATTACTACATAGTATAAAACAAAGTCGCTTTCTCTGTCCCTATGTATGCTTAAATCTTTAAAACTACGCAACGGATTTTGAAGCGGTTTTTTTAATAGATAGGGTGATTCAAGAGGAAGGTTTTTATGCCCATGCGAAGCTGGGGCGGGTCGCTAGTGTTTAATAAAATTAATCTGTAAACTACATTTTTGTTAAGTGGTGTAATCTTGGTATTTAGACTCAAAACTTTTAAGTCTCGAGAAGATTTCTACACAGTTTTTTTTACAGTCAGACGCGTCGCCATGTGCAGTTAGACAGATAATGAAACAAAGATAATATGTATTGCATGTGAATATAGTAAAGAAAACATGGTGGTACTAAATAATCCTTTTTATTTATCTGGTAATCAATCAAGTGTTGAGTTGAGAATAGGGAGGAAATGTAGGTAGAAAAAGGCTATTTATTTTATATCGAGTTGAAATCGTCGTCGATGACTCCGCGACTCCACAAGGGCTATACACCTCCTTTCTCTCAAATGGGTTGCATGGAAATACTCGTAGGGAAATACTTAATTAATTTTTTCGTTCGTGTATATACTTATAATTTTTCTTTTCGCTCATCTTGTCAAAGCTACCCAATTAAAGATGCCGTCATCTTTATAAAATTCAGATTCGGCTCATTTTGTATCCCTACCAATTACTGAGCAAGCCATTAAAGCGATCGGAGGAGTGTACCTAAGTACTTAGATGTCGGGTCGGTGCGTGACCGTGTGCGTGGTCGCAGGTTCATCGAGTTCATGCCCTTCGCAGGCAACGAGTGGGCGCGCGCCCGCCTCGTGCCGTACCGCGCCGCGCTGCGGGCCGTGCTGCGGCGGCACCCGACCCTGCAGGCCGCGGTGCCGCGCCCCAACGACACCGCCCGGGTAACACCATATTGTTGCGCCGCAACTCTTTCAAGAATCGAGATACTTGTCCATTTTAAAAATGTTTCTGAGACTTGCTTCTTCAAACAAAAGGAACTGTTTAGCAAAACATAATTATATACTTAAGATATAACCTGCACGCGGGCGATGCTAGCGAGATAGTGTACCTACTTAGTTTTTTTTTTATTTACTCAGTTGTGTCAATATCGTCTTTTATGTGTTTTCGTGAAGTCATCGCTCTGTGTGTTTAGTAATTTGCGCACAATATATTGCACATTCGTTATCTGAGAAAAAAGTGGTATCGGGAGTCCGGTCTCGAACAAAATCACCGAACTAGAGGGACTAGAGGATATGATCGACTAGTTAAAATTTTGTAGCCTAGCATTTTTCTGTTTTATTAAATATTGAAGCGGTGTTTCTCAGTGTATTTGGTCATGGGCAGGTGTGGCAGGTGCCGGGCTACCGCGGCCGCGTGGGGTTCATCGCGTCCATGACGCAGGCCTTCTGCTCGTCCTGCAACCGCCTGCGACTGACCGCCGACGGGAACCTCAAGGTATTGTATTGTAATGACGCCGGCCTTCTGCTCGTCATGCAACCGCCTGCGACTGACCGCCGACGGGAACCTCAAGGTATTGTATTGTAATGACGCCGGCCTTCTGCTCGTCCTGCAACCGCCTGCGACTGACCGCCGACGGGAACCTCAAGGTATTGTATTGTAATGACGCCGGCCTTCTGCTCGTCCTGCAACCGCCTGCGACTGACCGCCGACGGGAACCTCAAGGTATTGTATTGTAATGACGCCGGCCTTCTGCTCGTCCTGCAACCGCCTGCGACTGACCGCCGACGGGAACCTCAAGGTATTGTATTGTAATGACGCCGGCCTTCTGCTCGTCCTGCAACCGCCTGCGACTGACCGCCGACGGGAACCTCAAGGTATTGTATTGTAATGACGCCGGCCTTCTGCTCGTCCTGCAACCGCCTGCGACTGACCGCCGACGGGAACCTCAAGGTATTGTATTGTAATGACGCCGGCCTTCTGCTCGTCCTGCAACCGCCTGCGACTGACCGCCGACGGGAACCTCAAGGTATTGTATTGTAATGACGCCGGCCTTCTGCTCGTCCTGCAACCGCCTGCGACTGACCGCCGACGGGAACCTCAAGGTATTGTATTGTAATGACGCCGGCCTTCTGCTCGTCCTGCAACCGCCTGCGACTGACCGCCGACGGGAACCTCAAGGTATTGTATTGTAATGACGCCGGCCTTCTGCTCGTCCTGCAACCGCCTGTGTCCTTGCCAATTCATTCGCATATTATTTGCCAAACAAAGTACAGAGGACCACATATAAAAGTATACCATCTAAGGTGTAAGTGTAAGGGTAAACTGGTAGGTTTTTTGATAGGTATACTAGTGTGGGTATGAGATAAAAAGTAACAGGCACACTATTATTAACCGACTTAGACTAGACCTGATCACAGGGTTAATGATAACTAAGTAGGTACTGATATTAATATGTGCAACAAGCTGTTTGTGCTAGATTGGTAGTTATATTATACTTTGAGTAAGTGGCATAGTACTAAAATGTCAAAGATAAAATAACTGTTATTGTCGCTATGGTATGTTGGTTGGCATAATGGAAATAAATTACCAGTTTACCAGTTTAAAACATTCTGGCGGCCATGAGTCGCGCAGTTTCTCCGCTTGGCCGCGTTCGATATCGGCGGAAGCCTCATTATCCTTTTCCATGCAAATAAAACAAGTTCGATAATTTTCGATAGAAGTAACTGTTTTTGTGTGTATTAGAAATCTTCGGTCGTATTGTATTTTTTTTTATCATTTAGTTTTATCGTTATCCATAATTCCATACATCCATATCCATACTAATCCATATCCATACTAATATTATAAATGCGAAAGTCTGTCTGTCTGTCACCTCTTCACGGCTAAACTGCTGGACCGATTGTGATGAAATTTGGTAGGGATGTAGTTAACGACCTGGGGTCAAACATAGGCTACTTTTGGGCGCGATATAACAGAGTCCCACGCGGGGCGAAGCCGCGGGGAACAGCTAGTTACATTATAAATGCGAAAGTCTGTCTGTCTGTCTGTCTGTCACCTCTTCACGGCTAAACTGCTGGACCGATTGTGATGAAATTTGGTAGGGATGTAGTTAACGACCTGGGGTCAAACATAGGCTACTTTTGGGCGCGATATAACAGAGTCCCACGCGGGGCGAAGCCGCGGGGAACAGCTAGTTACATTATAAATGCGAAAGTCTGTCTGTCTGTCACCTCTTCACGGCTAATCTGTTTGACCGATTGTGATGAAAGGCGCTGCGAGCAATTGCCTGTGTAGTAATGGCGCGAAATTTAAAATTCAAATTTCAATAAAGTCTTAAATTACATTTGTTACTATAATAAAGTTATTAAAATGTGTATATTAATACAGCAGTAGATATATAGGACAATAAAATGAAAAATGTTATTTATAAACAACCAGTGTAAATAATGAGAAAATGTTTTCAATATTTTTTTTTTTTACTTTTTACGTCATAATTTATTTTTTTATTTTAACTACCACGTAATCTCATAACAACACCCGAGCGAAGCCGGGCATCATAGCTAGTTGCTTTATAAGTATCCTATACTATTAAACGAGCAATATTTGTATGTATGTATGTATATATATTTGTCTCGCGTTTTCGAAAACGGCTCAATTAATTTCTTTGAAATTTTAAACATAGGTTCTTATAAAGTCAAAAAATTAATCTAGCTAGGTTTCATGTCGGGGAAAATTCGTTTTTCCCATATTTTCCAGAAAAAAGATTTTCAGCATGAAATTGTAGTTATAGTACAATAATTTCGGCTTCGGCCGGTCTGCTTCGATAGCCCAATGGTTAAGACATCTACTTTGTACTCTGGTGGTTCCAGGTTCAAATCCCAACTAAAGACGGTTTTTTTTTCTTAGGTTTTTTTTTGTTTTGGAGTATATAAGTATTGAATCAGTATAAATTGCGCATATATTATTTTAAAATGGCTTGAAAGAATTATTAATTCGGTTATAACGTATTAAAATATTTTTCTAAGAAACATTATAGATTCAAATCACAAGTCATCCAAGTATCACCATTTTCTCAGGATTCCGTTATCAGAACCTGTTGAAACTAATATGGGACCAAATAGACGGTCCAACCTTTCAGACAAAAAAAATAATTTTAAATCGGTTCACGCGTCTTTGAGAAAACGAGTAATAAACATAAAAAAAAAGATTCCGATGAATTGATAACCTTCTCCTTTTATGAAGTCGGTTAAAAATTGAATGATAAATTCTACCACTGACCCAAAGGAAATACTTACCAATCCACGGAGTAAATAGTGTACCCAGTGTACCTACTAATTCAAATAGGACTGTGCCCTTAGTATGAGTTTTTCTTAACGCAGACGCTAGCGACTGCGTTAGCGAGCAAACCTGTACAGCGCCTCTGGCGGATAGTAAGGCAACTAAGAAATTCCATACAAAATCCTAACGCAGTCGCTACCATCTGCGTTAAGGAAAACTCAAACAAGGGGCACTGAAACGTGGAAAGTGCTTAAGGAATGCAACTAACAACGGTTGGCGCTAGATGACGGTAATCTATTTACTGAAAAAATACAACGCGCTATCGTTGTGTTTTCACATAAAGTGATTCTGTTTTACATATATACCACCACTAGCAGCTGTTTCCCACAGCTCCATCTGCGACTAAAAGTAACTTATGTTCGACCCCGGGTCTTCAACTAAATCCATACCAAATTTCATCAAAATCCGTCCAGCCGTTTGGCTATGAAAGAGCAACAGACAGACAGAGAGAGACTTTCGCATTTATAATATTAATATGGATGCATACCATAACTACCGAGCAGAGCTCGGTCGCCCAGGTACTACGAGTATAATAACACATAATTTATAATAGTACTAACGTAATAATACTAACAAAAAAAAATAGTTTTGGAAAGATATGAACAAAACACATTACAATTTCCTAATATGTATTTCTTAACTTAGCATTGTACCAGCAGTAAATATACTTAGTGCTAAACTATTATTAGGTACTTAGTTGACGTTACGAAATCTGACGATATGAAATGAATATGATATGAATATTATACTTATGATACTTATAAGAATAGTGATTTATATGGAAGGTAAATTCACTCGAATCAATTATTGAGCTCCACCTCCCATGGCTCTACCAACCTCTCGATTATACGAGCCGAATCTCGGGAGAGTGCGCTGTACTTGCATTTCGCATCTCTTTCCAGTCGCACCTGCTTGATCTCCCTACAAGTTCTCTATAGTGTCGCCTATCTATGCAATCTCAATTATTGAGCTATCTTATTTTAGTGAGTAGGAGATTGACATAATATGACTGTATAGGTATGTCTGCTGGGTGGCACGGAGGTGTCGTTGCGCGACGCCATGCGAGCGCCGACTGCGGCCGGCGACCGGCAGCTGGCCGATCTCATCCGGCGAGCGCTGCGCAACAAGCGAGCGCAGCACGCCGGCATGGACAGCCTCGCCGCGCTGCCCAACCGGCCCATGATCCTCATCGGCGGGTAGCGGGCGGGCTGACGCACCTGGATGCGCAGGGTCGCGCGCGGATGGTGGACGTCGGAGACAAGCCGGTGACGCGGCGCGCGGCCGTGGCGGAGTGCTCGCTGCACGCGGGCGGCCGTCTGCTGCGGCTGCTGCGCGACGCCCGCCTGCCCAAGGGGGACGCGCTCACGGTGGCGCAGCTGGCCGGCGTGATGGCCGCCAAGCGGACCGCCGACCTCATCCCGCTGTGCCACGCGCTGCCGCTGGACTGCGTGCGGGTCACGGTGTCGCTGCCGCGCGGCGAGTGCGCGGCCGGCGGCGCGGTCACGCTGCGCTGCGAGGCGCGGGTCACGGGCCGCACCGGCGCCGAGATGGAGGCGCTGGCCGGCGCCGCGGTGGCCGCGCTCGCGCTCTACGACATGTGCAAGGCGGTCGACCGACACATGCGCATCACCGACCTGCGGCTGCTGCACAAGGAGGGCGGCCGCTCGAGCTGGCCGAGCGAGCCGGGCGAGCCGGGCGGGCCGGGCGAGCCGGGCGGGCCGGGCGAGCCGGGCGAGCGCGGAGAGGTGCGCGTGCGCCCGCTCTCGGAAACCAAGTCGCAACCGAGCGAGGAGACCTTCGCGCCGACCAATCTCGTGCATTTCTGACCGCGATCCTGCGACTTTTACATTCCATAATCATATTTTCAATTGCTAGTGCGATATGCACACTATATTATAATGTATTTGTTTGTAGGAAATAAATTGTGACATCTGTGATTGTACAGAATTAATTAGATTTAAGATCAATTTTGAATTATATTGTCAACAAAATCCAATCCTGGACAAAGACTAATTCAGTCATATGACTGTGATATTATTGTACTAAATGTAAAAAAGAATATTTGTCAAAGATTTATATATATAACAGTTTAGATACTTTTTATTCACTTCCTCTCACTCCAAATTCCAATAAACTAACATTTAAAAATTAAATCATTTAATTTTTGTATAAGTAAAAAGGTATTTAAAATACTATTTTAATAGTTATTAGTTTTTAAAAATGACACAGTACATATTTTTGTTATTTTGTATTATTCTTCCACTGATGTAAGTAATATTTTTTTTCATTATTCATTACACATATGTTTTTTACAAAATATAGCCAAATTATATATTTAGATTTCAAGGACTCAAAGCAAGCCATTGTAAGATGACCAGGATCAAACTGACAAATCACAAAATGCCCAAAAAGATATGCATGTTCCATATATGTTATATATACAACTTCCAATTATACACACATAATTAAAAAAGGATTTTGGTACAAGGTGCTATTAAACAAACAATATTACAAAAACATTGTTTTATTTATATTTTATTTTAGTATATAATTTCACAGCAGGAGTTTGTTTTCAAAGTACAAATATTTTTACCAAATAAGACTATTATGACTACCTTGTGTTTCATACCTTTAGTATGGTATACATTACTGTATCTGTGGTCTTGGTGCTGGTCCAAATCATGATCAGCTGAAGACATCATAAAGTCATGTTTTTTCAGTTTACTGAGCACAGGTTTATTTATTTATTTATTTATTAAAACTTTATTGTTCCATAAGTACAAAATACTTATACAATTGGCGGACTTAATGCTAAAAGCATTCTCTACCAGTCAACCATTGGGAGAAACAGAAAAACTGTGCGGCGCAAAAAAGTTAAAAGGGAAAATAGGTACTTAAAAATAAACAAATTTACCACGATGGGTATTTTAATGCATATCATATTAAACTACGTAACATACATACACAATACATAAATATACATACTTATACCCTTACTTATATATCTACATATATTAAAAATATATATATATACATACATCTATGCACATACATACGAGTATATAAATATACATTATATAAGCCTACATAAATACTTTTACGAAAACTTTCACAAAGAGCTTTCACACGCAGAAGTGAGCATGAACTCTTTTTTTAAAGGTAAATTTAGAAGAAATTTCTTTAAATATATCGGCAGGCAAAGCATTCCAGAGTCGGATGGATTGTAATGTGTAGGAATTTGCCATAAAACTACTGCGAAATAACGGAATAAACAGCAAATGAGAGTTAGAAGAACGAAGCTGTCGGTCGTGAGAGTCTGCAAGAAATTTGAACTTACATTTTAAGTATTCAGGTGACTGAGGATTCGTAATAATCGAAAAAAGTGTACACAGAAGCCTAAGTTGTCTACGTTGACGAATTTGCAGCCATCTAAGCTCGGAACGATAAGACGATATGTGGTCATATTTACGGAGACAAAAGATGAAGCGAATACAATTATTAATGAGACGGTCTAGCTTATTGAGGAGATCTTGATTAAGGTCCGGATAACATACATCAGCATAGTCCAGAATAGGGAAAACTAACGTTTGGATTAATAGAATCTTAGTCTTGATGGGTAAGAAGTTTCTGAGCCGATTCAGTTGCTGGAGAGTAATATTTATAGAGCGACTGATTTCAGTGACATGAGCGGTCCAACTGAGAGTGGAATCAATATAAAGGCCAAGATTTTTTACAGAATTATGGAAAGGGATAACGTTGCCATTATAGGTGATTGATGAAATAGAACTAAGATCAAGCTGATTAATTTGTCTACTACTACCGATAATTATTGCCTGACATTTGGTGGGGTTGACACTGATTCCAAAGTCAGCGGACCACGATGAGACAGCTAACAGCGCTGAGTTCATCCTGGCGATTGCCAGATCAATATCCTCAACTGAAGACTGTGTGTAAACTTGTAGATCGTCAGCATAGAAATGGTAAGAACAGCCAATGAGAGAAGAAAGAAGGTTTATAAAAATAGAGAAAAGTAAAGGTGAGAGAATGCCACCTTGCGGTACACCGGTAGAGAGGGTATTCCAGTCTGACAATTCACGGTCCATGCGAACTGCTTGTTGGCGGCCACGGAGGTAATCAGAAAACCAATTTACTACACAGGGAGAAAATCGCAGATGTTGAAGAATAGCAAGAAGAATATCGTGATCAACCATATTGAAAGCGTTCGAGAAATCAATTAAAACAAGTATGGTGACCATCGTACTCTCCATTCCTAAACGAATATCTTCAGTGACTTTGAGCAGTGCAGTAGCAGTGCTGTGACCAGGACGAAAGCCAGACTGAAAAGGAGTAAGAAGAGAGTTAGAAAAAATAAATGAAGATATTTGAGCATGCACTACGGCTTCTTGAACTTTGGAAAGAAAAGGGAGAATGGAAATAGGCCTGAAATTATTTAAAGCTTGAGGGGATGAAATTTTAGGAAGAGGGATAACAAACGCTTTCCGCCAAATGGAGGGAAAGTTGCCAGTGACGAGAGAAAAATTGATTATATGAGTCAGAATAGGCAGAATTATATGAAGTATGTCTGTGATCATTTGCCGGCTCACAGCATCACATCCTACAGCTTTGGATTTAATGCCTTTTATAATTTTGCAGATGTCATCTTCAGTTGCAGGTGTAAAAGAAAAAGAAATTTGTATAGATTGGGGCATAGCGGAAATCTGAGAAATAGTCGCCGATTTACGAGCTGGGTCCAGAGATGAGGAAGTAGAGAAATGGTTGTTGAAATCATTCAGTGAAAAGGCAGAAGTAGTTGAGCAACTGTTTTTACTTTTTGAAAGTCCTTGAGAGCGGAGGTGTGGCGACACTAGCGCCACAACAATATCTACAAAGACGCACCACAGATGGCGTTAAAAGCAACAATCTCAGAATTGCATACAAGATGGCAAATTACTATGAAAGTCTAAATCGCGCTTGCAAAGTTTCTACGGATTGGAGCATAAATACAACCTCCGACAAGACATCGTCGGAGCCGCGGTTCCCCAGGCATAACACCCTAGCCTGGCGGGAAGATCTTCCCTTTGTGGCGGTCGAGCGTATCCCTGTCGCTCCCGTCACATTCTCCAAACTGGTGACCCCGACGTGATTGGAAGCAGCCTTCTCCATCAACATTCTACGATCCATCATCTCGCTACCTCTCAAGCCTCAGCAGCCAGCAGTCTCACAGCAAGCCAACAACAATGGGGTATCTCCAGGTCCAACGCAGCCGACTCACGAGCTTCCTGGTCCTGAAAAACCACCCTCACTTCAAGACTTCAGCGACCGGCCATCCACCGCAGCCCACGTCTGGTATTCATCGGTCGGCCAACCGCACCAGCGTGGCAGTTCTGCAGGACATCTACCGGCGCCAACAGGTCTACATCGCTCACTACAGTCTCGACTCACCGCAGACTACGAGCAAGCAGCAACAACGTACCCGACTCACTGGGACGTCAAGTCAAGCAACTGGCACTTGCAAGCTAACATCATAAGCACAGACTGCACATGAAGATTTATCAGACCTTCGGTCTTGGAAGGGAGTCCTGTGGCGACACTAGCGCCACAACAATATCTACAAAGACGCACCACAGATGGCGTTAAAAGCAACAATCTCAGAATTGCATACAAGATGGCAAATTACTATGAAAGTCTAAATCGCGCTTGCAAAGTTTCTACGGATTGGAGCATATTGATGGAGAAGGCTGCTTCCAATCACGTCGGGGTCACCAGTTTGGAGTATGTGACGGGAGCGATAGTGTTTATATGCTCGACCGCCACAAAGGGAAGATCTTCCCGCCAGGCTGGGTGTTATGCCTGGGGAACCGCGGCAGTTAAAGGCTGCAATTACATGCCATGCTACCTCGAACTGGGTTGACTCACTTCCCCTAGTCTTATTAGGAGTAAGAAGCGCGTACAAAGAGGACATGTCAACATCGTCAGCTGAACTTACGTACGGTGAGCCACTTCGACTGCCAGGTGAGTTTGTTCATGCCGGAAAGCAAGATGAGGTTGACGTCACCGATTTTCTGGCACGTCTGAGATCGTTGGTAAATAAAATTACACCGACACCAGCATCTCGGCATGGAAAAAAGTCAATTTTTATATTTAAAGATTTGGCCACCTGCACTCATATCTTACTTCGCGATGATACCGTCCGAGGAGCCCTTACACCTGTGTATTCCGGACCCCATCCAGTTTTGGAAAGAGGTGATAAAAATTTTAAAATTTCTTTTCGTGGTAAACCCGTAACAGTAACGATAGACCGTATTAAACCAGCCTACGTACTTGCTACTGATACCACACCTAATAGTCCCTTAAACTGTAACACACACAAAGATACACAAGTCCGGTTGTCAGATCACGATACAGTCCCTGAGCCCCGAAGAAATGATATCCGAAGGACACGTTCAGGCCGTGTTGTGCGTTTTCCCGCTTATTATCGCCCTTGACGGTCTCTGAAGGGGAGTGATGTGGCGTACCTCCACTTATTGTAAGAAAGTTTTATTTTGTGTAATTTAATTATGTGTCTTTAAAACAAGTATTCTTTGTCTGAAAAATACCTTTCCTTTTCAGACCCACATATATTGCATTGTTAAAATTATTGTGTAAATTATATTAGCTTACAAATATATTTGCATACATAAAAATATAACATTGTATAGATAAATATTATACTACATAAACTTATTACATAAATGTAGTATTATATAAACATAAATAAATAAATATTAAATCAAATATGGTTTAGTATAAATGTATATTATTAATTATAATAATTTATTATTATTTAGTACTGCGAGTTTGTACGTTGACGCGGACAAGCGAACTCAATTTACTATAGTAGATTTTGCGCGTAGCAACGCTGGCCACTGACCTTGACGGCGGCCGGTCATTCAAAACCGCTTGCGCTCGGTCGCCGCCTCAGTCTCCAAATCTACTCTGCGCTGATCGCATGTCCGTTGCCATCATACTCGCCCGCTATTTACTGTCGCGCTGCGCTTACGCATTTAAATAATTTCATTTCTTTTCGCACTTCTTTCATTCTTCTATCTTACGCTTACTCTTGTGCCCTTCTAACTTTATGCTGTGACTGTGTTTGCTTTGTGCTAAATAAACGTTGTGTGTTGCTGTGCTCTTGGACAATTTCATTCTTCTCACCATCATATCATCCTGCACGCTGTGAGTACACTTTCACCTGCACACCGCACCCGCATAGCTAAACTGGTGACCCCGACGTGATTGGAAGCAGCCTTCTCCATCAATATGCTCCAATCCGTAGAAACTTTGCAAATTTCCAAATATCAGCAGATGAGGATTCAGACAGGTTTTCGCAGAAATACTTCCGCTTCGCAGCTCTTACCATTCCATTGCAGCGATTTCGGGCTTTCTTGTAAAGAGACCAAGCGTCATCAGAGCGGTCACGTTTATAATCACGAAAAGCTCGATCCCTCTTAGACATCGCCATACGGACGCCTTTGGTGATCCACGGAGACGGTGGACGTTTTATTTTGACTGCTTTTAAAGGAGCGTGTGTGTCATATAGGGATATTACAGTAGAATTAAATTTTAAAACTTTATCGTCAATAGAATTAGCCTCAAGTATAGGAGTGAAATCTAACTTAGCCGCATCCTTTAGCAGTTTGTCATGGTCAATATTTGCTAGGTTACGCATCCAAATGATGGTAGGCTTAGGTTTGGGAGATTTTAATTTATAAGACAGATAAAGAATATCATGTCTCGAGAAGGCAGGTGCTGGTTCTTGACCAAACCTCATAACTAAATCAGGAGATGATGTCAGAATCAAGTCTAGCCATGTATCATCAGTGTAAAGATTAACATGAGTAGGCTCAAGTGGTAAAACAGAGAGGTTCACTGAGTTGAGAATATTAAGCAATTTTTGAGAGCGGGGATCATCACTACGCCTCAGATTAGTATTCAAATCACCTAAAACTATGTGATGCGTGTAATCCGAACATAGAGAGTCAAAAACAGATTCAATTTGAGAGAAATAATTGACAGAAGGCGGGCTATAAATGACTCCAAGAAGTGCTTTTGCTCCGTTGACGCAGATCTCAAGAAAAATATATTCAGCTTCGCAAGAATAAACAGGAGGTGATGAAACTAAAATTTTGTAGGGTATGTGACTACGGAGATAAATAGCAACACCTCCACCGTATTTATCTTCACGATCGTTGCGTATCAATATATAGCCTGGTAAAGGAAAATGTAAAGAAGAATGGGATGGCCTAAACCAACTCTCAGAGACCAGTATGGCATCGAAACAGGAAGAAGAAAACGTATCGAGAAGATCTGCATGGTGAGCTGGAATACTTTGTGCATTTAAGTGACAGACATTAAAGAAAAAAGATGTTCCTGACATTTTGTTTTGCAATATAGTATGTAAAGTCTCCGTTTCTTGAAAAGAGTCGTTGCTGGAATAACAAGAGTGAAACGATTCATCATCAGACATAATAACATATAAAATAAAATATTTATAATAATACTTAATACAAAATGTATATATAATAAATATACTTACACCAATATCTATATCCTTAATATATAATTTATGATTATTTTGCTTGTCCTGCCAGTTGCCAGAGAGATTATAATATATAAAGCCTTATTAACAAAAAAACAACAATAAGTACATATGTTCTGAGGCAAAAGTTGCTAAACAAACATGTCTGAAATAAGTAGATCTGAAGATCTAAAAATAAATGAAGATAAAATAAAAGGCCCTAGAGAGCTCGCAGCCATTGCCGAAAAACATTACAAAACTGACAGCTGTCAATGTCCGGAGTTACCTAGTTTATCGTAGTAAGTTTGACAGTCAGTCATATACTTCAAATCAATTATGTACTATATGTACTATAAACAATAGTCTATATACACACATCCTGCATTATAAAAAAACAGTTTTAAATCGGGTATGCCGATAAATAAGTACATAGAATCTAAAAGGAATACAAGATGTTGAGCGATGATACAAAAACGGGGCGAATAATTCACTTCCTAATCCTGGTCGAACGTTTGGATTTGCCTGCTGGTTCCTGACTCACAGGCAAAGAAACTGCAGCGGCAACGGGCTTCACCCGGGACTCCTGCACCTCCAACTGAGGAATATCGTTTAGGTCAGCCTCCGAAAAGAGGCGCCGCAGCGACCCGTCGGGTAGCTTCACCATGATGACACCATTCGCTGTCCAACACCGCCTCATACCGACTCGCCTGCGGGCCTCAATAAACACTGCCTGACGTTGACGAGTCAGGAACTCAGCTACGTTATATGGGGTTCCCTTGAAAGCTGTCTTCTTTGCCCAGACATTTAACTTTATTGATAATTCCGAGAATCTGATTAGCACAGGTCTGCATTTACCCTCAGAGTACTGTCAGGTTGGTCCAGGCTGCCATGTAGTAGTTTAATCACGAAAGTAGACCAAGAGGTAGTTTTGTAAGAACACTCCTAGTGTTTTAGGTGTGCAAAGGCTATGATAACTGCAAGGACAATTGAACCTTTGACTCCTGTCATGCTGTACCTTGCCTTCATTGTACTCGAAATACACAATTTCTGTCAATGCCATAATTTTTGAAAACTTAAAATTAATCCTAATTTAAAATCAATTAGGTAAGCATTATTATTTTAATATGTAAAGCTCTCAGTTGATGTAATAAGTATGAGTTGCGGGGTCACCCGCTGGCGACCAGCACGTTGGTCTTGGCTTGTGGCTGGTCGTCGGCGGGTTCCTGTCGGTCGGCCCGCTGCACGCGGATGTCGTGACACTCGATGTAGTCGTTGATCTCCTGCCCCTTCTTGGAGAGCTGTTCCTGCAGCGCCGCCAGCGCCTTGGGCAGCCGCTCGCGGTTGGCCTCCAGCTCGGGCAGCACCTCCGACACGGTGCGCTCCACCAGCACGCCGCCCACCATCCGGAAACACTTGCGGCTTCCTTCCACGCCCTTCAGTGTCTCTATCACGATTCTGTCGAAACATTCACCGGTAAATACTCATTCGTAATGGCCGTTCAGGAAGACGCTAATGCCAAAATACTTACTTGTGCTCGTTAAGATCCATCTCTAATTCGGATATTTTGTTCGCTAGCTGTCTCTGTTCACTACGAAGGTTTTGAAATCCACTGAAAATTTCATCGCCCGATTTCCCTTTACCACCTTTTGGTGCTGTTTTTGCCATTGTCTTATTTTATAGTAATACCGTTTTAATTACAAAGATTAATTGGTATGCAGTTAACAATACAAATAAATTAACTTTTCGCAGATGTTTGCATTAGTGCATAATTTTAAGGTTAAATAAAATTTATTTCATTGATAGACGACTAAAAACACTGACTGACAATGACAACCATAACTGACAAGACAGAGGTTATCCTGGGTGGCTACTAGCTTAGATCATATACTACTAGATTTCTAAAAAGACTGCCCGCACTGGCCCGCACATGAGACCTTAAGATTATGTATATACTATACCACTTACTAGATTCCTAAACAGCGTGGCCGCACATAAGACAAATCATACCCAATTTCGTGCATATTTCCCTCACGACGCCGCCAAATATCACAATCCACCAGGGGGGTTACTTCCATCTATTATAACCATGCAAGATCCAGTGAGTAAGCGAGACAGCGCGATACATGATGTAAGGCGAATGGCGATATTTCCCTCACTCAATCGTTCTTGCATGGTTTTAAGAGATGGTGGTAAGCCATCAGTGCACGTTGGTGCACGAACACTTATCATACTATTTGAAACAAGTATTTAGCGTATCGGAGCTCGATAGCCTAGCGCGGCGCGCGTGTTCGTAACGATAATGCGCGTCAAGCGACGGCAAATGCGTGGCCATGTTTGGATTGGTCGCCATTAGTGGCATTTCTATCTTGAGCTCCGTGCTTCGGAAGGCACGTTAAGCCGTTGGTCCCGTCTGTTATCGGTAGATGGCAGTCGTTAGGCTATGTAAGATGCCTTTAGGCAGCCTGAAAAATCTGAAAGTGTTGCCCGTTGACTAACACACCCGGGTCATGTTCCTGTGGGTCTGGTAATAAAAATAAAGTTAAAAAATTATAACCCGACTACGTGGTGTCTAAAAAGGCCGTAGTCGCACCCACTGTATAGTGTATACCGACAATGTTCGTTTAAAGGTGTTCCTATCATCCATTTATACTTAATGGGTGCGACCACGGCTTTACGATGACCATTTGGTACTTATACATTTCTGGATTTATATCTCAATAATTTTCTTGTTTCATCCTTTTTAGACACCACGTAGTCGGGTTATAGTTTTGACGTGACAACGTCTTAAATTAGGTTGCGGCTGGGAGTCACTTATGAAAAAGTGTAACGCTCGGTAACGTTACGATGAGTCACCGAACGAGAGAGAGGCCCGCCGAATGCCTTGCGTCTCTCTCCCACTCAACTATGATCGGTCTGCCGCGCGCGGCAGACCGCGCGCGGCAGATTATATTCATATCAATAAATATTCTACCGAGAAAAAGACGTTGTCACGTAAAATCTTCGCCCGTAAAACCGACTTTACAGGCAACCATTTTTTTTTTTAACTTAATTTTTATTTAATACTTTTCCGTTTCCCGGACGGAAATGACTGGACCGCTTGAAATATACCACCTTGAAAATGCATTTTAAACATTTCTACCTATATTTTAACTTAAACAATATGAATTATATACATATTTGTAATGTGCTCGTCAAGACCTTTCCTTTGATACCAAACACGTGATGTCAATCTCAGTTTAATTTTTTTTGAGGTTAGAATTTAAGGTTTAAATTCAGTCAGTTAAAAATTTTACACAATTTATATAGCCTTTGTTACCCGCGCTATTTTTACAAATCATTTAACACCTCATTCATTAAAATCGGTCCAGTAGTTTATGCGCTACGGTGGAACATACATACATAGACGGCCAAAATCATTACCCTTCCTTTTGGCTTCGCCGTAGTCGGGTAAAAAGGGTCGTGAAGGTCAGACGGCAGTCGCTCCATTGTAATAATCAGTTCCGCCAAATCAGGACCATGATTAATAGCGTAGCCTGGGCTCTGAAGCGTAAAGCTGAAGATGTAACCGGGAAACACAATCGGACGAAGAAGACTCTTTTTAAATAGTAAGGCAGAATCAGCCAGACCGATCAGACCACAGACCCACAGACCATTGTGGCATACAGACAAGACAAACCATTGACAAATAAACTATTCTTTCTAATTTGTATGGAGTTTTTGGAGAGAAAGAAAATTGTCACTATGTCCGCGCTGTATTTAATTTCCAAAACTTAGGTTTTCGAGTATTTGTACATAATATTGGTGGATTAGGTATTATTCGCAAAGTGTTCTTGAACAAGCGTGATTGTTGGGAAGTGTTACAGTGTCGATTACGTGACTTTTATCTTTGTCACCGAAATCTTCAAGTTATAGCTAAGTGAAACTTTTCCACCCTGATTCTGACTAGACTTACTTACTTGACTGGACTAGACTACTGACATTTTTTCTTTCCCTCCCTCCGGCCAAATATCACAATCCACATATGCACGAATATTAATATATTAACCATACTATTTAAAACGAGTCTTTCTTTAAAACACATATATTACAAAAAAACAAAGAATTTTTTGGCCTTAGTTTTTGCATGGCGTTCAAGTAGGCCAAACAAATAAAAACTGGCATGCTGACAAAGACAGAAAATGTATCTTTGGTCCTTATCGTTTTCATGGACTTGCCTATATTGCCATCTCATTGTTACACCAAATGTCAAATCGTATAATACATCTTCTTAATTATAAATCTATGGGTGAAACCTTTAGATTTTCTATAAAATACTACATATCTAAAATAAAATTAATATCAAAGTAAAAGAAGAAATTATTAAAAAAATATATGTATTTATTTACCAAAAATAAATCGTAAATAAGTTGCATTGCCTTAAAATCTTTAAACGCGATCACATTGAATCAACATAAATATACCCGAGTTACCTGTTTTTGAGGATAAGGGAACCGACAGAAAGAATGAAAGAGGACCTGGTGATGTTGGAGAGGTCGGCGGATGGCAAGGAGTTGGCAGACGCCTTCACACACGTCGGAATTACCTCCGACACGGTATGAGTGTGTTGTGGATTGATTACGCCCCCAACTGTGTCGTGTACTAGTTTATATAAATACTTACTTTGGCAGTCAAGCGTATGGCCCGCAAAAGATGAGCGCGCGGTCACTGTAGGAATTCTATTTTATATTATTCCGAAAGGGCCATCCCATTACTTTTGATAAAAGTAGCTGTTTCCGTTGTTTTACTCTTCTATTTTTTTTATGCCATATGACTTGGGGTAAGTTAAATGGCCTATAACTTTCCCCAAGAGTAGGGCTATCATATGCAGAAACTTTGTAAAACTGACCAGTAATTAATTAGTTCTGTAATAGTAGTTTTATGTTCTGCAACATGCGGGCAACCCCTCTGGTGTTGCAGGCAGGAATTCCTAGGCTACAATAAGTGCCTCCCATCAAGTTGGCCCCATGCCTGTTTGTCTGCTAAATGGTATAGTTATAAGCATTCAAACAAACTTCATCCCTACTAATATTACAAATGCAATTCTCTCTGTTAGTCTGTTACGCATTCATGGCTAAACCGCTGGACCGATCTTAATGATATTTAGTATGCATATAGTTAAGGACAAGGGGTCAAACATAGGCTACTTCTGGATGCGATACAAACTAGTTTCATGCGAGCAGAGCTGTGGGCCACAGCTAGTTTTTACTATAAGCCACATAGACAAGTTATCAAAATGTCAAAAAGCCATGAAGAGGAGTATGATAGGTGTGAGACTAAAAGATAAAGTCAGAAGTGAATACATAAAAACAAAAGTGACTGATATCCTTGAGAGAGTAGACAGTCAGAAGTGGAGATGGACCGGACACATGCTCAGATGTAAGCTAGGAAAAAGCAGCAAGCAACTTTGTGCAATACAATGTACATAGCCTTAAAAATAATTTAAAATAAATAGGTGTTCATTTAATTGTACACAAGACACAGGAAATAAATCTATTAATTATTAAGTAATATTAAACAAGATTATTTGTGTAAATTTGTGCAATACAATGTACAGTTGGCTAGGTTACCAAAGTTTAAAACATATATAAAAAAAAAATACAAAATAAGTCTCATTAAATGTGATATAAACGAAAACTCTTTCCATTCAGTGATCTGGTATTTTATTATATCCCAAAAAGTATGTTATTTTTATAACTAGGCAAACAAGCATGCAACCCACCTGAAGGAAAGTGGTTAATGCGGCATATAGACGTCTGTAATACCACAAGTATCATGAACGCGCTGACGATGTTGAGCATACTTGAATATACTATTCAGGACAGGACTGGGCAACAAGCAGATTACTCGATTTTCCTTCAGTCAACCCTGAAGATATTTATTTAACCCTTTTTGAAAATACTCATGTTGTAGTCACTTGGTAGGTATATATATAAAAATTACAATTGAAATACATTTTATACTTCTGCTTTAAGCAGAGCATGTTATCGCATGTGGCACAGGACGCCCCGTCGGAGGCGGCGCTGGGCGCGCTGCTGGAGGACGTGGAGGCGGAGGCGGCGGACGCGGAGCGGCGCGTGCGGCGGCTCGGCGAGCGCGTGGCGCGGCTCGACGCGCTCAACGTGGCCGGCATGCTCGCCGCCGCCACCGAGGGCGGGGGCGCGGGTAACACTACTTCCTTTGGCGTATCATATTTGCTTCTGGTTATTTATTTTTTTCCTCAGCTGTTATACTAAAAGCTCGTAATAGAAAGCTACTGGTTGTCAAGAGCTTTAGAGAATAAAATTGTGAGTCGGTTTACTTATGTGGTTCTAAAGGGGTCATAAAAGAGGGGTTGTAAGGTACCTACAGAAACCTCGTTTATATATATCATGCTAACAGGTTGCAGATTTTATTTGTAATTGTAACATTATAAGGGTCGAAGTGTCAGTATACAAGTTGTGAGTGATCATGATATGTGTAGGCGCGCGTCTGTCGGCGCGGCTGGAGGCGGGCCTGGCGGCGGGCGCGGGGCTGTCGTCGCGGCTGCAGCGCTGCGCGGGGCTGGCGCGCGGCGCGCCCGACGCCGTGCTGGCGCGCTCGGGCGCCGCGCGCGCCGACGCCAACGCGCGCGCGCTGCTGCAGGAGCTCACAGAGATATACGACTGGCTCGACCCGCCGCCACTGCGCGACCTCGACTCGCTCTCCGAGGTATGACGGCTGTTTTCTCTTTTTATTTATTCGGTATACACACTACATAATCTTTCTATACTTATACAGAAGCGAAACGTCACACGTTCGTCGGAGTAGCCAGCTCGTCAACTTTGTTTCACTCTGATCTCCTGGCATAGGTGTCGCTGGCGAGCGCGGAGGGCCGCGCGCGCGCGCTGAGCGCCGCCAGCGCGCTGCGCGCCGCACTGCGCGGCGAGCGGCAGCAGCCGGCGGCGCGGCGGCGGCTGGGCGGCGTGCGCGAGCGGCTGCGGCGGCTGGCGCGCGCGCGCGAGCAGCTGGCGGCCGCGCTGGCTCGCCACCTCAACAACGCGCTCATCCACCTCGGCAACGAGGCGGGCGTGGCCGGCGACGCGCGCGCGCGCCACCACGCCGACCTGCTGCCGTACGCGCCCTTCATGCGCTGGCTCAAGGACATGGATGAGAAGGCTTACGACGCTCTCGCCAAGGTTACATTACATATTCATTGTTACATGTGTATTTACACACAAATTTATTTAAACGTATAATTTATGCGTAAGAAAATAACGCATCAATTATACTTTTAAATACATTTGTGACACCGGTATGTTGTAACAGATAAGCGTGATGTTGTATGCAGGTGTACATAAGCACATGGTCACGCGTGTACGAGCGCGAGACGCGCGCGGCGCTGGACGGTGCGCGCGCGCAGCTCGCCGCCGCGCCCGACCGCGCCGACCCCGTGCTCGACCAGGTTAGCCATTACTAGCGACCCGCTCCGGCTTCGCACGGGTGCAATATTATGGATTATACATTAAAACCTTCCTCCTGATTCCTATCTATTAAAAAAGGACATTGAAATCCGTTGTGTAGTTTCAAAATTTTTTTTTATTTTATACTATGGATACAGCTCGAAGGACCATCATTTTAAACACTATTTATATTATTCTATGAAGATATACAATTTTAATCAATTTTATGACTAGCCGCTTATTTATCGTCAATCCTCTTCAGCAATGCTTTAGTTTGTGGCATCTGTTACATCGAGAAACAAGTTAGATTGGCACAAGGTTTTTACAGTACACGAGAAAAACCCTTTATTAAATAAGTTTTTCATAACATTTATATTACTCCGGGTAACCATCAACTCTGTCCAGGTTTTGACCTTCGTCGAGAATCTCTGCAATGCTGAACAAGATTTTTGTACCCAATTCTTTCACCTGGATGTCGACGTCAAAGTAAGTTTTAGTTATAAGTATCGAAGAAAGAAAGAAATAGTTTTTAATTTCGTAATGATTAGTAGACTAATTCTGTTACTAGATGTCGTTTTACTATTATTTTCGTAACAGCATGTTTCCCATCAAGAGGATCTTCGAAAAGAGAAATTGTAGAGATCAGAACATTTTCTATAATCGACGGGTTTAAAAAATTAAATGTTTTTTTTTGTCTCTTTGGTTGTATAAGACGGCTAGGGGCACTGTGTATGTGTAGGGCGAAGGCAGCGACGGCGAGAACTCTGACGGGGGGTCGCGGCGCGCGGGCAGCGCGGGGGCGGGGGCGGGGGGCGCGGAGGCGCGGCGGTTCATGGGCGAGCTGTTCCCGAAGCTGGAGAGCGAGCTCATCGCACTCGTCGCGCACATCGAGCGGCTCGACGCATAGTAAGTCTATTCTTGTATTAAATTTTTGTTCTTAATTTCACCTAGCTGAACCGTCTTATCTTATAATGCAAAATGTTTTTTAAACACACACAAGCAACACAGTCGTCTAAAGTAACTAGTCGAACACTTACTTATCCTACAGTATTTTACAGCGGCGCAATGCGCGCTTTGGCATGCGTGGGACGACGAGTCCTGGGCGCAGGCGAGGGCGTGGCGGGGAGCGTGGCGGGGGGCGGGGCAGGGGGCGGGGCGGGGGGCGGGGCGGGGGGCGTGGCGGCGGGGGGCGAGGCGCGCTGGTCGCGGGGCGCGCTGGCCGCGGTGGCGGTGGTGGCCAAACGCGGCGCTGACAGATGTATATCTGAACGTATTGCTGCCTTTCCCGATGCCGTCAGACAGGTAGATTTATTTGAGACTGACTATATCTCACATATTACGTACAAAATTACTTTTAATGTGATACTAATTGTATTGTCCCTATATATATTTATTTATTTATTATATTACGATTTATCCTTGGAGCGGTGTAAATCCGGCCAATAGCAATCTGTCTGTGTGGCAGGCGGCTCGGCGCCCCAAGTGCGGTCTGCTGAGCTTCCTGGCGGAGTTCGAGGAGCTGAGCGCGGCTTGCGAGGTTATCTTCGCGCGCTCGCGACGAGCCGACCTCGACCGATGGTGAGTTGCAAAAGATTACATGTATTTACGATATGGTTGACCGATATTTCTAAAGATAACCGATGCGTGGTGCAGGTACGTGTCGCTGGGCGAGGCCATGGTGGCGAGCATCGCGGCGGCGTCGCACCCGCGCACGCCGCGCGCCGTGCTGCGGCTCGAGAACTACCACCGCCTGCACGCCGCGCTCGCCGCGCGCCGCGTGCCCGCGCTCGACGCGCACCGCGCCGACTGCCGCCGGAGGTACAAGGTCAGTGACCCGACTGTGACAGCACTACCACCGCCTGCACGCCGCGCTCGCCGCGCGCCGCGTGCCCGCGCTCGACGCGCACCGCGCCGACTGCCGCCGGAGGTACAAGGTCAGTGACCCGACTGTGACAGCACTACCACCGCCTGCACGCCGCGCTCGCCGCGCGCCGCGTGCCCGCGCTCGACGCGCACCGCGCCGACTGCCGCCGGAGGTACAAGGTCAGTGACCCGACTGTGACAGCACTACCACCGCCTGCACGCCGCGCTCGCCGCGCGCCGCGTGCCCGCGCTCGACGCGCACCGCGCCGACTGCCGCCGGAGGTACAAGGTCAGTGACCCGACTGTGACAGCACTACCACCGCCTGCACGCCGCGCTCGCCGCGCGCCGCGTGCCCGCGCTCGACGCGCACCGCGCCGACTGCCGCCGGAGGTACAAGGTCAGTGACCCGACTGTGACAGCACTACCACCGCCTGCACGCCGCACTCGCCGCGCGCCGCGTGCCCGCGCTCGACGCGCACCGCGCCGACTGCCGCCGGAGGTACAAGGTCAGTGACCCGACTGTGACAGCACTACCACCGCCTGCACGCCGCGCTCGCCGCGCGCCGCGTGCCCGCGCTCGACGCGCACCGCGCCGACTGCCGCCGGAGGTACAAGGTCAGTGACCCGACTGTGACAGCACTACCACCGCCTGCACGCCGCGCTCGCCGCGCGCCGCGTGCCCGCGCTCGACGCGCACCGCGCCGACTGCCGCCGGAGGTACAAGGTCAGTGACCCGACTGTGACAGCACTACCACCGCCTGCACGCCGCGCTCGCCGCGCGCCGCGTGCCCGCGCTCGACGCGCACCGCGCCGACTGCCGCCGGAGGTACAAGGTCAGTGACCCGACTGTGACAGCACTACCACCGCCTGCACGCCGCGCGCCGCGTGCCCGCGCTCGACGCGCACCGCGCCGACTGCCGCCGGAGGTACAAGGTCAGTGACCCGACTGTGACAGCACTACCACCGCCTGCACGCCGCACTCGCCGCGCGCCGCGTGCCCGCGCTCGACGCGCACCGCGCCGACTGCCGCCGGAGGTACAAGGTCAGTGACCCGACTGTGACAGCACTACCACCGCCTGCACGCCGCGCTCGCCGCGCGCCGCGTGCCCGCGCTCGACGCGCACCGCGCCGACTGCCGCCGGAGGTACAAGGTCAGTGACCCGACTGTGACAGCACTACCACCGCCTGCACGCCGCGCTCGCTGTGACAGCACTATACCTGTACCGACTGTCCGTAGGAGGCGCTCCGCAGCTACGTGACGACGTACTTCGGGCGGCCGCTGGAGAAGCTGGCCACGTTCTTCGAGGGCGTGGCGGAGGCGGTGGCGAGCGGCGTGCGCGAGGACGAGGTCGGCTACCGCGCCGCCTGCAGCAAGCACGAGCTGCGCCGGCTGCTGGCCATGTACCCGCCGCACGAGGGTGAGTGCTGGGGCTGCTGGGGATATACTGACATATATGATACATGCAGTGTCAATGTTAAAACAAACATAAACATGTTCGGCCAAAAGTGGCTTACAAATTATAAACCAAAGTAACTGCTGCCAATAATATTTATACTTACAATCTGCGCCAAAATATTTGTTAATTCTGTGAAATGAATTAAAATGTAAATTATTTAAAATTATGTTATAATTATAAAGTATCAGTTTATTTATTGTTGTCGCTTGTCAGTGCGCAAGTCGCTGCACCGGCTGTACCGCACGGTGGAGAAGCACCTGAGCGAGGAGGGCGGCCTGCTGCAGGTCGTGTGGCGCGCCATGCAGGAGGAGTTCCTGGCGCAGCACACCGCGCTGCAGGTTAATAAACATATATTATTTTAATACAGTTACCACTTACTCTAAGGGGGGAAAAAGCGGCGGCTATTGTGATCTGCATGGACACGGGCCATTACTTGCCTTCATTATAATGAACATCATGATAAAATAACTTCCTTTAAATAAAAATGTATGTACAAACAATTGTACGTTATTTACCTCTTTGCGTCTTCAAGGATTTTATTATTATTTAGGTAATTATTAAAAAAATATCGTAAATAGCATGCATGGTAAAAAAGTTGTTGGTTCAAACTTGTCGCTTGGTAACGATTTCTTCTATTGTTGTCTACCTTACTTACACCCATGCCATCTTCTGACTGGTTAGGTTAGTTTAGTTACCAAAGTGTAATAGTATGTCGGTCACCGGTGATCGGCGACGACGCTCTCACGTCACATCTCTTGCATTTACGCCAGAAGTACCCACTCCGGGTGATCTGTTCGTATATGTGCGTCAAATTTTTGATATAAACCTATATCTATATATTTATTATAATATTCAAAGATTTTTCCAAACAATTTTAAAAACTTCTAAATTTAAATTGTTTATTTTCAATATAGGATATTCTTATCACTTATTGACGTCAATTGTTACTTATTTTAAGTTTACCACCACTTCCAAAGCGCAAGTGGAGAAGAAGTGGCGCCACAAATTCCACAGCAGCATTTTCTTCAAAAACGTAAATTCACAAAATTTGAGTCAAATCAATTTCTGTATTTGATCGAGTTCAGTGAAACCGCGGGGCACGACTAGTTTTAATTGTTTGTATTGTTTGCAGTCTCGCATCGCTGCGTGCTACCCGGGCGCGGGGCTCGCCATGCCGCTGAGCACGCAGGACATCCTCGACGCCTTCTCAGACATCGCCCGCGAGCACTGACTGCCGACTGTCAACACACGATGCGATGTGCACAACTCAGTATTAGGAACCACATCTAATTATCATATGCCTCAGCACCCAAGCGTCACTAGTGACAGCATAACAATTTTAGGTTCTATTGCTCCCTTCAGTGTCCGAGATATTTGTATGTCACACTAGCAGCTATAAGCTTTGCATATAAATATACTGGTTAAAAGGAGGTTAACAGGACATTGGCATTAAGATGTTTTGACCACTTAAAATTCAACATAATATCATAATTTATAATAATATCCCATTGGATAAGCATGGGTCTATACATTTAAATCTGTGACACTTGTAAGATGAATTTAAGACAGAAATTGGGAGAAATTGATGAAATGAGGTGCTTCATGTAATTGTTAGAATTGTATATAAACAATTTAGCAATCATTTTTAAATGCCTCTTGTACTAAATAACTTTTTATGCTTACATAAGGTACCAGTTAAATATAATATCTTATTTAGGTATAAAGTTATGATCATTTTTAATGTTATTGTTATATATTTATGAATAAATTATTTTTACTAATTGAGTGTTTGATTTGAGATCTCATTTGTTAAAAATGAAAAGCAAATATTTGATCACAATTTATTTAACAGCTAAATACATTTACTCTTAGAATTAAGTTTAGTTCAGTGTTCTGAACTAGAAATATCTGCTGACATCATCCATTTAATCCAGAGACTTCGGGGGAGAGTAGTTAAGGTAAACAAGTCCTGAAGCTTTGGCCTGAAAATAAAAATTTCCTTGTCACTTGTATTTTATCCAAATTCTTGTTGTACCACTGTTTGGCAAATATTTGTATTCAATTCAATCTGTTGAAACTATTGTATTAAAAAAAACCTAAAATAAAGGAGATTGAACACCTAATATCATCCTCTATAAAAAATATTTGTATAAATATATACATTTATCATGTATGTTCTTGTCAGTAAACATATCCAAAAAAAAACATACAGCAATGATGGATCCAACAGCAAAGGCAACTCCGAAGATCAACACGGCATTGTAGCGACGCTGGTTGGCGTCATACTGAGCTTGCCAAGATCCGCTGGGCAGCGGCAGCTCATCCATGGAAGGTGGCTTGAAGTGCTCCCCACCGTGGTAGCGACGTGCTGATGCAAATACAATAGAGATTTATATTGATCCATTACTTGTTTAACCCTTAATTATATAACATAAACCTTGAAACATTACATTAAAAATTGGCAACTATAAGTTATGAGTGGCAAGATGTGCATAGCCCTATAAAATAATATATCTAGACATATCCAATATTTTTCCATTGTTACCATCCTTTGGCAACTGATTCTGGGACTTGGTTACTTCTTAACTGACTGTACATGCACTGCATTTTTTCATTCTTCTGATTGATAATCATGTAAATAATGGGCTACTACAAGATTTTATACTTAAAAATCTAGCATGATATTTAAATGATAATTATACCTATGTAACAATACTGGAATGTTAGTTAACTAGGAAAAAATCAATCGCGAAACATTCCAATGGGTAAGCAGTCTCCATGATAGATGTCAGTGATTGATAAGTGGTGTTAGGTTATAAATTTGTAATTATGTAACAATAGTAATATGAAAATAGCTTGAAATAAAAACAATTTGTTGGCCCTGGGGCTTACAAAATCTGTTTGTTTATTGAATCTGTAAGTTAATTAGTAGAATAAAGCATAAAATAAAAAAAATACGAAGGATTTTAATCAATGTGAGTCTTTAGTTATACCTGTTTGCTGGAACAGGCGAGAAACGATTGGCCGAGACACAAACATTTTAAAATTGTAGACCTTCGATAGAAAATCAAAATTTCAGAAAATCCTTATTGATCTTCCGCAAATGCAGAAATTGTGAAAACTGATACAGATAGGTAGCTTATGTAGGTGCTTAACAGGAAAATGACAAATGACAGTATTGATAGTTTGACTACTTTGACATATTGTTAACGTTGGCATCTAGACTCAGTTTACAAATTTAACGGCCCTGGATACAAGTATTTAAAGGCATTTCATTTTTACAATCAGGTGGCTATAACTATAACTAATCATGCAAAAGCGAGTAAGAGAAATGTTGCCTTGCCTTACATTATGCATGAGCATGACTGTTTTGCGTCACCTTATTTACTCTCTCGTTTCGTGTTTGCTAAAAAGATGACGGCAACCCTCCAGAATTGGCTAGTCCAATTTTTTCACAAAGATGTCTGATTCGAAAACCAATTACAAGAATAGGCATAAACAGTTTGCGGTACCTAATCAGATTTTTTATTCAGCACGTATTTTTTGAGATAGTTGCAAAAAAACCAATGACCTTCATTATCAAAAATTTACTACAAGATCAAATAAATTGTTTACAATTATGTTTTATTTCAAATGGTAAATGAAAAAGAAAATAAAAGAAATGAAATGAAATGCATGAAATGAAAGAAATGAAAGAATTGAAAGAAATGAAAGAAATGAAAGAAATGAAAGAAATGAAAGAAATGAAAGAAATGAAAGAAATGAAAGAAATGAAAGAAATGAAAGAAATGAAAGAAATGAAAGAAATGAAAGAAATGAAAGAAATGAAAGAAATGAAAGAAATTAAAAAAATGAAAGAAATGAAATTAATAAAATTGTTAACCGTTGAGAAGTTGGCTCGTGGAAAGCCCATCCCGGAGCACCCTTAACGAGGTCATGCTTATAAAAATGCATTATGTCATCGGAACTGAAGTACTTACAACTTTGTAGGAAAAGCAAAAGAAGGTTATTTGTACCCAGACAAACGTACATTGCAAAAGCTTGTAGAAAGAGAAAGTGCTTATAATGTTTTTAAATTAGTTTGCTGAAGGTAATGTTTTTGATGTTTACCTAATAGAATAAGGTTACTGTATAGCCTATGGAGTCCTGCAACTTCAAGAGTATCATGAGCGCGTTGCCTACCCTGAAGGAATCTAGTTTTCACACCTTTCTTGAAGGCTTCCTCTTCTATCGTTCTTGGGATCTTGGGAAAGTACTTAAATTCTAATGTCAAATATTATTAAAAAAAGGGAAGGTTCCCAATCCCAACTAATATTATAAATGCGAAAGTGAGTTTCTATATTTGTTTGTTAGTTACCTCTTAACGCCCTATCTACTGAAATAATCTTCCTGAAATTTCGTATACACACAGCTAGGAGTATTGAGAAGGACATAGGGTACCTACCTTTAATCCCGGGAAAAAGCACTGTTACCGAGGGAATCTCACGTGGAGCGAAAGCTAGTAGACTATACATAATGAAAGTATACTAACTTACTACCTGATTATAAATCACGAATCTGGGAGGAACACAAAAATTTTAAGAGTGAACGGTTCAAAATAAAATAAATGTATTGCCTTTATTGCACGTGTGCTATTAGATGCATCCATAGAACTGGGGGTCTGAAAACGCCACTTTGAGCAATTTATCGAATCGATTCATAATACGAATTCCTTGGCGATTCTGTAGAAATTCCTCTATTTTTTGTAAAATAGCCAACTAAACTGCAATTCCTCTTCAAAAAAATTGAAAGAAATAGGAATTGCTAAGGAATTAGTAATATGAATTCGATTCAATGAATTGCTAAAGTGGCGTTTTTAGACCCACTGATGCATCCATTAAGTTAAAATCAAGTTCTGTCGATGCATGTTATAACCCTCTTAACGCGAGATCAACTCGCACTTGACCGGTGTTGTAAGTAAATAGTCTGCAAGCGGCAAGGGGCTTATCCCAGAGACGAGAAGGAACCGAAGAGTTTATACTGTGGTTTATAATCACTACGTTTACGCGGAGGGAGCTAATGCCAATAAAAAATAGTCAGCATACTAACGACTGGGAGGTCGGAGGAGTGAGGGCGGAGTGCCGCACTCACAGTCGCGGAGCCAGCGGCGCGCGGCAGACGCGATATACGGCTGCGCTGCGCACGCGCATCATTCACCATGCCAAGGGTCCGCGCATTGTTCTTTGTTTACTACGGTATTACTAATGTCGCGTCGTCGTATCGGATATCACAGCTTACAGTTCTAGTAGCAAATATGTGACAGATGTATAACTTTTACTTTTTAGTGTTAACAGCTGTTTCTTGTTGATGAGAAAGTACCTAGTTTATGGATTAAAATGGATGAAGAGACAAAAGGCTTGACAAAGGCGAATGGGGTGAAAGTAGTTCCTGAGGGCGGTACCAGTAGACTCTCAGAGTGTGGCGGGGGTGAGGCGACCTCGGGCGGGGCGGGGGTGCTGGAGAGCGAGCAGCAGCGCCGGGAGCGCTGGCGCAGCGTCTACGTCATATACTTCACCATGTTCCAGATGTCCCTGGGCTTCAGTATTGTGTTGACTGGCGTTTGGCCTTACCTTGATAAGGTAAATATCTTTACTTGACACAAACTCTATCCTTACTCTATCCTAGAGTACCTAAAGGTCGTGCGAACTATTTGTGAGCAAAACGCGCGAAATCGTTAGAAACTATCGTCATTTACATGCGTAATGATGCAATTAATCTGACCCTGCTCTATAATTATATTTTAAAAGCACCAAGTCAATGCGCAATGATTTAAAAAACAAAAATGGGCAAAAATCCATAAGTGGCTAGGTTAACTGCCTCCTGGTCCAGTGGTTAAGGCGTTTGCCTGTAGACTTGGGGGTCGTGGGTTCGATTCCCACGGGAAGCATACTTTATTTAGTTGTTTCCAGTTTGGTTAGGACATTGCAGGCTAGAATCACCTGATTGTCTGATAATAAAGATGATTCTTTGCTTCGGAAGGCAAGTTATGCCGTTGGTCCCGGCTGCCATCTGCAGTCTAGGCTGCTGCTGGTAGTCGTTAAAGGAGCCACGTCAGAGGCCGAGAGGCGTTTCCGAAGAACTTTGACACCAGGGTGTGCATGGTCGATTGACCGTGACGCCTACTCGATATGATGATGAGTGGCTAGGCTTTGTCTGCCCCGCATCAGAAGACAATGTTTGCTAAGAAAGCGTACAAGTGTATGTAGAGTCGACAATGATCTCTACATTGTATTGTACTTGAAGTGACATTTGCCATAAATATTTATAAAATGCTTCTTTCACGTCTTTGGTAGCTACTGTCGTTTAATAAAGATTAGCGATCCGCCCCGACTTCGCATGGGCATAAAACCTTCACTATCTATTTAAAAAAACCGCATCAAAATCCGATGCGTAGTTTTAAAGATTTAAACATAGGTACCTACAAAGGGACATAGGGACAGAGAAAGTGACTATGTTTTATACTATGTAGTGATTAAGTAATCACAATAAGTAACAGCTAGGTATCTAGTACAGGTAACTAAAATAAGTTGTCTCATCCTGTCTTTAAAAACCTTTAATTTAACTTACGTACCTATATGTCATTACTTAGGGGTGATGTTTGGTATAAAATTCACGACTGTTGCTTTTTATAGATATTTAGGTATTCATTATCATATTTCCACAGACATTATACGAGTTATAAAATAATGTCCCTTACTTAGGGTTGCCAGGTCCTCAGACTCAAAAGCCGGACAGACCTGTGAGTTTGTCCTGACATTTGGGTACAAAATCCGGACATCTTGTTTTTTTTGTCCATTTTTTTATAAAAAGTGTAAAACTAATTTTTTTTTGTCCTAACATTTGGCCGGATGCCGCTTATTTTGGCCGGACAAGCAATCAAAAATCCTACGTATGTCCTGCTTTATCCTAACACCTGGCAACCCTACCCTTACTTGTCACAAGGTAAAAGGGCCACATAAAAAAAGTATACCACTTAATTGTAAGTGGAAAGATAAAGTGGTATATAAGTACTTTTTTAGTATGTGGCTTACTGTACAAGTATACTTACTCTTGTCTTGTCTAGTCACTGAGCACAGTGAGCACGCAACCCCTCCCATTAATAAGCAGCAACAAACCTTGTCTGCTGTCCGTTCAGTCTGCTCGACTCCTCAATCTCAGTTGGTCGGAGTGACTTTTGGCCGCAACCAGCACGTGCCTTATCAATTTATCTTGGCCCCCCGAGCTCCGATGCTGTTCGTTGACTCGGTGACCGCCGACTCTCTGTGATAACGTGAGTCAGTGAGTGGAGCGAAGGTTGTTGCTACAAAAACCAAACAATACCAAACGCATGTAGGTAGTTTACATGCGACATAATATCAGTGATCGGTGAGAGGCATTCCTTGCTTAGATAAGTATACCTACATACCTACTTGTAAGGAAAAACATGCTAGTAGATTTAGAATTTAAACAAATATTGTATTCGTCGCTAATTACTAAATAAACAAACAAAGAAACATTGTATATAAAGTTCAATGATCGGTTATTATCTAAAATGCATTCTCTGACAAAGAAATCGACGTCGTTTAAAGCAAAATGCCTCAAGAAACACATACTACACATGTCATCACAACAAACTTTATTCCAAAAAACAAAACCGGCTTTCACTCGTGTATGGGGTCAAGTCAAGTCACTGTGAAGCAGGCGGTGGTCGTGGTAGGTCGTTTTGACGTCAGAGTCCAAGAGATGGTTTGCAAGAACTCAGACATCGGGGTGTGTACGGTCAGTTATCTGGGGTCTGGGGCCCAATTCTCACGCAATCGAAGTTCACTTCACCGATTATTTTCAATTTTTTTCGATGAGTTTAATCCAACTCACAATCGAAAAATTTCGATCGATCGATTCGTTCGATTGAACTTTTTCATTTGTGATTTTTTGAAAAAGTGGAAACCGTGATAAGCATTTGAAAAAATTGGAGAAAATCGGTGAAGTGAACTTCGATTGCGCGAGAATCGGGCCCCTTTATGGTAAATTGCCACAGCGTCATAGTAGTTTAGAAACATGACCAGGATCGATTCTCCCATATGACACCAAGGTGAGAAGGGTCAATTGACTTTGTAACCCAACAGATAGGAATGCTTTCTAACGGACGTCAATAAAACCATTAATTGACCTTGAAAAGGTTTCGATCTAAAATTTGTGAATGCAGGGTCGATTAACTTTGCAAACTACACCATGATTTTGATAAACTTTCTAGTGTCCTTTCCAACAAAAAATCTAAAACCAATTTAAAATCGACGGATGTACAAACATACATACAGCCGTCAATTTTACTTACAAAAAATATTTTTGAAAGTTAGTTGATAAATTTTGTGACTATGCTACCTAACCTATATGATGTATTACGTGGAAAGTAAACCTCAATGATATTGCAAACATTTAAAAAAATCTTTCACCATTAGCATTCTCTACGCGGGTGAAACCGCGGGTTCAGCTAGTATATAATAAATAATCTATGTTTATTAAAAACTGTCTTGCTACATAGGCTGTATAAGATATGAATCACCAGAATGTCTGCATATTCTGGCGCCATGAATGAAATAGTCACCGTGGAAGACGTAAAGACAATAATAGCCGCCTGACTACTCGATGAGATGTTATTAGTCCATAGTTCATGTTCATGTCGCGAGGCCCGATCACTATTTGCATTATACGATTGTTGTTTTACTTCTATTGTCTCACCAAATACGAGTTTTAGTTTAGACAGGCTGAGTATTATGAGTATTAATCGTAATCATTTTCAATCACACGGCTTCGCGGATGAAATAATTCTTTCTTCCAAAAGTTTATTAGAGCAAGCTAAAAAAAGGTTCATTGCTGAACTATACTAGAACTAGGCTTCTTTCTTTATTTTTATCAAGCCATCTAGTTGCTTAAGATGGTAGAGACCTTATCTCCTAGTCAGCCGCCATTTACATGTAGTTACAGTGGTTCTTTTGTATAGATATAGCAAAATTGTAAAAGTAATGTATATTACTCGTAACAAAACACTAGATATAAGTAAGACAATTAATAATATGTCGATACGATAGCTGTTCACGCTAGTATATTTATGTCAGTGTAGATAAGATAGAGTCATAGTTAAATATATAAGATACTAACTTACTGCAGTAAATACGTGTTTAAATCTTTGATAAACTAGATAAGCGCAGCAACTGTTGTGGCCCGTGATCACCCCGTGATATAGTTGTCATGGTGAATCGCAATGATAATTCAAATCGAAGGATATACCGGATTTTTATGAAATTGTATCCACTCTTATAGCCATTATCCAATAAAACATAGTACCTACTTTAGTAATTGTAGTAGGTATAGGTGCTAGTTTGCTAGAGTAGGTCAATGCAAGGCCAATCTTTGAATTCTAAGGAGGTAGGAACGAAAATGGCACATTAGTAAAATATATTCAAATAGATAGATAGATATTAGGTAGATAGAAAGACGAGTTGATTTATGATAGCTTGAAACAAATAGAGCAATATGTCTAATAATAATCAAGTTTCCTCGTGTGCACACATTGAAGAACTTGCTATCGACTTTGTGATGACATTGAAGCCGACAATATCGCTTGGTCATGAAGGAAATGATGCGGCATCTGAGATTCAGCAGACTCGTAAAGTTATGGCTATTGAGACTTGGCTGCGATTTTACCATCGTTTCGTTGCTTGTAAAATTTTGTAGTCTTTTAATTTTAAACAAATTTTTGCATTTAGATGTAAAGAATAAGATTTATTTATTAACAAATACGATAGTTTCCACATTTTATCCAATTCCTTTCCTTTTCTTTCTCATTTTTTTTATTATGAGCTCGGCACATTACGTTAACTCTCTCCACTTTTTTAAGATCTCTACATATCTTATGCTTTTAGTAAAATATTTTGACGCTGCTTTGGGCTATATCGATTGATAAAATTCTAAATCTAGTAAAAGTGAAATATACGTAAGGACAGATGTATTTAAGTTTGTTCTTCATTTTCTAAATGGTTTAATAATATGGGCTAAAAAGTGTAACCTACGTTGTAAACACTTGGCTTATTTATACAAGTGCGAAATTAACTATTACAGCTAGAGCCGGGCGCGAAGAAAGAAGTATTGGGTTTGGCAGTGGGCGCCAATCCCCTGGGGCAGCTGCTGTTCTCCCCACTGCTGGGGCTGTGGGCCAACCGCGCAGCGTCGGCCCGCGCCCCGCTGTTGGCCACGCTGGCGCTGTTCGTGCTGTCCAGCGTGCTGTACGCCAACCTGCATCTCACCAGACCTTACGCCAAGTACTGGATGCTGTTCGCGAGGTTTCTTGTCGGCGTTAGCTCAGGTAGTTATTTTTCATATGTCAATTTAAGAATACACCACTTTCTGTTATGCTGTTGATGTCGAATGGTTGCATGACAACTAAGGTGCAAAACAGGCCAAAATTTATTTGTACTACCTTTCTAATAGACGGCGAATTCCACCATTAACAGCATTCCCTCGGAAAAATGTCGTGAAACAGGTTTCTGCCCTAAATATGGCAGTTCATGCAATATGATGTCCTCATGGGATCCTCAGAAGCAATACAGCTAAAATATCAAAAGGAAGATGCCGTGATAAAATTAGGTCTGCTTTCAAGCTATGACTGTATTCATATCAAATCAAATCAAATCTCTTTATTGTGGAACAGGTTTATAAGATCTTCATAATATATTATATTTATCATAGCTGTGTCATCTTGAAGATATACCTAACTAGCCACCAGCCAGAGTATTTGAAACTATTTCTCCCTTGACCCAGAACACAGCAAATACTGCTGTTTGCTAAAATTATATTTGAATGCTTAACAGTAATTTTGATTAAGATGGTATTACCATCTCTTTACTCGATGAAAATGTTGATTACAGCCAACATAGCAGTAGCGCGCTCATACCTGTCGGCGGCCACGCTGCTCTCCGAGCGCACGCGGGCCGTGGCCTGGGTGTCGCTGGCGCAGGTGCTCGGCTTCGTGGTGGGGCCCGCGCTACAGGTAAACATTGTGTCAACCACCTGTCTCACGTATCTTGTAGATATGGAATATATCAGCATTGACACTAGTCTCCTGGCTCTTGTGAATGTCCTCTCACGTTAGTATCTATCAGTATAGAAACCTTGATGTCGCTGACACAAGTGCTGGGTTTACATAAATTATTAAGGCACGGCCTTAAGAATTAATGTAAGTCTTTCTTTGATAGCATCAAAAGAATAAATAACTCTTCTCATAAGTTGGAAATGTTATATTGCGCAGTCATTTATATCTATGAAATTTCAGAGCTTTTCATGAATCTCTGTTTGTGTGTTTACTTGTAAGGTATATTACGCATCATCAATCTCAGACAATAAATCTGATTGATTTGTGCAGTGCGTTACTGTGAAAATTAACATAACCGTATGCATTCTGCGTGAATCAAACATCCAGGGTTCTCAGCCAGCTTGCGTACGGCAGTAAAAAATTGTACACTTTTTGATTGGTAAAGTTGATTTGGTACCAGTAAATACCATAAACCAGTAAAAAGATTTAATCTTAACCTTTCTAACGGTTTTCTAGAGACACGTGTCGTTACATTAAATACAATGTATATTGACCATTGACATGTCGTCTTACAATCACGTCTGCAGGCTGCCGCGGCACCGCTCGGGCCGGGGGCTCCGTACCCGCCTCCCGGCAACTTCTCCTCTCCGCTCCGGCTGGACATGTACACCGCGGCCGGCTGGATCAACGCAGTCTTCGGCGTTATTAACTTTGTGCTGTTTCTGCCATGGATCTTTAAGGAGAGACCCATCGCTGCTAGGGAGGCGATGGTGGCACAGGGAAAAGACTCAGGTGAGTTGAAGATTATTTTAATATTTATCTTAAATCCTCAATGACATTAAATTCCTAATAGCGAAAAACTCATTTTATAAGAGCAATATATCAAATCGTTGTGCCTCGTTGACTCGTACATCCGTAGATATAGCTTCTGTCTCTCCTTTTCAATTTAGCGTACTTTCTCTCATTCCATCATTCCATCCTCTGATGTGTTGTTTAGTAGCTTTCTTTTTTACATTGTAAGAATGAGAGAGAAAGGGCTCTCTTTCCCTTTTCGGAATAAGACTCGTTATTTTCTAATAATACTCATTTCTATGACCGCTCACAGTTCTAAAGGAAAACTATCACCAGTTCTTTACTCATTATTCAGCAAGTACAACAAATAACAGATGGGGATATATAAGATATTAGAGAAGCCCTATAACGCTTCAAATGTGATCAACATTTTTTATTCTAAAAGTCAATAACAATTTTGTTACAGAGAAAGAAGCGTTAAAGGCGTTAAAGCCTGACTTGATCAGCAGCTGGACGCTGGTCCTGGCGTTCTTCGTGCTGGTGTTCAACTTCGTGCTACTGGAGACGCTGGCCACCAGCCTCACCATGGATCAGTTCGCGTGGAGCAAGCGACAAGCGCTGGAGTACATGGGCGCGCTGATGAGCGGCGGCGCCATCGTCGCGTGCCTCACGTTCGCGCTCATCAGTCCGCTCACTAAAATATTTGAAGAGAGGTTGGTATTTACCTACTAAATATGAGAACTTACAAATGGTTATGAATGATCTACAGCAAAATAGAGTAACCTTCATAAATGACGAACGATCGTCCATATCTCCAGGGCCCTGCTGCTGTGGGGCGGGTTCCTGCTGACGGGGCTGGCGTCGGTGCTGTGTATCCCGTGGGGCCCGGGCCCGCCGCCGGCCGCGCCCGCCGGCGCGCTTGAGGCGGGCGGCGGCTGCCCCGCGGCCACGCAGCCCTGGTGCGAGACCACGCGCGGGCTCACGCTCACGCAGTTCCTGCTGGGGTACGCCAGTGTCTCCGTGGGCTACTCGCTCGGCGTCACGCTCATACAGACCATATTCTCCAAGGTGCTGGGGCCGAGGCCGCAGGTTGGTATTACATACATTTTAGAAAGTGATCACGCATGTAGTCAAATTATTAATTAAAATATCCATAAATAAAAATTCAGTGATCCATAATAATACAACAGTCGTTTAAGTTGTCTATCCATTTCCTAAGATTTTTGGCCTAAATAGAAATATCTAATCTAATAAGGAGTATATCAAAACTTACCCATACTCTGCTATGTAGGTAATTTATCACAAAATTCATCTATTTTCCCGGCGAATCCAAAAGGAGAGGAAAAGATCATTCTTTCACAATTGAAAGAATGATCTTTTCCTCTCCTTCCGGGTATCGAAATAGATCAATATCTATTTCGATATAATCATAGGTTAAAAAATTTGCCTCGCGATTCCAAATTCTTTGAATATAACAAACAATTTCATACTTCTCCGAGAATTGAATGAATGATGTAAATGTTTTTTTTAGTGGAGCTCTGATGCCAAGGCGCGCAAAGCCAATTGACCGTGTCACCTACAGGAAATGATGACGCAGAAAGAATGCAAGTAATTGTTGTTTGCAGGGCGTGTGGATGGGCGTGCTGACGGGCGCGGGCTGCGTGTCGCGCGCGCTGGGCCCGGTGTTCGTGTCGCTGGTGTACGCGCGGAGCGGGCCGGCCGCCACGTTCGGCAGCACGGCCGCGCTCACGTTCGCCGCGCTCGCCGCGCTGCGCGCCGTCTACCCGCGCCTGCGCCCGCCGCCGCTCGCGTCTGCGCCGTCCGCGCCGTCCGCCGCGCTCGAGCTGCGGCCGCTGACCTCCGACCGCGGCGATCGCCCGCCCGACGACGCCTGACCATGGCTCAGCAGCTACTCTTGCTAGTTCCCACTACTGTCTTCTGTACTGTATAATCGCCTGCCATACGCCGCCTAACATAACTCCGCCCAATACTTTGGTCGTCTGCAGCTTCCCTAATAAGATATACAACCACAAAAACCACATCAAAACTGTGTCCTCTATCTAACGAATTGCCATTTAGGAGATAAAAAAGTTACAATGTAATATTTAGTTTACAAAACACCCCAGCACCAGCACCCCTGAACTATCAAGCTTCTCGTAGTTCAAAATAATATAAGAGTTCAACCTAGAGCTTTGTCAGCTAATAGATGACTAACTAATTAATATCAGCTCTTCAGGCTGTGACTACAAGACAATTTTCTTAGAAGAAGCTGTTTAGGAGAAGTATTAAATAATTATGTTAGTACCTACATAAGTATCACACTGGGAATTTACGATTATACATTTGCTATGATATTAGTGTTTAAAAATAATTTATTAATTAAGAAGATGAAATAGTAACTAGTTTTGCAGATGCTGTCTTTGCTATAAATAGGCTGATATAATTTTAAGTTTTAATAACTGTACATTGGTGGATGTAGGTTAAGTAGTTATGTAGGTTAAAAGTCTCATTGAAGAGTAAGTAAATGTACATAAATAATTAAGCATCGGTGCTACTGTACCGTTTAAACACAATTAATTGTCTTCTTGCCATTGTTTTAAAAGGCATCGTTAATTGCTCATTATGAATCATGTAAGTAGAATATAATACCTACCTAACATGTTGGTTCAGAAATGTCAAAATAGTTAGGTAGTCAGAGGTAGTCAGTTATTTCTTTCTTAGAATTTAAGAAAGATGACATAATGTAAGTTATGTCATTTTCAAAATAAAATATTATATCGAATAATGTTTTCGCTCAATAAAAGTAAAAAATATTGCTCAAAGAAAATTACAAGAATTGGCCAACATAGGTGTCGTGTCGACTGAACAAATCACATGTAATTGAATAAATATTTTATAAGATACAGATTGATACAAATGTATTTGTAAATATTCTACTAAGTAATAATATCACTGATAGATTTATAATGACTGCAACTAAATTATAAGTTTAAGTAATACAGGATGTGATAACAACGTGATAATTATAAAGTCGCCTGGGCTAGTTTGAATATTTTTTGCTAGTTGTTTTCTTGTTTGAGCTGTGGTCTTGATGTAGATTTGTAATAAACAAATCATTATTTTTTTGATATCTGTGTCCATAATATCCTAGTCTGTAGTGCATCGGCCTAAGGCTAGTTTGAGCAAATGTCTGAAGTAAGTACCTGTTTCTCTAAATGCTTTATTTTTTAAACTTTTATGATATCATTACAAATATATTACAAATATGTTACAAATAGAGAGATATATTTATTATTGTTTATGTTACATAATAATGGTTATTCATTTTTTCGATCATTTGACGACCTCCGTGGTGTAATGGTTAACATGCCTGGCCGCTACTCAGGAGGTCCCGGGTTCGATCCCCGGTCAGGTCAAGATGAAAAATGGTCTTTTTCTGATTGACCTGGGTCTTGGATGTTTATCTATATATGTATTTCTTATAAAATATAGTATCGTTGAGTTAGTATCTCATAACATAAGTCTCGAACTTACTTTGGGGCTAACTCAATCTGTGTGATTTGTCCCTATATATATATTCATATTCATAAAGCAACTGAAATAAAATAAAACTTGCAACTTAATATTTAAACGCATTTTACATAAACTTATAAAAATTATATATATACGTTGTTTTAAGTCTGTGGATTCTTAGTAGCAATCTTTGTTTTTGTTGTAAAGCAACTTGTTAGTCATATAAGGTAACGTCTCGGCACAATCGGCCATAATCACGAAGAAGGTAAATATAACTGATAGAGCGATTATGTAATAAGAAGTGTAGAGTATTTTTGTACAGAGTTTAAAATAAAATGAAGGTTATTTTAGTTACTTGCTTTTTTTATTATTCCAATTGTAATTGTTTTACTAATTTAAACAGTTAATTGAACTACTGAGAATAGAGACACAGTGCGTCTACCATGACATTTCAGAGATAAACACTTACCACCTTATTCATCTAAAGTGTGTTTTGGCTCTTTCTTTCACGGTAAATTTTGATAAGAGAAAAAGGGCCAAAACATATTTTAGTTAAAATGGGCTTAACAAACGTTTGTAATTTTTTATGAATAAGGGGGAGACAGTATGGCGACTGTGTTAGAATTTCTTTGGTAACCTTCCTTACTATCCGCAACGGGCTACTTACAGGTTTTTTATACAAAATTGCTAACGCAGTCGTTATTGTCTGCGTTTGTAGAATCTCATGGTTGATCCCATAATAGATAATTTACCAAATGGTGATAATGGGACGTTGTTGTTAAACCTCCGCTTTTCATCTTTTTGAGAAATGCAACACTCATCCCGAATGTAGTTAAGAATCTCATTTTGTAAATAATGGTTTCGTTGTAAATAAACTTCTTACTAGGTACACATAATCACTCAAAGACGGTTATGCATGTGGGTCACTTTACTACGATAAAATAAATGATTTTGTAAAAATAGTAAAAACAGAATACTTTTATTCAAATACTTATTATAGATAATAATTATATAGCTTATATACAGTTATTAAATTTAAAAATTAAAATTTACATTAACCATTTGGTTGATAAAATAAACATTAACCATTTACAAACTAACTGTACATAATATCATTCCTTAGACAAATAAAAAAGATAATTACTACTTAAGTACACTATCTTCGTTGATGATTTAACACAACAAATAAATCTGAAGTAAGTGCATTAATGTTTTCCGCACTTTTGTAATTATATAGAAAAGTAATTTTTTTTAACCAAAAAACAAGCAATTAATCATTTTACTACTTACATGCTTTGTAAACAAATTTCTGGTAAATCCTGTCTTGATATTTTCATCAATAAAGATTTTACATACTTACATACAATACATGCATTCTGTTTGGAATTCGGCACCTGCCAGAAAGAGATACAAGGGTCACTTAATCGCTTTCTTTTTACTACATGAGAATAGAGTGACCTTACACGACACGAAGACTATAATAAATGACTCGTGTGATGTCAGTCGTCGGCAGACAGCACAGGCCTGGTGGGTGGCGGGGGCGCGGGGGCGGGCGGGGGCTCCGGAGCTCGGAGCTGTTCAGCGGCGAGCACGCTTTGTGGCAGAGCCGCGCGCCGGGTCTCGGGGACCAGCAGCACTAGTAGAGCTGCTGATAGTGAACACGACCCGTACAGGAGTGCTTGCACGTAGCCGCTCTGAAATAACGCAATGTTCAACACATCTACAGTTCGCTTGCAACCAGGGATGTCTTCAACCTGAACTAATAGAGCTCCTAGCTATCACATAATTTGGAACCATTGTGGTTCCTGTGACTTTCAGTATATAAAGGGTTGATATGGCAAATATCCCACCCAGGCTATAACGGTAATGTATAATGTATATGTGTATAATGGTAGTAAGTAGTCAAAATAATTAAAAGTGTATATCAAGTTATCGCGTGCCTCTACTGAAGCCGTATGTTTGATTGCAAACCTGTTTCTGTTAAAAAAGTTGAAAAGTCGAGTATTTAATACCAGGTTATTAAATGAAATTATTAACGACGTTATTAAATTTCATATTCTTAGACAGTACTGCCACAATGAATATATCGTCTAAGTAAATTACAATGATTTATATAGAATTTAAATAGCAGATATAAGACCTACCAGAAGTGGCGTTTGTGGAGCGAGAATAGACCCAATCCGGCCAACCAGCGAGGTGGCAGCCAGCGAGGAGCTGCGGGCGTGCGTGGGAAACAGCTCCGCAGTGAACACGTAGAGGGAGTTGAACGCGCACGTGATGGCTAGCTTGCCCACGAAGAACAGGCCTAAGCTCGTGCCCGTGTGAGCTGGTGACAGAAGGGAATAAGTGAGACCACCTGATTTAAAGCGGTTTTAATAACCTAAAGACACACACGAAATGGAGGTAGATATCACAGGTGCTTATCAGAACCTTATGGTTGTTTAAAGGAAAAATTCATACAATGATTATTCTGCTTATTAAAAATAAATAAATGCAATATAAGACCTAAGTTTTAGTTTTAATTTTATATTTGTTTAAGTTCGCCTATTGAATCTTTGCATTTTCTGTAAATATAAATATAATTAAAAAAAACAATTAAAGACTTACAGATGAAGAAGGGTACGACGCAAGCCACGCCGCAAAGCAGAAATGACAAAAAGACAGTGCGCCTGCGTCCAACGCGATCCAACAGCATCATTAGCAACAGAGAAGCTACAACTTCCATGGCCATGTTCAGAGCAAAATTGACGTGTCTTTGACCAGCCAGAGATACGGAGTTGATGCTGAGACCATAGTACACGAACGAGCAAGCGGCCCAGCACCAGCCACAAAGGAGAAACCGGCCTAGTAGTACGCGAGATTTTATCAATCTCAGCCATGGGTTACCATCCGTGTTTGACGCTTCTTGAGCGTTATCACTTTCCAACGGCTTCATTACATCATCGCTGAGGATAACCTGTAAAATAAGTAGTACGAGAAGAATATTTTGTCGAAATAAGTAGTACATGATGGAATATACAAAAGTCAAGAAATTTGAAATTTGAATAGAAGTTCACCTTATTAACTCTTGCCACTTTTCTCAAGACGGTGGTTAACTCCTGTCCCCGTCCCCTCGCCAGTAGCCATCGCGGACTTTCATCCAGCAGCAGCCAGTAGAGAGGCAGCAGGAGCGCGGGCGCATGTATGGTGAACAGCAGATGTCTCCAGTACGGCAGCGCCCAGGCTGCTAACGCAAACAGTACGCCGCCGAGACCGTACGCCACGCCGGTGGCGCACGCAAACGCCGCTCGGACTTTAGGCCGTGCCAACTCAACCACTGCAAAACGTAACACTACTGTGTGAAAAGGTTGATACAGTATTTTTGGCTATGCACTATTATAAGGGATGAGAAGTTGAACTATTTCTTTTTTCTACTCCATAAAGACTTGCCATTAAATAGGTACGACTTCATTAGCTATGTACAAGATGTTTCGACGTAAATGTTATTAAATAATATAGTTTAACTTCTAAGGAAATCCAACATTATTAGCAGCAAGTATTATACCACTATTATATCTATTCAAGTATGTCCATGTAAGTACTAATATCTTGACTGATAGTATAATTTATGGCAAACCTTTCACTTTACGTAACGACCGTGTCCAATTTGTAATATTTTAAATGATATGAACAACAGTTTGCACGGATGCTGGCCATAGACTCACTCATTACATATCCAGCGCTGTTAAACCCATACCCGAGCATGGCCTCGAAGAACTCCATGGAGACGTACATATCGTAGTTAATCGAGAGAGCCTTGATAATGCCCAGCGCGCCGGCGCAGCCAGAGAATATGCAGAATGCGGTGCGACGACCCCAACTGATGATGAAAGTTATAGTTATTAATGGATATTAATTAATTTATATGAAATAAGTAGGTTTGACTTTTGAACTAAAATTTGAAATCGTTCACACTAGCCCACCATCAGCAATCTTTTCTTATCTATCCCAATCCCAACTAATTTAATAAATGCCAAAGTGACTTTGTATATTAACAAACAAACAAATTTGTTTGATTGTTACCTCTTCATGCCCTATCTACTGAGCCAATCTTAATAAAATTTAGCATACATATAGATAGGAGTATTGAGAAGGAGGGTACCTTTTATCATGGGAAAAACCACTGTTTCCGAGGGAAATTCATGCAGGTGAAGCCGCTAATATTTTATAAGGTTATCTGTCAGTCTAAACAAAATTAATTTCAATTCAAACGACTATAAATTTAGATGAAATTCTTAAGGAAACCATCAGTCTGGTTATTTAGCAGACTGATGATTATCCATACAATACATCCAGCCAGACTCAATATCCTACTATCTATACCTTATCAGATAAGGAAGAAAGATGAAGATCGCTTAAACGAAAGGGACTTCAAAAGATATATTTCGCACTTGGCAGTCAAAAATTAAGGAAGGTAATGTGGATAAACTTACAGATCAGAAATGTATCCGGTGAGCAGTAGAGAGAAAGGTAGTGCAGCGTTACGAACCGAACCTACCAGAGTCCGCAACCAAGGACGGCAGCCCAGCTCGAACTGTAAATAAGTAATGAGGCTGTTGAGTCCATCTTTTAGCATAGTGTTAGATGGTTAGCTGTATTACTTTGGACCATGGGATCCGCTTAAACAAGATACTTATCTTTATCTTTTTTTTCGACAAGATTTTGCATCGATAAAAGTCTTAAAATGCCAAGTTTTGGAGTCTTTAATAGTGATGGTCAAATATCTATTGAGCTTGACACAGCGGAAAATTATAATGATGTATTGATATCACTGATTTTGTAAGGATAATATTGACACACACACCTCTGAAAATATGGTATTTCGATTTTCATAGAAAATATCTTCGCAGGGCTGTGTCTCGTCGCTGTAGTCTTCCAGCAGGCAGGAGTCAAGGGTTCCGTTATTTAGAGGCTGATACCGCTGGCAAGTAGCGTTGGGCAGCAAAGCCCACACCGACTCATTGCTAAACTGGTCTTGGGAAGGCCAGCCCTCGCATTCTGGTACCACGCACCTAGAAAGAACCAAAAATCAATAATGCTTTATGAAGCTGGATGCCTTGAAATAACGATTTTGAATAAAGTGCAATCATTACATGATTCCATCGACATACTCCATATGCCGATGGTGAGCCCGTTTTTTGTCCACTACTGATGATCACTGTTGTCTCTCTTTGTGTACGCCAGTGCATACATATTTGGTTCATTATATATGTGAGTCATTGCACGATAATGTACTCACATACGTACTGTCAAATTATCATGTATATATAATACACATATGCACATTTATTGCTATCGCTATGCTCTTATTTAACGCTGATTGCCGGAACGTAGCACAACCACATCTAGTCGCATGGCTGATACCATTCTAGAACGAACAATAGAGAATCTTTGACTTTGACTTTGAAGATGATGATGAAGCGACTAAAACACTTTGCTTTAGGAAATTGCGTTTTATGATTGCAGTTGCAAAGTTATGGTTTTCAATTTTAATTTCAGGGCGGTATGTATTAATGTGAATGTGTTAAGAGACGAGACGAGAATATATTCAAAGGGCCAGAGCCCAAGTTGTATAAAGAGTGCTGGGTTTGGTTTATCGAGTGCACGATAAGATTAGCGCAGCTGTGATGAATTGACGAGTCGAAATATTTCGACAATATTTCGAACTTTATAGGTCACAACATCTTGGAAACAATTATAAGAGAAAATCATTTCCAAATATTCTTATAAGAACCTTATAAATTGACAACCTGTTGACGTTGTTGATAAGATTCGTGACGTAATAAATATCTTTAAGACTTTAATTGATAGGATAATGAGTCCCTTATCATAATAGTGCTCAGACGAGACGATGATAATAATTATAATAACCAACACCAAACTACCGTGACGAAACGATTGAATATCGATATGCTTTGTCTGATATTTTTTTCAATGAGAACATCTGTTTTGTCGCTATTTAAATTGATAATAAAATTTTATAGTCGAACTGTATCTATAAACTAAAGAATGGAAATTAAACACAAAATATTACCTTTAATGCATGGAATTAGAAAAAAGAGCGGGGTATCTGCGGTTTTTTTTTTTAAATGTATCTTTTGACTAGCTGACCCGGCGAACTTCGTACCGCCTTTCTTAATATTTTTTTCCGTAAGACCCTTGTACAGAGTATTAGAAAACTACAAAAAAAATTCAGCCAAATCGGTCAAGCCGTTTTCATGTTAAGTCGTGACAACGGAAAACGGGTTTCATCCATACTAATATTATAAATGCGAAAGTCTGTCTGTCATCTCTTCACGGCTAAACTGCAGGACCGATTGTGATGAAATTTGGTAGGGATATTGTTAACGACCTGAGGTAAAACTGGCTACTTTTGGGCGCGATATAACCGAGTCCCACGCGGGGCGAAGCCGCGGGGAACAGCTAGTTTTTATATATATAGATGCGTAAATGGCGATTAGTTAATCCTAATCCTAAACCAAATAAACTACAAATACATAGTAGTATTCGCCAAACAGCATTACCGATAAATTTTTATGGTGCTCATCATTACTTACATACATAATGTAAAAACATTAACCTATTTGAATTGTCTTAAAAATCGAGATTCGTATGACGACTAAGAATTTTTTTATGCAATATTGTATTTTCACCCTTAAAACCTACAATAAAAGTATACGATTTCACTTTCTTAATTTAGGTACTCCGGTAGGGGATGAATTTTCAGAACTTCCTTCTCGTTTGGGTACAAAAATTCTAGTCAAATTTCAGGTTTACAGGCAAGGCTATTAACTGAATACCTGTAGTCTGCCAATCACGTCACTCATTTCTTTTTACAGAAACTGAACTTGCTATAATAAAGGTATTTCACAAATAAAAGATTGTTATCGTTGGTGACATATTCACCAGGAAAATCACCTTTGAAGGACTGAGTCTCACCGAAAAGGCACCAGCTCAGCCACAAACACGTAGTTAAAGGAGTACATAGCTGCCAATAAGTTGGGGATGCACAAGAGGACCACCACATAGCGCTGGTACAGACCGAAGGGCTTCAGCTGGTCCAGAGCCGCCTCCAGCGCGGCGGCGGGCTCCGCAGCCGGCCCTGGCGCCGCCGCCCCGCCAGACCCGCCACTCGCCCTCTTTTCCACCATAGCACACACAATACTGACAGGTGATACATGCATAGAGCATGTACTCGATTTTGTCACGTTGCGAGATAAGAATTCAGTCGGTTTCGTGCAAACTAATCCAAACTTTATCGTCTCGATTAGTAAGGCGTAATTTAGGTTGCTGCCGTGATCGAGCTTAATACAATGGAGAAATGCTGTATATAATTGAAAAACGTCCTTTGCTGCAATATGATTGTGTTCTCCGAGACAACAGTAGAATTTCATGTGGTTGTTGCATGTGGGATCTCGTCTTTGGAACAATGGGATGAACATTAATTTGAGTTTTTAAAGCCAAAAATTGCTGAACGCAAGCGCCTAACATAATTTTACAATAACACCGTGCCGTTTAGAGCGGTTATTGCTCTAAGAGTTCAGAAAAGTTATTATAATGGTCTGTGGGTCGTTCGGAGTTTCAAAGCATCATTATTAAGTTTCCCACAAAATTTTATAAAAGATAATTAAATACTTTTAGCACCTCTTGTGATATTTTCACTTTTCAAAGCTATATAAAATGTTGCTTCCTATGGCCATATACAAAGCCCAGTTCGAATATCTTCGAATCGAAAGATTGATTCTTGGATGCAAAATTCTTGGTAAAAAAAGGTTTTACGCCGCCGCCTTCGGCAAAAGTGGTTTGATGACATAAAGGATTAGACCAGACTTAGATACAACCAACTGAAAATAGCGGCCAATAGCAGCGAGAGTTTTCCTTTTTCTGACATCCAATCTTCAATTCGAAGATAGCACCCCATGATGATGATGATTAACATTGGATCCAAAATTGCTTTAGGTTAAATTTGGTGTTTTCTAGAACAGGTAAACAGTTAAAGAAGGTGGTAAAAATCAACATAGATACATCGTATTTATTAATGGTCTGATTTCGCAACTTTTGCAGAGCAGAACTCTAACGTAGTAAAAACTTTACAACTAACAAAGAAAATCTAAACACAGAATAGGTAATAGATAATGCGCCAACGTAATACAGCATTGACGACCCCGCGATGACGATCACTGAAACCACTGCTTCTTCTGCAACGGGGATAGTATAATTAGAGTTTTGATATAAAATAACGTATGCCATAAAATATGACACAAAAAGTGTTTACTGTTGATTCGCTTTTATTATTAAAAGAATTAAAAGTAATAATTAGGTAGGCTGAGGTGACAGATCGTTAATTTATACCAATGATATCGGAAATTTGGAACTTTATAATATATTCAAATTAGCTACAAAGGTCCGAGTAAAATATTACAAAGTAGTTACTTAGTACCCAACTACCTAATGAATTGTTTGATATTTTTCTCCCATCAACATTAGTAACAACTTAAGCAAATTTAATTACGCAGCTTTCTCAATTCAACGGTCTACTAGAAACTTCAAAATAAACAGTTGATACCATCTGACCCGGCGCGTGTAGCCGCGGACCGGCTTCTAACCGGTGCGTCATTATCGAGTCGAGGGTTAGGTAGTGTCATGTCACTGTACTGTCCGTCTTGTCTGTGTATCCATTCACTGAAGCTCCCTGAAGCGACGCTTTGTGATCGTGCTCAATAGTGCGCGCGCCCGGCGTCGCGCTACACGTGTCAGGAATACTCGGACCAGAGGGATTTATCCTTTGGTTACAATATTTTACTAATACTTGTGATATCACATGGTTAGAACATTTGAACATTTCTAATTTTAAAATTTAAAAAGTATAGTCGGTAAATTCTGGAATTCTAATTTCAAACTAACCTGCTCAAAAATTCGTGCATAGTTCCGAATTAAAATATTCAAATAACGTCCACAAAGTTCCTATTTAAAATAAACACGTGGAAACAGATCCTAATTTTATAAAGCGAGTATTTTACCAAGCCGGTATTGTACGATCTGTAAAAATTCAAAGGTGTACTGTAACAGCTTCTACAGTTAGAAACATAACGCTAATGTGTTTACATTAGCGACACTTGAAGAGGAACTTTGAAGTAGACTACTTGCGTTAGAAGTTCGGTCCGTGTGCTTTACTTCGGAGTAACGATGTCAGGTGGCGAGGGTTGGAGTGCCGGCTGGGGCTGGTGGCAGGCGCGGCTGGCGCTGCTGCTGGCACTGCCGGTGATGCTGACCGGCCTTTACAATACCAACTACGTGTTTTTAGCAGCACCTACTGAATACAGGTACAATTGGTAATTTTTCCTTCATTTAACCTTTTGTTTGTTGACTTTTTAAGAACTTAAAGCAAAGTTATTTTGGCTCTCTTCAACATTTTTAATATCTTTATCTTCCATTTAAATAGTTCTATTGTTTATTTTTGTGATCCAAATCACATAAACACAGTATAGTTTACTAACATGCAATAGATGCCGGCACGCTGGTATTAGAACATTTTGATGTAAGTATAAAAATTTAATTTTTTTTTTAGTAAATTAGGTACTTATACTTGACATTGACACTTAGTCAAATAAATTAAAGGTATTAAGTGCATAAAACGGAAAGTTATATTTATTTAAGTGAACTTAATGTCACATGAAGAAATTCTGTAAACCTTATAAAAGCTTTTCAATTAGTTTCAAATTCATCGATGATTATCAAGATCAATCAAATACAGTTATCAAAATTAAAACGTCCACATAAAATACATGACTTTGATAAGTTTCGCACACTTCACAAGAAACTACCAGTTTTGCTTTTGAAGTTTGTAAAGTTTTCAAAATATCCAAGTGGGTAAATAATACTTGTACCTACTTAGATGGAAACCTTAAACCTTAGGTACCTATTTAGGCAAGGTGTCAAAACTTGGGAAATTTAGATAAAAAAGTTTACGAAAATGTAAACAGACCATGATGGAATGATTTTGATTATAATAATTCCAACTCAGATGATTAAATGTGAAATCACTACATACGGTAATATTTTTTCTATGGTAATTTCTGCAAGTGCGATACCTCTGGCAAAAAATTTAATAACCAAATAATCAAACTAAATTTTAGTACGAAGATAGGTAACAGTATTTTTAGGTATATCTTCTTGTAACTAGAATGGAGGTTTGTGGTACAGGCTCCTATGGCTTACGATGATCATGTGATTGACCGAGATTACTTTCACCGCTTTATTCAAAAGTCACATGACTTTAGCCTCTGAATTCTACTCCATCAATAAATACCTACATACATATTTAGTACATCTTTATAAGCGATAATTTCCGTGTGTATGTTTACAGTTCACACGCCTAGTTTTTGTTGGTTATGTTTGTCTTGGTCAAATGTTGCAAGTCTTATTATAATCATTTTTGTTTATTATATTAAGATAAAATTATGTATGTATGATTGATTACGAATTTCGTACTTATTCATGTTATCCTATTCTTAGGAGTTATTGTTATCAAGAGGAATTTCCTAATAAAGCTGACGTTAAGTTCCCTGATATTTCATGCGTAATCTACAACGTATAACTTATTTTTAAAACAACTCCCATTTAATTTACCTAACCAAAGTCCTAATCAATAAAACCATCAGTGAACGATGTTGTCTCAACGCTATCGGGTTTCCAAATATAGCAATAATAGTTTGTCACAAGTAATTTAGTTAGCATATTCACATGATTCAGCGGCTGGTTCCCGCCACCAGGACTGGTTTGTCCACTTCATCTAGTACGCCTACAGGCGCCCGGACTTGGCTTGGTAAAATATGTGGTAGATGCTTCCATCTTTCGCTGGCGGTTGGCGGGAACTGCCAGAACCAGTTGAACGGGTCGTGGGTCTTGTTTTCAAAAATACCTACACATTTTATAAATGAATGCCTCTTGAAGAAGTTTATAAAATAAACTATCCACACAAACTTTCATGTTTATAATATTAATACTTCAGCTACCAAAGGAAACAAAGAACCCATAACAATTCGCGGCAGCTGGCTGTCGTTTGCGTGGGTACTGAGGGAATCACAGAATAATAATTATTTGTTACATACCCGGGGTTGTCGTAAAAGCTGATGTATCCAATATCCAGTGTGTTATTTAATAACGAAGGTGTTAGATTTTCAAGTTGTCTGATGGCATCTGACTTAGCTTAATGACTGTCATATAGCAGCCGAGATCAACGGCTTAACGTGACTTCCGAAGCATAGAGGAGTTTACGATATCATGCCACCAGTGGCGGAGATATATCTGATTTACGGAAACCCCATGGGTTGCTTTGCGTACGTTGTAGTAATAAATTTACACGTAATACTGACTATCACAGAGCTCTTTGGAAACACTTGCCATGAAATTAAAAAAAACATTTATGATCAACAGTCAAATAAAAGTTATAGATACATTGATGAGAATTTGAGCCATAGATATAGTAAAATAAACTACTACCTAGTGTAACACGGCAAAGAGAGGATTTAATACGCAAGAACTTATTATCTAAATACTGAAATAATTAACATATGTACTTAATTCTCGCATGCCATGCTAATCAATTTAAATTAATTAAATATGTCGGCAGCTAATCCTATTTATAAAGCGCGTAAGCGTACTATGCTTCCGTCATCTGCAAAATAACAGTTAAAGTTATATCAAGGCCAAAACGAAATACTTAAAGAATATAATTATTGTAATAATAATATTAAATATAGCCGGTAAAATTTTAAGAATTGGCTAAATTCAACCGAACAAAATAAAAAGATATCTTAGTCGCCAGCGATGTAGTTAGGATCGTTTTAGCATCAATAAATCTATCAAAGTAAAAATATTTTTTTCAATCTCGACTTAGATATACTTAGGTCCCGGTTGTTTGATGAAGATTTGACATTTAACAAACTCCCATTGGAGGTCAAGACGTCGTCCTCACTACATTCCTTCAAATTTAGGGTTAGGGAATACTTCGAGCGTTCGGACTTGAGTTGATTTATAGTATAGGATAAGTAACTTTTGTGTTGTAATTAGTTTATAATTTCATATGGGTATCTTTGCGATGTACCCTCTTTAATGCCCATGTACTCTTTTTCCTTTAATAAACAGGTTGACTGGAAGAGATCCCTGTTAGGGATAAGTCCGCCTTTTGTTGTGTTCTATGTTGTATCATCATCAATGTTCTTTCTGTACAATAAAGTTTTTACATACATACAAGATTTGAATGAAAAGTCATCGTCTATTCCGGTTGTTACCACTGGTTATCTTTATGTGTTCAGATTTCTTGACCAAACAGCACATAATATCTTATCTTAAGTGTGGGTCCTAAATTATAGGAAGCACGTCGAACCTTTGGGTCCTTTTGTACTCATCCCATACTCACCCACACTAGGATTTCTGAAGAAGGATTGCATGAGCTAATAGTTTACATAAACAGCATGTAGTTTAAAGTTATATTTTTCAAATATAATTAGGAATAATAGAATACTCGACTGATTGTTACAACAAATTATTGTAAGCGTGGTATGGACGACACCATGCGCCTTATCTCTGAGTCCTCGTCGTTATCACAATCCTGTACTCCTCCAGAATGTGTCCTTCAACAAGATTATTGACATTGTGCTAGGATTTTTTTTAAAAGGTTATATTATGGATCCTCTGTATTTTGTTCAAACACATTTTGTTCTGTTACATTACTAATGGCAATTTGTTAAATTAGTTTTTTTCTTCTATTATTGAGAATGGTAATAAGATTGGTAGGTACCTCTCTCATCATAGAAAGTATTCTTGGTTGCATCTGCAGCTGTGCTTTGACGTCTTGGGTCTGCTTGTTTTTACTTGTACTCCTTTACTCCTCTGCAATCTATTCTATGTTATTCAGATTTTAAATAATGTAAATTTAAAATTAAAACTTGTGAAGAAATAGAAAATAATTATTTAATAAAGGATTTACAAAATCAAATCCGAAAATGTGAGTCAGTGAAAAATCATTTGATTTTAAAGAATATAAAACAATTTTTTCGATCATGACGTATATTTTCTAGTCTGTCGAGTATTTTTTTTTTTTACCCAAAAATCCTATCTCTTAGCTGTTTTATCTTGCGGTAACATATATAAGTAAGTAATTTTTAAGTGTGAACAGCACAGGCGCCGCGCCGTCTTACTGTCAACGAACGCCGTCGGCGCCCACGCGTGGGCGGCGTGGCGGTGACAGGGTTGCCATATCTAAAACCGTAAAGTGGGACAAGAAACTCTGGAACACCGATAGTTCTAACCGAGTTTTTTCACTTGACCGCATTTTATTGTTTTTAGCAAAATACAAGCTATTAGCATTATGTTATGAGCATCATACTTTTACTTTAGGACCACCTGGGGGTCTAAAAAGCCACATAAAATAGCTAAAAATTTAAAGAAATAGGAATTGCTAATGAGTTGATAAGGAATTCGTAATATGAATTCGATTCGATGAATTGCTCAAAGTGGCGTTTTTAGACCCATTGGAATACGAATGGAATCAGTTTTTAAAATTGATACTATTGTCACTTGTACACTTTCTTGTCTATGATTATTCATATACAATAACCAGTTTCCAAAGCCGGGGTGGTCACGAGACCTGCTGATGGACGGCCAACCAGTAAAGTACCTATTTAGGTATGCAAAGTATTTGCTGCGTAGACCGGCCACGTGTTTTCAACGTGACGTGATCAAATCGTCAACATAAATTTAACAATATAGTATTCCCTCAGTTACAATTTTATATTTCAGCCAAGAAAGTTGAGTGATTGATAATAGAAGATTGCATGTGTGACCACATGTCGTTAATTGTTCTATAGACCTGTGCTATAGACTAACATTTGTTCCAAAAAAAATTAAATAGCTTACCTAGTCCATTTATTTAACTATTTAGGTCGCAATGCTGAGCAAAAGCCTCCCTTTTTAGTTTTTATTCCTCTTGATTCTGTAATGTAACCCTCCGGTCCTTATCAAAATCCCTCAATTAATCATCCATTCCTCTTTCTGGGCCTCCCCCGTCTAAAATATATATTTGGTCGAATTAAGGAATCTTTCCTTAATTCGACTTTCGAATTGGAGTTGAATAAAAAGCATCATCAATGTATCTGTGCTACGGATTATGGTGAATGTTGGAATTTCATCCCTGAAATTATTTTGTCTTTGTAGAATCTTATTTTGAAATGAAAAAGAAAAACAAAACAAAAGAAGTGCCTACTTTAATACAACACAGGCTGTTTTTAATTTCAGCCATTTGGTAGCTTCAGTTTATGAACCAATTTCTCACTGACACTCACAACATACAACTACCAATAAAGATGAAATATATATATTTTTAAATTCAATATACCTTCTACAGCTATAAACAGTGGCCCAGGAAATGGAGTTCTGAAGTCCAGTTTAATTCACCTCAGACAGTGTCTTGTAGAAAGGCACGATTAAGTATTCCTTCTTGAATAAAAACTTCATTAATTTTTTTGCGAAGGCGTAGTTTTCCGTTAACAGCAACCTTCGATATAATTTAAGATCTATGTTTACTAATCATGTTACGTACTTACTGTTAACTACTTGTGGTTTCTGATCCATGAGATTATCCATTTCGATTTTAATTAAATGCCTACGCCGATTACCTCAGCCACGTAAGTTAAATAAGTAGATTATACTTATTTAACTTACGTGGCTGAGGTAATCGGCGTATGGGATGAATGAAAAAAGCGTATGGAATCATGACAAACACGGCTAGCAACCCATCACTATTGATTTCATGTTTCAACTACCATCATGCTAAACGTGTTCTAAGGTCTTATGGCCCTAGGCTCTGTCTACCCCGTATGGGATAAAGACGTGATTATATGTATGTAATGAAACTTACGTGTCGTATCAAAAAATAAAGGAACTTGCAAATAATAGAAAAAATGGAAGGAGCTACACCGATCAAAATCTAGCTGGTCTGGTCCTTAATGCGGTTGTGCAGTTTCCTACCTTTTGCGCCGCAAAATATGTTTTCTCTTTATGGTTGGCTGGTAGAAAATGCCATGCTTTAAACACTTTTTACCAGCTTCTACTTATAGAACAAATAAAGTTTAAGAGTATCTATTTGGTGGTTTTAATAAATAAGTAAATTTAAGCAAAATCGGTTCAAGATCGGTTTGTAAATGAAAATTACTGGAATAAGGTAAGAAAGAATATAAATCAAATAAATGAGGAGTTCATTTAAAAGCTTTTATTTAATTGAAATCTTATCAGTTAACACTTAGTTTCTTATCGGATCAAGTGATTCAAGCATGCTAAAGTAGAAACCAAACCAAATTAGAAATGTTTCGTATGAACGGTATAAGGCAAATGCCTTAATCACTGGACTGCTGAGGCGATTAGATACCAACTTAGGTTTGTGCTTAGGTGTCACGTTTCAGTCTCGCTACAGTTGTATTACATGTGGCTATCTGCAACGCCAGCTGATGGTAATTTTAGAAGATAATTATAGAAGAACAGAATTAGACGCTGGGTCAGACGGGTTCACTGTTGTGGTTTGTTACGCATGCGCGTCACTTGTATTGTATGTAGGTAACTACAGTTCAAAAACCTACATAATAATTATTTTGAGGATACCGTACTCAATGAACCAGGGGGCTTAGCCAAAGTCATAATCTCAAAACGTTAACGAATACGACATAAACAAAATATATGGGATTAACATAAAATTGAACACGTGATTTAACGCAGCTCCGTCAACGTTATTAAATTGTGACTTTGGTTAGGTACGCCCCCAGGAATATATTAATAATAAATTAGACTGGCAAGCGATTCCAAGTTCTATGAAAACTTAAGAAAACAGAACAAACAAAAAGTTTTCTTTTTTATCGCTGACCGATAATGGCGGATTTCACAAACAGTAATCCTAGGAGAGCTGACGACAGGCAGACTGTCGACTAGTTACAAAATAAGGACAAAGCTTAGCTTATGATTATGGCTTACTTGCTGTTGCCCACGGATCCGCCCGCGTATGGCTCTGTTATATCGCGCTCAAAAGTAGACTATGCTTGGCCTCCCGTCTTTAAGTATATGCATACCTAATTTCATCAAAATTGGTCCAAGGGTTTAGCCGTGAAAGCGTAACAGATAGATTGACAGATTTTCACATTTATAAAATTAGTATGAAGTATGGAAGTATGGTTAAATAATTGGATTATGTTTCGAACTTAATTCACAAACGGTTAGACAAAACAAGATGTTATCATGCGTGTCTAGAGGTGGTGGGTTTGATAACCGCAAGGTCAGCGAATAGAATATGTTATCTCTCCTTGTCTAAGCATGTTCTGTTCTCACGTAGAAATGTCAAAACATTTTTTTTTTGACAAAATACAAGTATTTACCAAAATATATTTTTTTTTCATTTATGTATGGTCATAGTGAAATAAATAAGTACGGACATATTACACAGAACATACTTACAAAGGTTGTTACCAAGGTTGTTACTTATAGGGTTGGATCAGTTTTGTGTTGAAATGAAATGAAATTATTTATTTACATGTTCTGATTGTTTGTGTTATTTCAGTATGTAGGTTTACGGTTTTCCTTTACCTGCAGCCATATCAGGGATGCTTTGTTTATTTGCAGATGTATCGTGCCACAATGCGAAACATGGACCAAGGCGCCTCCAGTCGGTTCCTCCGAGATCCCTTCGGAGGCCTGGCAGCCAGAGTGGAGGGCCTGGGCCCTTCCGCCCGCGGTCCCCGCTCGGCCTGACGACGCCTGCTACCAGTTCAGCGTTAGAGGCACCGGCTGCCAGCCTGAAAACTTCGACAATGCTTCGTTGGTCAGCTGTGACAAGTTCCTGTATAGGACTCATAGCAGTATCGTTGCTGAGGTGAGGATATGGATGGATATGGTTTGAAGTAAGCAAGTGACACCCTCAAGTTTATCACGTGCTTTAATAGTCGCGCCCATATTAGCTTGACATTATAATCGAACTAGCTGTTGCCCGGGGCTCCGCTCCCGTGGGAATTCCGGGATAAAATATAGCCTATGTGTTGTTCATGGGTCTAAGCAATCTCCATTCCAAATTTCAGCCAAATCGGTTCCTGTGAAAGAGTAACAAACATTCATACAAACTTTGCGTTTATAATGTTTATTTTAATAGGATAACAATGCTTGCTGCTACATGCTACGGAAAATAAAAGCATCATAGAGCATCATAAACGCTTTAAATTAGAACGTAATTAATACACTACGATGAGAGATTTAGACGTTTCAGACGGTTAAGACAAGTAGCTGTATAAACAGTGAGCTCAATGTTTGTTTACAGTCAAATGTATGATAGCCTACAGGAATTTACTTCCTCCCACGAACGGAAACATTAATAAGGCTGATTGAGCCATTGAACGCCGCGTACCTCTTAATTCGTACATTGTAGAGCTAAGATCTCACAAATAGTTATAATAACATGTCGCAAGCATATGTTAAAAACTTTTTGTACATATACCAAAACTGGTTCAGTGGAATGACGACTGATATCAGCGAAATACATATTTTATCGACTTCTAATTATAACTCAGTATTTGGAATTTACCTAAAGACTAAATAAGGTCAAATTAGGATTTAGCACTTCGTCGGCCGGCCGCGTATATAGCGAGACATCTTATTTTTGAATAGAATTTTACTTGAAATTAATAGTGATTGCTTGAATGGTTGTTTTACTGCTTTATAGTCACTTATCTGTTTCATATAAGTCCTTAAAAATATTTGATTCTATAAATCAAGATATCTTCACAGCTAACTTAGCTCAACGATTGGAAATATTTTAAAATACCAATAAAACTAGGCCTCCTTCAGATAATGTTTAATGATTATTTATTTATCATAAATTTTTGTTCCATAAAAAATACTTATACAATTGGCGGACTTAAAGCACAGAATTAGTAATAGTACTTAAAGTAAGAAAGCTAAGAGCATTATCTACAAGTCAATTGGAAGAAATATTGGAAGAAACAGACAATCTATGCGGCGCAGTAACAAGGAAAAATACTTTTAAAAATAAACAAAATTTCCATGATGTGCATTATTTTTATGATTATGTTTTAAAATAAAACTTCTATTACTTACCTACGTTTAAAATGTTTGAATATTGTCTGGTTCTAGTTCGAGCTGGCTTGCGCCGAGTGGAAGCGCACCCTGGTGGGCACGGTGCACAACGTCGGCATGCTGATCTCTCTGCCCATCATCGGGTTCATCTCCGACAGGTATATCGGCGCAGAACAACAACATCAACGCACCTGCACAAAACACGTGTTCGAACCGACGTAAACAAAGCGGGGTGGCGAGACGTCCCCACTCCGACCGGCCTATAAAAGCGATGTTTTGCGGCAAACTGATTCATTCGATTGTCGGTGCTTAAAGTAAACGTTACTCTGTTCGTCTTATTTTTGATTGTGAATTATTTATTGATTATTTTAAAAGTGAATTAATTGATTGTTTGTAAATTGAGTTCTGTGAATAAAAAGTTATCATGGACAATGGAGATTTTAATGATGACCGCCATTCCCTCGCTCCTACATCAGAAGTGGGATGAATCAACGCCAACAACCAACGGCCAGTACATCAACTGCGGCAATTTTGGCAAATACATTTCGTGATACTATGCTCGAAATGATGACTCAACTGTCTCAAGATAATCAGGCTGCATTGACGGAAATGATAAAAATCTTGCGTCCAGAAGAAGTTCGTTCAGTTCGTATATCCGATATTTACTTTCCTAGTTTTGACCCAGATAAAGGAACTGATGTAAGAGAATGGGTTGAGCTAATAACAAGAACACAAATGGAATACAAATTGAAAGATCATGAAGTACGGCTTAAAGCTGCTGGTGTGATGAAAGGCAGAGCACAACTATGGGCTGATGACTGCTTGCTCAGAACAACCACATGGTCTGAAATGAAAGAAGACATGATCCAAACATTTGAGCCAGAGTCTAGGTACTTTTCGCATGTTCTTAAATTTCGGCGATATACTGTGGATGATGCTGCTGATATTCCAGAATATATATCAAATACATGGAAAATGTTTAAAAAAATAGTTAAACAGGACCCAACAGAACAAGATGCAGTGGAATTCGTTATTGGGAGTATCGAAAATGATAGTCTTCGCACAGAACTCCTTAATAGCAAATCAAATTCAGTTCCAGAACTAATCGCGATAGCAAAGACAATGCGTAAACGTAAATCATCATCTGAAAATAAATTACCTGCTAAGAAAACAAAGTTAGAGAATTTTCAAAATGTCGAATGTTTTTTATGTGGAAAGACAGGCCACAAAGCTCGTTGGTGTAGACAACCTACGACCACGATAACCCAAAACAAGGACAAAAAAGAATGTTCCTATTGCCATATTCTTGGCCATAGTTATGAAACCTGTTTCAAGAGGATGAATGCTGAAAAACATAATGCTGAAAAGAACGTCAATCTATGTCAGAAAGGTGAGACTATTTCAAATATTATTTACATCTCGATTAACAACAAAAAGTTTCATGCTATATTTGACAGTGGCGCAGATTGTTCTTTGATAAGAGAATCTATAGCGTTGTTTGTCCCTGCCTGGGACAAGAGTAACAAAGACTACTCACTTAAAAGGCATAGGACCAGTACCAATCGTATCTTTGACCCAGATAACCACTGTCTGTAAGATTAATGAAATAAACATAGAACTAGACTTTCACATTGTACTGAATCACGAAATTCCAGCAGATATTCTTATTGGTAAGGATTTACTTTCTATCAAGGGAATAAAAGTAACATTATCAAGGGATGGCGTTGTAGTTTGCAGCAGCATTGAACAAAAGGAAGCGGAGATATATCAACTGGTTTCCAGCCCAATTAACACGGATATAAGCGACGGGCAGGAATTAATTAATTTGAAGAAAATATTAGATGTTCATAAAAAATCATTCTCAGATGGCATATCAGGATCCAGAATAACCACAGGTGAACTTTCGATTAGACTTAAGAATCCAAATAAAATAGTTAATCGCCGACCATACCGATTAGCTCCAGTTGAACGCGTGAAGGTTCAAAAAATTATTCAAGATCTATTAGATAAAAATATTATTCGAGAAAGCAGTTCACCTTTTGCTAGTCCTATAATAATGGTAAAAAAGAAGAATGGCGAAGATAGGCTATGCGTGGATTATAGAGAACTGAATGCCAATACAGTGCGGGATCACTATCCCCTACCGCTGATTTCGGAACAACTTGATTATTTGTCTGAAGCTGTATACTTTACATGTTTAGATATGGCAGCAGGTTTTCATCAAATTCCTATTACAGAGGAGTCAATTGAAAGAACTGCATTTGTTACTCCAGATGGACAATACGAGTACTTGACCATGCCTTTTGGGCTCACCAATGCCCCATCAGTTTACCAAAGAGCAATAAATAAGGCTCTAGGAAGTCTCAGAGGAAAAGAGGCACTAGTTTATATGGATGACGTATTAATACCTAGCAAAACAATCCCCGAAGGGCTTATAAACCTGGAAAAGGTACTAGTAGCACTCACAAAGGCAGGATTTACGATAAATATAAATAAGTGTGCCTTTTTAAAAACTTCCATCGAATATCTTGGATTTATTGTTAGTAATGGAAAAGTTAGACCAAGTCCGTCAAAGGTGGAAGCCTTGGCTAGATCCCCTCCGCCAACTAACGTCAAGCAATTGAGACAGTTCAATGGCCTTGCTGGTTACTTTCGTCGTTTTATACCTAACTTCTCCACAGAAATGATACCATTGTACAATCTTACCAAAGCGGATGCTAAGTGGGAATGGACTACACGACACGAAGCTGTACGTTCAAAAATAATTACTTACCTTACGTCAGCACCCCTACTTACAATATTTTTAGAGGGTTCTTTAATAGAACTTCACACAGATGCCAGTGCCATAGGACTAGGAGCTGTTCTCATCCAAATAAGACAAGGGGTTCGTCATGTGATTGGCTACTTCAGCATGAGAACAACTGCAGCAGAATCCAAGTACCACAGCTATGAGCTTGAAACTTTAGCCATAATACGAGCTGTAAAACATTTTCGCCATTTCTTATATGGAAGAAAATTTACGATTGTAACAGATTGTAATGCAGTAAAAGCGTCACGATATAAACAAGAATTGCTACCCAGAGTTCATAGATGGTGGGCCTTCTTACAAAACTTTGATTTTGAAGTTGAATATAGGAAAGGAGAAAAAATGCAACACGCAGACTTTTTTAGCAGAAATCCTCTTAAAGTTGTTATGAACTTATCAACAAAAGATGATTGGTTAATAGTAGAACAACGTCGTGATAAAGATATTGCTAAAATTATTGAAGACATCCATAAGAATGTACAACCTTACACCGAGTACGAAATAAAGGATAATATATTATTCTACAAAACCATTGTTAATGGCAAGATAAAGCTAACAAAAGTTGTCCCACAGTCATATCAGTGGAGTCTCATAAATACTTATCACGAAGCACTTAAACATATGGGCTGGGAGAAAACATTAGCAAAACTCAAAGAAAATTTTTGGTTTCCTAAAATGTCATCAACAGTAAGATATTTTGTAGACCATTGTGTGGTATGCAAAACTATGAAAGGATCCTCTGGAGCTACACAGACTCGTCTTCATCCAATCGAAAAAGTCCCAGAACCATTTCATACTATCCATGTAGATATTTCAGGCAAATTAAGTGGAACTGCCTCTCAAAAGGAATATGTATTTGTTGCAATCGACGCTTTCACAAAGTTTGTTATTTTACAACATGCTAAGAGTAAAACTCAAGCTAGTGCATTAAAACATTTAGAAGAAATCGTTTTCTTGTTTGGTGCTCCAAAAAGAATCATTGTTGATGGTGACGGAGCATTTATTTCCCATTATAAAGCCTATTGTGACCAGTACGGAATTGCATTACACCAATGCGCAGGATACACCAGCAGAGGAAATGGCCAAGTTGAAAGAATTATGAGAATAATAAAAAATGGATTAACAGTTATAAAAAACACAAACAAGTCGCACTGGGGAAAATCAATTGGAACACTTCAGCTAGCCATTAACTGTACCATTTCAAAAACTACACAGCAAACACCAATTGAGTTGCTGACTGGAAAAAGAGGTAGCGTACCTCCTGAACTACTGAATATAATAGACGAAATCAACGAACGCATTAATCCAGAATCTTTAAAGGAAGCTGTGTCGATAAGGATGACCGAGAAGGCTGAAAAGGATAAAGCAAGATTCGATAAAGGAAAAGCTAAGGTGAAAAGATTTGAGAAGGGCGAATACGTTCTTCTCAGGGAACCACCGCGACTAGGTACAAAACTAAGTATTAAATACGATGGGCCTTTCGAAGTCAAAAAAGTATTACCAAGCGATAGATACGAAATACGAAGAATAAATGGTCGAGGTCGATTTAGAAAAGTGTGTCATGAACATTTACGAAGCGCACCCAAATTTGGAGTTCAAAGCGATGTTGCCGTATCGGCGATGTATAAAGAACAATCTGAAAGCAGTGAACAATGTCAATAAGATAGTATAAGTTGAGTTAAACTTTTATTTTTTATTACTTTACTGATTTGAGAATTGATGCTCTCAGGTGTGATTCTGAGAGATGAGTTGTTGTTGAACCAATATTAGCACTGGTGGTGGCTATGAGGTTATTTGAATGTCTAAGACTCAGCCTTAGTAACTATTACATTGATGGCAAACACATAAGTTGTGTTTGAAGATAGACTTATTGTAAATTTATGTTAAGGCTCTGGAGTCTGCTAAGCCTAAAGCGAGATTTTAATAATTTTGATTTGTACTCATAGAATGCTCTTTTTGTTTTAGATAAACCAACTACAAAATAGGCGCCGGGACGCGCCTAGTTGCAGTATGGCCGTATCGGCGCAGAACAACAACATCAACGCACCTGCACAAAACACGTGTTCGAACCGACGTAAACAAAGCGGGGTGGCGAGACGTCCCCACTCCGACCGGCCTATAAAAGCGATGTTTTGCGGCAAACTGATTCATTCGATTGTCGGTGCTTAAAGTAAACGTTACTCTGTTCGTCTTATTTTTGATTGTGAATTATTTATTGATTATTTTAAAAGTGAATTAATTGATTGTTTGTAAATTGAGTTCTGTGAATAAAAAGTTATCATGGACAATGGAGATTTTAATGATAACCGCCATTCCCTCGCTCCTACAGGTATACAACAACAAATGCTGCCGTTCTCCTACTTTATCGTGTCGACTCTTGCTTACTAAATTTGTAAGGAGTACTAGCTACTGGTGGAGCCAAGGTGTCCAGTAGAAGTAGCTTCTGGCTTTAAGGGTCTATAGGAAAAAATATTCCCTGGATGTAATCAGTCGAAATAAAGAGTGTTAATTTGAAATCCAAAGTCAAACAGAAGCTAAATCGTATATATCTCTTTATACTAACCTGTAGGTATAGTGAGATTTTTGGTTTGAGAGCTAATGCAAGCTATTAAAATTATATTAAGTAGTTATTAAAATTCCAATTCATATTAGACAAAACTTAGAAAAAAAAGCCTATAGATCGTTGGTAGGTGATCAGCGACTAATGTGTTGCAGATGGGGCCGGCGTGCCGCGCTGGTGACGTCAGCAGTGGGGGCCGGAGTCCTGGGGCTCTGCAAGTCTTTCGTCACGTCTTACTACTCGTACCTCTTAGCCGAACTCGCGGAGACCATTTTGGGTGCCAGCGTCTACCCAGCAGCGTTCGTTCTCAGTAAGATCATCATTATTACTATGTTGTAGAATGATACAAAGTAAACTGTGCATTTTCTGCAAGTACATGTCATAATATATTGTACAACCTATGAGTAATATTCAAGTTTCATATGTTATTGTTATTTTTTCAGTGATCGAATGGCTTGGAGTTGAGCAGCGTATTTTTGCCAGCTTGGTACTCGGCATTCCTCTCTCCGGAGGCGCCGCTCTCTTGGCTCTTTTGGATTACTTCACGGGCTACTGGAGACTGTGGGCGAGGATAGCATACCCGCCTTCTTTCCTGCTACTTTTGTACCCGTGGCTATTACCAGAGAGTGTGCGCTGGCTAGCCTCACGTGGCAGACATTCCGAAGCGCTGAGCGTGCTGAAGAAAGCAGCAAAGTGCAATAATAGTCCTGTCAGTGACGAGAACTTAGAAAAAATGCTGCTTAGTGAGACTGAGCAGGTGAATAACAAGGTGGCGGCCGCGGAGGAGGAAGACGGACTTATTAGGGCGTTTTTCAAGTAAGTTCAATTATTATAAGATACATTCAGTGACTATGATATTATTTCTTCTGAATTCTTCGAGTCAAAGGGTGAATCGAAATGTTTCAAACTATTGGTTTAGCGTTTGACTTATCGAAGTCTTGACTTAAGCCTAAGCCATTGGCTGTGTAGTCAATATTATTCGAGCATTTGCTGCAGTCGCTTTTACGTTAGTTTTGTCTGATTTTGAAAGGTGCTTGATGGTATTTGGATTAGCATGACGACTGTAATTCTTAATGATATGACCTGTTTTAGATATGGTGCTCTTCGACGTCGCCTGTTCGTCTGCTTCGCATGGTGGATGTCAGCAGTGTTCGTGTTTTACGGCCTGGCGGTGCGCGCCCACGCCTTGTCCGGCTCCCCTCACATTAACTACGCTCTGGTGGCGGCTGCCGAGCTGCCTGCCTTGATACTTAACACGTTACTGTTGGATAGGATAGGAAGAAGACCTTTACTCACTTCTGCATTCCTGCTGACTGCCGTCTCTCTGATCGCTATCTCATGCATTCCTCAAGGTGAGCTTCATGAACAAACTGTTTGTTAAGAGATAAAAAGTATCCAGTTCAGTTCTAGTTAACAACAATAGCAGCTGTGTTTATGGGCACAACAAATAATGAACCACATCCTGTAAATATCTCACGCAGTTGCTCTATTAACAAACTTCTTTTATTCAACAAAGAGTAATAAAATTTATCTGTGGCCTTTGACTTAGCCGTGGATAATAAATTCTACAAAGTCAAGTAATATAACTTTGAAGAATCCTTGGGTTGGGAATTCTGTTATAACTGACAGATATGGTCATTTAATTGTTAGCCCCATAATAATTGGAAAGTGCCATCTCATCAATGCTATAACTAAATAAAGCAGCAGATAAGAAGTGACATTAGAGAAGTTGTAGAAAGATCAAGAAGAGTACAAAGAACTCTTCCAAGATTTGGCTCGTATAGCCCAAAAGTTGGTAGAGCCATTGAAGGTAGAGGGTTGACAGTTAGGTCCTAGCAATTTTCGTATTCTGGGCTATGAGAATTCTATCAACTGAATATGCTCACGAATTTCTCACAATGATGTCGACATGAGGTAGCACCATTTAAATTGGAAACGCTCTCGACTCGTCTTCCATAGGAAAAAAGGAGATGAGTGATAAGAGAAAGGATTTTATTCATCGCATAAGTTTTACAAACGCGTCTAACTTTATGGTTCGCAGAAGGTGGTTGGCGCTGGCTGGGCACCGCGCTGTACTTGTCAGGCAAGGTGGGCGCCGCGATGTCCCTGAACGCGCTGTATGTGTACACGGCCGAGCTGTTCCCTACGAGGGCCCGGCAGCGGCTGCTAGCAGCCTGCTCGACTTGCGGACGCATTGGCTCCTTGCTGGCGCCGCTCACTCCACTCACGGTAAGGACCTGGTTCAACTGTCACGGCGTTGCTTGATGTCACGTATAACGTAGGTAGAATTTACTAATTACTTAAGGTATGTGTGAGGAGAGAAGATAAATCCAGGTTTCAGCGAATCGCACAATATTTATTATTTGTACTTTACAAAAGGTTAGACTCTTAAAGATAACCGTTAATGAGAGATTATAGGGGTCGTGAGATCAAAGTAGGCACGAGATCCAGTCAGGCAGCCGCTATGAAATAGCCAGCCACTTAACTTGAGATGGTGAGATCAGCCGAAAGAGGTCTTCCAGTAGACGCGCGCAGCCTTATATATGGCCGTCGGGGGTGATGCGGTGCGGGGCAGCGAGGAAGGACCGCCGTAGGAGAATGCGCGACGTCACACACGGATAATATACTTGCTAACCAGGACGATGGTCGGGGTACCATACTGACACTACTTGATTACTCGCGCGCTTTTGAAAGTATTAGCGTTCCTTTGCTGTTATCTAAGCTTTCTTATTTTGGTTTCGACTCAATGACGGTTCAATGGTTTCATAGCTATCTACAATACCGATTTCAATCTGTAAAGCTCCTGCGAAGTGACGGTTCCCATACAATATCTATACCAAAACCTGTAAATAGAGGAGTACCACAAGGTTCTATATTAGGACCCTTACTGTTCATACTTTACAGTTCGGACCTCCACAAGGTAATTAAACATTGTAAATATCATTGCTACGCAAATGACGTCCAGCTTTATATAGCTTGTGAGCCAGGAAATACAGCGGAACCTTTGCAGATGATCAATGAGGATCTGGATAATATTGTTGGTTGGTCAGAGAGAAATGCTCTTGTTTTGAATCCCTCGAAATCAAAATTCATGGTGCTAGGGTCTAACCATCAGGTGGAAACTATTTTGGCTGATGAACCGGTTGTGAGGATTGCTGGCACAAGTATTGAGCGCGTGGATGAGGCTAGAAACCTTGGTGTTGTTTTTGACAACGAACTGCGTTTTGAAAGGCATATTTTAGAATTAGTTAGGAATTGTTTTTATCGACTGAAGGTATTATACAAAATAAGAAATTATATTAGCGAAAAAGCCCGTATAGCCCTCTGCGAATCACTCATATTATCTAAATTAAATTATAGTGACGTCGTTTTTGGCCCTCGACTTTTGTGTAGAACTCAACGACTAATTCAACGCGTACAAAATGCTTGTTGTAGGTTCTGTTATGATATCCCGCCGCGGTCCCATATCACACCTTATCTAAACCGTGCCTCTATGTTGAATATGGAGGCGCGTAGGCAGCTGCATCTAGCGTCTCTCATGTTTGATGTCATGAATTTTAGAAACCCTGATTATTTATTTGGTAAACTTAAATTTCTAAATTATAGAAATGTTCCTCGTGCACTGCGACCCCCGCTAGCAATGCATCAACACAAAACGGTAGCATTTACTGGCAGTTTCCGTTACCAAGCGACCAAATGCTGGAATAATATTCCACCACCTATCAGGTCACTCACATCAAAATCTAGTTTTAAAAATCATCTGAAAAAATTATTTTTGGACAAACAAAAATTGGTCGCTTAGGTATCGGACTGTTGCGGTTTTTGAAATTGTAGTCATCACTCTTTCATATTCTTTCATATTCATATTTCTACCAAATTTAAAAATATACAATTGTTTCTTGATCTTCATTATTTTATCACTTCTCTGATTCGGCTCGCGTTTCCTCTTCATTTGACGGTGATGACTGAAAATCAGTGTTTTGCTCTCTGTCTGAGCAATCTTATCACTGAGTTATTACCTTTTTGTGTCACTGCGGTACAATTATGTTTTTGCCAGTGTTTCTTTATGTGAATGTTTTGTTTTGTGCCTCAGTTATACAAATAAAGTTATTATCTATCTATCTATCTATCTAACTGTATCCACTTGATACTACAGGATTAAATTGCTAAATCTTTTTTCCCTTTCTCGTATCTTAATAAAATCTTTAAAACAGGGTATCAGATAAATCACAATATTCTTTGTGAGTTACTAACAGGCATGTAATAATATTGCAAAGCAAAGAAAAATTTTCTTTGGGCAGCCTGTAAAGTCTGACAGTGTTGATAAGCATGAAAAATCTGATAAGTAGGTAGAATACTTGGTTTGTGTTGATCTTGAATCATGATCCTATTGATCTCGTTTCCCATTCAAAAGGGTTACGAAAGTCAGACGGTAATTCATTGTAAATTTCTCCTCCATTGTAAATTTCGTCATGATAAGGGCTCTGAAGAGTCTACAATTGCTATGGAAAAACACACTCGGCTCTTTATCCCAGTTTAAATATAGAGCTAAGTCTAATAGTTATCTATTGTGTTAGGCGGCGTACCGCTGGTGGCTGCCGACGGCGCTGTTCGGCGCGCTGCCGCTGTGCAGCGCCATGCTGACGCGGCTGGTGCCCGACACGCTGCACCGCCGCCTGCCCGACACCTTCGCCGACCTGGAGCCGGCGCCTGAAGTCATCCGTGACGACCACTGCTGCTGACATCACAATACCGATGAATCCGCCTCATCATTAACAGTATAGACTATCATTTTCATCTTCATAAAGAACCGATAGCAGAATGGTTGTGGTCTTGATGTGGCGGTACAAGTGGATAGCGATATGCGTCCGTATACCTTTTTACAGGAAAACCAGACCGATAGGAATATGATCCGGGTGTGTTTAGTGGCCACTATTAGATTTTTAAAGGCTTTGACATAGCCTAACTACTGCCATCTAGCAATAACGACGGGGACCAACGGCACACACGCCAACTAACTTGATGTACTTGTTTTAAAGGAAAAAGATTGGGCGGGAAGGTTCTGGAATGAAGATGAAGTACCAGCAAATGCAATGTAGAGCTTGCACCATGATATGGTCAAATTGCATGCCACAAAGCAGGAATTAAAATTTTGTTAATATGAGAATAGTGCCTTAAAATGTAAAGTCGATTCCAGAGGACTTTGATTAGTAGTGGCACAGAATACCTAATAGTACTAACGTAGTAGTGAAAAAGGAAGAAGGAGTAGTGCCTTAAAATGTAAATAATTACATAAGTATAAGTTAAGAAGTAAATTTACCTATTAAGACTGTTGCATGAACATGAACTTGTGTAGGATATTAATTAAGTAAGGATATGGAACAAAAGTTACCTGTAGTAATTTAAATACAATTTGCAAAGCAATAAAGTTTGTTTTTATAATACTGGCCCCAGACAACCTGAAAATACGGTGCGTCATAATGCATCATTACTTTTTGAGAACGTCTTCCTTTTTTTTTCTTTGCACCTCCCTCCAACTTGTGGCGGACCCCACTTATAACAACATTCCGAAAATTGCATCCCAAATTTTCGTCATCTATAGGAAGTTTGTTGCGGTTGTTTAGATATATATTTAGCGCCTGCAACATAAATAAATATAGTTACGTGCACTTTGCCGACATCGAAAAAAGATTTTGCAGATCTAGGTAAGTACATTGGTACATTTATTGAAATAGAAAGGAGACGGCGCAGGTCGCTAGTTGAAAATTAACATTGTCTTTTATGACTGTTTGTGTAAAAATAAATAAAAGAAAATTCGAATTTCACATTGGCTGGCGTGTGCACGATGTATTTAGTCTCTCTTAATTATATTTAGCAATATGAGTGTCAGTATATCTTTAGTTAAGAAATAAAACTTTGCTGTTTACAATCAACAGGCATTTATTTTTAGTTTTTACGTGCCAGTAGGTAAGTACCTACCTGATAATCCGTGTAGCCTCCGGCTAAAAAATAACTTATACATTCATGAATTTATTTGGTTATACTTAATGCCATCCAGTTTACACCCCATGAACAAACCATCTCCTTCTTATCGTGGGTGTCGTAAGAGGCGATAAAGTGAATCACAAAGAATCACAAATGTCTCAATTGATTTGTTTGTAGCTATTTCGGAAGCGGATTTCATTATCAAAAGCTTTCTCAAGAAGGGTTTACGTCATCTACGCAGCCTGTATCAAAATTTATGAGAGGAAAAAATAAATTAATAGATACCTATACAGTGAGATTTTGAGAAGCTGCTACCAAGAACTTATAACGAATAGGTATATTATTATAACGAACTCCAGGTGGTTTAGAGATTGCTGGAAGACGTTGCATGAGTGTGGCGGAATTGGCAGATAGGATTCCGCCACTACAACTACGACTTTTTTGTCTTAATAGTTTCATGGGATAAATACAAAAGGATATCTGTTATTGTGAATAATTAAGTTGATAGCTTTATGTTCATCTTTTTAATGTTTTTGTTCCTCTATATTTACTTGACAATTTGTTATAAAGTCACACTTGCATTTCCTTAACTTTGAATTATGCTTTTACTTGTTGGCACTGTGACTTGGTATAACAAACTTACCATACTTATTCTAGATTAGAGAGCACTGGTGAACTGTGACAAAGGCCTAGCCTTCAACAGTCTCCAGTCTCCCGCACATCAGAATTTCACTAATATCTTTTACTGTTTATATTTGTACTGTGTAGGAGAAGAAATGAATAGGTACATTTTACATTTTTTACATCTAAAATATGTAATGTATGTCTGCGACAAGTAATTTTTGATACAATATCATAATTTAGTGCCCGCGCGTTTGCTTATAAATCTAGGTTTCATAAATATCTTGAATCACGTACGACTTACGCCATCAAGTCTAATAAGTACTTCTTATTGAAATTACAAGTTGCAAGTACACACCAAAGCAATCATTACTCAAAGTCAAGTACTGTATGATCGACTATGAGCAAACAATGCAGTCAATAAATAGCCTGTTTTGACAGTGATGAGGCCTTGACCCACTGGCTTTCTATCTCTGGCATAGATGGCCCGAGGCAAGGTTGGTGTTCGCTATCTAGCTGGTGGGCAGGTGCTCTGGCCTGGCGCAGTGCCGTCGGGACTGCCACAGTGGCAGGGAAGTCCATTCCATTTGGAAAAACCAAAGGAAAATTCACATTATCATAGAGGTGATTATTAAACCTGCTTGCCGTATGAGCACATTACTTAATAGACAAATTGTTCAATGAATCAGAATAGTATTCTGCGTGTTGTCAGATGCAGTTCAACATTATCCCCGAAAAGTGTTATCAAAATTGTTCGTGTTTCAATAAATGTGTAATCTACGTCTTTTTGTGAGATAGATTTGCATCTGTTATCGTGCACGTGACAAGCCCTTTGGGAGCCCTTGGTAATTCAATTTGGTTGGTTACGGTTGACCGTCCTTCCAGCGAAGCGCATCGAGCTATCTGGGTCAAAAATCTGGACAGTGCCAGTGCAATATTAAACAGTACCACATCTGTATTAACGAAAATAAGTCCAGTGTATACGAGTATTAGTAATGAGTGAGGATAAAGAAAAATCTTGTTGTGATCTCGCAAGTGATGTTCAGAAGAATGAAGCATCGTTGACGTGTGGGGTGGATGCTGATGGAGTTCTTCGTCAGCTGGGGCAGGCGGGACGGTTCCACCTCCGAATGTACGCGCTGGTAGCGCTCGTGGCTGTTCAAGTCGGTCTGCTACATACTACTTACATCTTCTTGGCCGCGGATGTGCCTTACCGGTAAGTGAGCTCGATTTTCAATAAGTCCAAATATAAATATTTATTGCTTTAATTCATATGATGCCTGCAAATGTAATATAAGCATTTTTTCTTCCTAAAAACTGACTTACATACCTATGTTTACCGGCACTAACTTAAAAACTCTGAACCAAACCGGGTTATCCTTGATACGATCGAGTGAGAGAGCTTATTTTAGCCTATTAATAATTTCAAAATATCCCTCGGGAGCTAGTGCAAATTCCAGAATGTTTGCAGCCTTATAATGTACTCGGAGTTCAGAAGCTATTAGTATACAAAAAAGCTACAATGAGCGAGACAAATAAGTATCCCTAGTCTCTGCCTACCCCGTAACAATGAAATTTATTTATAAGATCTACATAACACCTTCTACAGACTAGACGTGAGAATTGTATATTTAACTGATTGGTCTTTTAAGAAGCTGTTAGCGACTCATAGGTACGCGAGCGCCAGGCTGCGCCCGTGACCAGTGCAAACTGCATCTTCAGTTCAGACAGTACACAAGTTTTTGCAACAAATACATCATTTTTGGCACAAGATATTATTGTCAGCCAAGAGAGAATGATCCCAAACTCAATAACATTACCTAAGTACGAGTATGTCGTTTTATTATCATTATATTCGTATATATAAGACTAGCTGTTCCCCGCGGCTTCGCCCCGCGTGGGACTCGGTTATATCGCGCCCAAAAGTAGCCTATGTTTGACCTCAGGTCGTTAACTACATCCCTACCAAATTTCATCACAATCGGTCCAGCAGTTTAGCCGTGAAGAGGTGACAGACAGACAGACAGACAGACAGAAAGACAGACAGACAGACAGACAGACTTTCGCATTTATAATATTAGTATGGATATGGATAGTATGGATTTCGTTAAAGGCCTAATTAAATAACTGTAAAATCAATAATAATAAAAATAGAATAAAAGCTTTAAGTCCGTAACTTACATATTTTATAAGGAAGTATAATTAATTTAAAAAAAACAGACACTTTTGAAACAGTATTCAATTGAAGTCCTATAGGTTATAATATAAAAGCGAAATATTGGGATAATGAATGGGTTCATTCATGTAAGTGACAATTTATCTATTAGGTGTTGTGAAGATACAAGTTTCCTTTACTTTAATTACTGGAATCTGAAAAGTATTTACTTTATATAATCACATTTAAAAATGTACTATCTTATCTTAGGAGCCATTGTCCATTGCATCCTCGGAGCAACGCCTGGTTGGTATTATTATGACAAAGAAAATGTCTGAAATTACTTATTTGCTATAGCATTTTAATATTTATTAGCTGGATTAAAGTATTACAGATCTATTGTTTTGTTACTGATTGTTTAAGTTCATTGTCTTCTATCATTGCCACTTGAGCAACTATTGGTTTTAGAAGATGGTTGATAACCTTCTTTGTGTATGAAACATAGTCAGCGTCCTCAATGACCGCCGTTGCAAATAATGAAGACTATCGCTCTGATAAGACCTCACAGGAAAAAGACGGAACAATTCCACCCTAGATTTGTCTTTCTTTGCTTAAATATATTGCAATCGTTCCCGATATACGATATAACCATGTGAAAATAGCAAAAACCTTAATAACACGATCGAAGGTTATGTAGGCATATGGATACGGAGCTCTAAGCCACCCAAAGGATTACTAGATGAGGAACAGGAAAATTGCGAAATGAAACAGAAAGAGGATCTCTTTTCGTCCAATCATCCATCGACAGTACCATCATTTCCACGCCTTAGACAAGTTTCCCGCGCACAAGTTGTTGAGAATAATCATAATGTGGCAATGAATGACATCCATCAGTTTAGCATCGTTTACTACATTACAAGTTATGTGCCCACAAACAAGGGACATAATATTTACTGTGTCATTCAATGGAATTCGCATTATATTTTATTTTGTTTGCACACAATATTATTTGAGATTGTTTTTAACACGAGTTCCGAGGCCAATAAGTACTTAGAATCCAAATGCAACATTTACACTTTTCTTAGACATATGGTTTTTACGTTGACATTAAAAGGGGACTAAGAGACAAACAGAGCCAAATTCTATCAAGAAGTATTCACAAGAAGGGCTGAAGGGGAAGGGGCAACAAGTCAATGAGTTGCGTGATTGCGTCTGTACATAGGAAAGTTTCCATAGCTATCGTGCGGATCCATTATCAGATCAGCTTCGTCTTTGTAATATTGGTTAATCTAATTAATAAGTTGCGAAAAAGTTGAACACCACATTTTAATGAGATCACTTCATTGTGCTTGCATTACTAAGGTTTGAATATCGTGATTGATTCATGTGATAAAAATATGATTCTGTGCTTTTACGGCAGGATCGCAGACAACGACGTCATTTTCACAGCGATTGTTAAATAAACCACGTCAGAGGCCAAGAAGATTTTCATAAAGCTCTGACACCAGGGTGTACTTATGAAGTCAATTGACCTTACAACCAACTCCATAAAAAAGAAAATGAGATCTCTTTTTGTAAATCTTTAATCGGAATTGCGAACATTCATTCTTATTATCACCGAAGACTATTTTTGCCAACCATTTGTGTCAAGGATATCCGGTATACTCAAATTTGTAATCGGCATCTTATTGCTTTCATCATCAATATTAACATATCTTTTATAATCACGGCTTTATACACACTGGAATTGTGAGAGCCTTGCGTGGGGGACATGGAACAGATGAACGTAGGAGTAGGAATTATAAAAATATTGGTAGCAGAATATTAAAAATAAGAACTTTTTATGTAAATAAATATGACTCTACTACTACATAAGTCTTAACTAATCTAGATGACTTTTAATTAAGATTATGTTGATCTTAAAATATAGTGATAATCACGCCTATTCCAAAACATAAATATACATTTACTACAATGAACTCGGCATTCATTAAAATTCATAAGTCATCCTCAAATAACGTAAAAAAAAGTTATATAAAAATATAACAAGTTCTCAACCTTTACATGGTCTAAACTAGACAGACGAGGAAAAGCACATCATCTATAAATCAGTTACTTACCACTGACTGCCTCAAGTGGGTCAAATCTGTATAAGCAAGATCTTACGAGGATACGTAATGTATTCCTGTCACAGTTTGAGTGCCATGCTTAGAATGTGCAGAACGTGTGAATGATGGCGACAGTAATACCAATGAGCAGGAGGAAGGAAGCAGGAAGACAGACAAATTTAGGAAATTTCAGCCTTTCTGTTAATGAACTTGTTGCAATGTTGTCGTCAGTCACACTTATTTAAAACTTCAGTTTGAATAATCAATCCAGGAGAGAATGAAATACATCTAAACATAGTAACTAAGATGACGCAGTGACCCAAAATGAGTCCTGGACTTCGATAATAAGCTCTACTTTGGTCTTTCCATATCTTGTCAATTGTCGGCGTGCAGCTCTAATCATAGTGATGAGAATGATATTAGGTCTAAGAAATCAGAAATAATTTCTTTGCCCAAATATAGTATAATCTGGGCTAATCAATCGTTATAACTACTGTTGCAGTTTTATGGAAATTTACTATTTTTATAAGGTATTTAAAGTCTTACTACTATAATAGTGAGAACGCAGCAGCCAGAGCAGCTGCTCTTGCTCTGTTTCTTATCCATTTTGTTGAGTTCATTAAAAACTTATCTCAACAAATAAAGCGTTCTAAACTAATTTACTAATGATACATCATCATAATTTGTTAATGTTTTATTAATCTACGAAGATGACATTAATTTAGGTATTCAAAATGTCTTATTATGATAAATAAGATATTCTAACTTTTAAAAATATGGTCGATTCACTTTGGCAAGTGTAGATCACGTTGCATAATTTTTTAAAGTTTCTTTTTTCATTGACATTATTTTAAACCAATTAACTCTACAATTTGTCTTTATTGCACCTTAAAGCTCAAAATTATAAAATAATAGAGCCGGTCGGCTCCTTCTCTACTTAATTATTTTCTACTCAGTCAATCTTATTTACTTAAACAAAGTCAACAAAAGTTTCACGTAAAGCCATGGGAAACGGAGAAAGTCCCACGAGTTAGCGCGTGCCGTGCGCGTGCGCCGGCCAATGCATTTACCTTCCGAAGTACCTGTCTGCAGCCGCGATGAAGGATGCGAGAGTGTATGTGCGAGTGCGACCAGTCGCTAACTGCGGGCCGCGGTTTGTCCGCGCGCGTCAATAATAATAAAAACATTTGAAACGCCACTTTTCAACATTACAATTTTTGTTACTTTTTGTGATATTTTATGTTGTCAATATTTGTTTTTATTTATTCCCTAAAGCATGTAGATTTATACGTGCATGTTTTTTTTTTTGTTTTTCAATTATACAATTAAATTCTTAACATTTGAGATTCAATACTGCCGATTCTATTAAATTTACTGCAAAAATTCTGTCAGTTCTTTAAAAAAAAGTGCTTAGGTACCGTTATAATGAGTAAACCTGTGAATAAATCTGGAAAGCCGGTGCTGGTGGAAGACCCCAGCCCTCCGGACGGTGGGTTTGATACGGAGAGGCTGATGAGGGAGCTGGGCCAGGGCAGGCTGTTCCACCTGGTGAACTACGCTCTGCTGGCCATCACCGTGTTCGTGGCCTCCATCTACGGGACCAACTATATTTTTCTGGCTGCTGATGTGCCTTACAGGTATACTAAACTATGAAAACAAATAATAAGCGAAATTGTACCTTAATAAGAGAAAAAAAATATTCTTCTAAATTCCTAATAAAAAATACTTAGAAAATATTTTATGTAATTAAACCATTAACAACAAGTCGCTTCAATAGGTACAAATGTGCATTTGTTATAAATATTAAGTACGTAATTAAATTATTTACCTAATTATTATTAAATCTATCAATAAAGTTTGCACATCTGCACGCAGATTATATGTATATACATTCAAGTAACATTTATTTTATTCTATTTATTGATTTATAATATTCTTATTGCTGGAAAATACCCCAGCTGCTATTTCGACAAATACCTACCTTAAGTTGTTTTTTTTCTTTTACACAATCAATTGATTATTCACATGCATTCTACGTCTAAGGAGAATTGTTCCCTCAATGTCGAGTAGAGTCCAATCACTTTTCGAACCCATACCATATGTCATCACTAGTTAAACATTCGTAGAACACCTTAGTTTAAAAGAATTAAAATATTTAAGATGAGAAAACACTGCGGTGTTTCCAAAACGCTGCCCAGCCCAGTAGCGCTATGGTCACGATGAATGAAAAAAAAAGTACAGTTTTTTAAGTCAGTCCTTTCAAATTCAAATTCATTTATTACTTGTAAACATGTTGTACAGAAAGGTTTTACAAATAATTATTATAAACAAACATGCCTAACCGTTACGGCATTTACTTTGTCATTTGTTATAAATTAACCAGTTCTTAATAGAGATTATAATTGAAAAACTTTTGTTAGCTTGAGAGGCATATTGTACAAATCCGTCCTATCTAATTCCAGGATATGTCCCTCATGTTGCAGTTTAGACAATTGCGAAGGACCAATAAGGATATTTAGCGGCATCCGGGATGTTTTATATGCAAATCTCAAGAACTGGAATGTTGATTTTATTTCTGAATAATTCCACATACCTTACCTTAGTAAAATAAAAAATAAGTGTCAATTCATCAACATTTCTACCATATTTCTGGAACATATTATAGAAAAATGGAGTTTCGATGTTGGACAATTTAAACAAACGGATAAATATGTTCGGCCAGAAGACATCATTTCATCCATCATCGAAATCAATCAGAATACCTACTATTATAAGACTCATAATATATGTAATTGTGGTCTTGAAAAAATTGTATTTATACCAATGTCTTCGTTCAGGAGGAAGCAGGAAATACTCTGACTAGGTATCAGGAAGCTAAACCGCAGGCGTGAATCGTTTCTTGCTCTGCTTTGTACTTATTATGTTAACTTTTTTTTCTGACCGTGAAGCGATCGAATCATCTCTGGTATGGTCCCTAAACATAAGCGTCATAAAAACCCAAGGTGATTAAAGATGGAGGGCTATGATGTCCCTACGAGATCGAATCAAAAATGAGTTAAATGATTATATTAAAAAACCTAACTTTTTCCATTCAGTACATACATTAAGTTGTAGTAATGATGATTTGTAGGTGTCGAACAATAATCCCGGGTCGGATATGGTGTGACATACATGACGTGACGCGCGCTTATTTTGGACAATAGCTAATAAAACTCTGGCTATGAGTTTATGCCAAAGATATATATCATTGACTAAACTGAATTACCACAGATGCACCTATACGTAAGCTATAGGCAGAAATATCGTAAATTGAACCAATTCTTAATGAATTAAGTACTAAGATTTGGATTCATAAATAAATATAAAAAATAGTTTATCAGTTAAAATTATGAAAGTATAGGTATACTTTCATAAATTTAACCAAACTAAAAACATTGTGGATACAAGTCTATACTTTAATGAATAACTTAATCGTCCAAATATTCATTATGTTTTGAAATAGCTCAAATATAGCTCAAGGTTTACAATAATCCAAAGCCACGGAAGATGGTTTGTGTAAAAAATACCTATATATACAGATTCTCGATAAATTAAACCAAATCATCAAAAGAAGCATAAAGTGTCAGTCTAAAGAAATGACAAGTGTTAAGCATCGAATTACTTAATGATTTCGTTTACTTTATGTATTCTCTTGAGCCGACTTTAGTCTGCGATCGCGACATTCGACCAGTCTATATGCGCGCGCGCACTCACTCCACTCTACAGCAGGAAATTGATAAACAAAGTTTATTTTAACTTAGATTTCTCTGCAAGGCAGTAGTTGAGGTCGTTGAGCATTCGCGTAAGAGTTTATTTCTTTAACCCATTGTAAATTTCGAATGTAAATGCAGTAATTAAATCGGGTCATTTTAGGTTTGTCAGATATATTTTTTTGTGAAGTTTACGCACAAATTTTCTATTTAGGGGTGAATTATTGTCTTGCGACAGTATCCGGACTTAATATCTTTCGATTCATTAAAACGAATTACAAACCTTTCTTACTAATTGTGAACAAAATCTTTGCGAACTAGTGAAACAAATTTGTGTTGCTAAAGTGATGGGTGAAGAAAGAAATGTCAGGAAGGCCTCCCAAGGCAGTGGTGTGGACACGGAGCGCGTGATGAGCGAGCTGGGCGCTGGCACCCGCTTCCACCGGTTCCAGCTGATGATATACCTGATGACTGGCTTGGCACCCTTGACCGCAGCCCTGTATAGCACCAATTACGTGTTCTTGGCTGCTGATGTGCCCTACAGGTTATTATTGTGTAAATAAAAAAATTACATTATGATGGCCTTCTGGACTCACTACCTAGGGTTGACAATTTGGCAGTACTCTACAATTTGTAAAATCCTTTTATTTATTAATTGTATTGCAAGATTAATTTATAGTTTAATTTTTTTAAGTTAGTATTGGATACAAGTCTCTTCATATCCTACTTCAGTGTGTAGAGTGTTGGTCTTGTTATATCCGTTAGACACTAATTTGGTATCTCCATTATCTCTTGCCATATATTTAACCGAAACCCTTACGGTATAGATTACCACCATCAAAACAACCTTTTATAATGATCTTGTGCAGTTTGGCTATAAAAAGAGAAATATTACTGATAAAGTCGATCGTTATCAATTTTTATTAAATATTCATAATTTTAAAAGACCTTAATAGTATATACCGTAACAAAGTAAGACCATATTAAAGTTGATTATATACAGATGACACTAGAACACTGCACTTTTGTCATTTGTTGCGTCTCTTTATAAAATTATGATGATTTTTATGACATTCGTAGAGTTATGGTAGAACATAACTCTACATAAGACCTCACTCTTAGTTACTTAAACATTACTACATGTATTATATTATTTAATTACTAAACTACATCAAGTTAATTCTTGATAAGTACAGGTAAGTACCATAATGTTCATATATAAAATAAAAGTTTATCATTTTTTTTATAAGTGTGATCTAAGACTGGGACGACCTCAAATGTGAAACCACATCTGTGTAAACATCACTTATCGGAAAATAAAGCTTGTTATTTTGAAAAACCACGCATGTTACGGGCTCTTAGCCCTCTCCTTATACATAACATTCCCACGGATCCAACGCCAATTACGAAACCTTTAAGAAGAACATATGAATCACTGTGGAAACTGCTGACACGAAGCCACCTGCATGGGAAGCCACCCTGGGAGCTTCTTCGGACAGACAGAGCGAGTCGAGAGTCTGAACTATCACCACGCGTCCTGTGACTCCTCGCCGATCAATCGTTGATCGCTAGAGTAAGTCCTGGTCAATCGCTGACTACTAGTTTATAAGTTTTTCTGTACTATTCAATTTTTAAAAACCTCCGCCGACGTCCCGTTGACGTATCTGGCGCAGTCGGAGCGGATAGTTCAATTCCCGTGCGTTTCACACTTCGAAAAAGTGCGTGAACTTAGCCAAATCGTTGGCAAGGCGGACTATCTGTTATAGAACCTACGAATTAACGGCGTCGCGAAGGTTAACGCGAGTGAATGGTGAAAGTTTCGTTTGTGGTCATCCGAACATCGATGGTGCAGCCCGAGCAGACTACCATGATCTCTATGTGAGTAGCTTTATATACAGTTCTATTGTTGATTGCTATTCCTTCCCGAATTAGTGCAGAAATTCCCCTAAAAATCTAACTTCGATTTTCAAACTTTAGAATAGATAGAATAGATCAAGAGAAATCCAACTTTGATTTTTCATCATATTAGTTAACCAAAATTAAAGACTTTATTTTTAACTAGCATTATAACATATCATTCAAAATTTTCCATCCAGATAGAGACCGTAATATAAGACCCAACACCAGGGCTTATATACGTGACGATATTAGAAAGTCACGGTTTCATAGAGAATTATTAGAGTCACTATTAGAAGAGGACGACACAGCTATGGCTAACGAAAATAGTCAACAGGCCATGCCTATCATAGATAAGGCAGACCAAATCTGGAAAGCCTTACGCAATGTTCCTGAATTTGACGGCAGTCCTAGTGTTCTTATCAGATTTTTGAATATTTGTGATCAGCTAATATTGAAGTATATCGATCTAGCACCCGGTAACGAGTTAAATAATTCAATTTTGTTAAATGGAATTTTGAACAAAGTAAAGGGAAATGCTTTAAAATTTTAGTCACGAATGGTATTCCAAATGACTGGAACGGTATACGTCAATCATTAATTAACAGCTTTTCTGATCATAGAGACGAACCGGCATTATATACTGATTTATCAATGTTATCTCAAGGTACCGACACACCTCACATCTTTTATGAGCGCGTGCAACACTTGCTAAGTACCATCATGGCATACGTAGAATTGCACGAAACCATCCCTACTACGGTAGCAGCTAAACGCGAGCTCTATTCTAAATTAGCTCTAAAAACTTTCATGCGCGGATTAAGAGAGCCTATCGGTTCCCGAGTTAGATGTATGCGTCCCGATACATTGCTTAAAGCCTTGGAGTTCGCGCAGGATGAACTAAATGTCATGTACATGCAGAATAAGGTTCCTGCCTTGCCTAGTTCATCTACGTCTAGACTTCAACCCTTTCGTAATTTTAACCAAAAACCTATGAACTTCTCGCAAAATAATATTCCTCAATTAAATCACAATAATCAGCCTATGCTATCCTCCTATCAAAGTAATTTCCCCTCAAATAACTCACCCCTAAATCAAGGACATGACGCGTCTAATTTCTCCCCTAATGTAAATTCTAATTTTAGGCCTAATCAATTAGGCCCATCTAGAACTCAACAGATGATGAGAGCTATGCCCTCCAATGTGTCTACAGGATTTAAGATCCCGCCTAGACCATTTAATAGACCAACTCAACAAAAGTACCCCGTACCAATGAGTGGCATTAGTCACCCCATTGCGAGAGTGCTACCCCCTACTCCACAAAGACAATTAAATCTAAATGAATATGAACCTATTTATGACGGTAGTAATTACTATGACTACGACCCTTACTTCCCTCCCGTAGAAAACGACAACCAACACTATGACTATTACAACTACGACGAGCCTGAGGAAAATTCTGAAAATACTGAATGCAATGAGGAGGTAAATTTTCCTCTGGACCACAGTACGAACCACCCCAAATAGAACTAAATTTACAGTTAAATAGAAACTTACCTTTTGTACATATCTCTAACCCTCCATTGAAATTGCTTATTGACACGGGCGCAAATCAGTCATTTATTAGCCCTGAAGCAGTGCAAGATTATTTTTCTGACTTTCCTTTAGACTATGACCCATTTGTTGTAACAAATATTCATGCGAGAACATACAATGAATTTTCTATAACCCTTCCATGCTTTCCCGAATTTAAAGATAGAAATCCCATAAAACTATTAGTATATAGATTTCATCAGTATTTCGATGGCCTAATTGGCCTTGATTTACTCGAACAGTGGCAAGCTAAACTAGACTTTAAAAACCACGTAATTAGGACTAGATTTGCGGAAAATCCAATTCTTATGCATAGTCCAGTAAATGTAAATTTATTTCAAACTGTAGTCCCTGCAAAATCGTCTCATGTGGCTAAGATTCCAGTCACAGTAGACAACGGTAATATTTTTATAGAGGGACAAACCATAGAAAATTGCAATATAAATGAATGTGTTTCCACCTCGGAAAACGGGCAAGCCTATATGGAAATTATTAACCCCTTAAACGAAGACGTAACTATCTCATTAAACGCACCAATTTATGCAGAAATTTTTCATGAGCAAACTTTACCTAGACTGACTGACGTCGACCGCATGGACACTCGATTCCGAGAAATCTTATCACATTTACGGACTGGACACCTGAACTCGGAAGAGAACAGTAACTTGTTAAAATTAATCGAAGAATACTCTGACATTTTTTACCTAGAGGGTGAACCACTTACCTTTACAAATAAAATTAAACACCGCATTTTAACAACTGATGAAGTCCCCGTCCACAGCAAAACGTATAGGTATCCGTACATTCATAGACAAGAGGTTAAAACTCAAGTCCAAAAAATGTTAGAACAAGGCATCATTAGACCCTCAACGTCCGCTTGGAGTGCTCCAATCTGGATTGTGCCTAAAAAAGCAGATGCTTCCGGTAAAACCAAGTGGAGACTAGTAGTTGACTTTAGAAAACTTAACGAAAAGACTATAGACGACCGCTACCCCATCCCCAACATCACTGACATACTTGACAAACTTGGCAAATGCCAGTACTTCAGTACTTTAGACCTGACTAGTGGATTCTACCAAGTGGAAATGGACCCCAGGGATATCCACAAGACTGGATTCAGTGTAGCTGACGGAAATGGCCACTATGAGTTCCTGCGTATGCCTATGGGCCTCAAAAATAGCCCATGTACTTTCCAAAGGGTCATGGACAACGTACTAAGAGGTCTCCAACATGTAATTTGTGTAGTTTACCAGGATGACATTTTGGTATTTTCCACCTCACTCCAAGAACACATAGTAAATCTCCGTAAAATCTTTGACAGACTACGTGAATCAAACTTTAAGGTTCAATTAGACAAATCCGAATTTTTACGACATGAAACTGCCTATTTAGGTCACGTTATCACCCCCGACGGTATAAAGCCCAACCCCGACAAAATTAACGCTATCCTAAAGTACCCCATCCCCAAAACGACTAAACAAATAAAAGGATTTTTAGGACTATTAGGCTATTATCGGCGTTTCATTCCCGACTTCGCACGTTTGACTAAACCACTGACTTCATGTTTAAAGAAAGGCGCAAAAATAAACCTAACAGACGACTACATCAAATGTTTCGAGCACTGTAAAACACTTCTAGTTAACGATCCCATATTACAGTACCCAGATTTTACAAAAGATTTTATACTCACCACAGACGCATCTAACGTTGCTCTCGGTGCTATTTTATCCCAAGGGACTGTAGGTTCGGACAGACCCATTGCGTACGCGTCACGCACGTTAAATTCCAGCGAACTTAACTACTCAACTATCGAAAAAGAATTACTCGCGATAGTTTGGGCAGTAAAATATTTTAGGCCGTATTTATTTGGTCGAAAATTTAAAATTATCACAGACCATAAGCCATTGCAATGGCTCATGAATTTAAGAGAACCTAACTCACGCTTAACTAGGTGGCGACTTAAATTATCAGAATACGACTACACAATTATCTACAAAAAGGGCAAAACGAATACAAATGCAGATGCCCTGAGTCGTATAGAAATATATAACGAGGAGGTTATCAGTCTGAGCTCTAGCATTAGTGTAGTCAACTTATCTAGCTCATCTGAGTCTACAATCACTGCCCCAGACGACAGACCCATCATCAGTCAATCATCTACTGATACGGCACCTTCTCTCAAACCCTTAAGTAGCTCTAGTTCTACTCATGACGTACAGGAAAATGCTCAATTAACTTGTAACGCGACTATACATACCTCTCATGAACAGCCTACATTAAATATACCCATTACTGAGGACCCATTAAATAAATATAAAAGACAACTGATTATCAAAATTAGCAATAAACCAATACTAAGCAGGCCGAAAACCACCGTTCCTTTCGAATCATTCAAAAGAACCGTCGTAGAAATTTCTGAGGCAAACCTGGAAGAGCAAATTATATCATTAGTCAAAAAACATATTGACCCTAAACTACATACTGCTATTCTGGTGGAGCCCCTTGATAAAATGTATACAATTGTACCTATCCTTCAGCGTACCTTTATAAACTCAGCACTAAAATTAACCTTAGTAAAGCGCGAATTACAAAATATTCCCGATTATCTATATCAGCAGGACATAATTTCTAAATATCACTCAGGTAAAACGAACCATAGAGGTATAAATGAAACTCATTTATCTCTTTCTCAGAGATATTATTGGCCCAAATTAAAAGACACCATACAACTTTTCATTAACAACTGTGCAATTTGTAACAGCGCTAAATATGACCGCAATCCCGTACGCCCTGAATATCAAATAGTTCCCCCACCTTCAAAACCTTTCCAATTAATGCATGCGGACATCCTTACAATTGAACAAAATAAATATCTAACAATTATTGACTCCTTTTCCAAATACGCACAGGCATATAGGATTCCAGATTGCACAGCCCCCAACATAGTTAAAACACTGACTCACTTCAGTACGCATCACGGGTTTCCATTGACACTCGTCACAGACAATGGCACGGAATTCACGAACCAAATCGTCGCCGAATTTCTGAAATTACATCAAGTAAAACATCATACAACAGCCGCATACGCACCAAATGAGAATGGCATTATTGAACGATTTCATTCCACCCTTCTCGAACATTTGCGCCTCCTAAAATTGCAACACAAAAATGAACCCACCCTCAGTTTAGTTCCATATGCGTTGATAGCCTATAACAGTTCAGTCCACAGCTTAACTAAGTGTCGACCTTACGAACTCATAAACGGACACTTTGACCCCAGAGACCCAACAGACTTAAATTTGACGGAACGATTAATGCAACAATATTTAAATGAACATCGTGATAGAATGGAAACGGTCTATAACATAATACACGACTCAGCATTGTATTCCCGAGAAGCGATGATGGCAAGACGTAACCTTGGCCGTGAATCCATAATGCAATACAAGGAAGGTCAAGAGGTATTTATTAAAAATCCAGAAGCAGCTAGGAAAAAACTTTCACCACGGTACACTGGTGATAAGGTAGTTACCAACCTACCTATACATATCTATACATCGCGTAAACGCGGTCGGGTCGCTAAAGCCAGATTAAAAAGAACAAAGAAAACTAACCCTACCCCGTTGTTGCAGGACCCTGCTACTAACTGCGACTCTGGCCCTAGCCCAACTCGACCTTCTACCAGCAAGGACCATCCGACTTGACAACTTATCGAATGGACCTGGACTATTACCTTTTAAGTTAGGAAAAACTAAATTGATATCTCATGACCACACCTTTCTTCAACAAATCGACATTGGACAAATTCGAGAACAAACTAACTCTTTAAAAATACAACTGACAGACATAACCAACAAACTACCAAATAAGACCCTTGACTATTTTCGGCAACAAATATTGTACTTATTTAATCGACTTGACAAAATCTCGCTTCAGCTTGAAACTTTTGAACCGAAACGAGTCAAACGCGGACTTGTAGATCCATTAGGCACTTTTATTAAAAGTATAACCGGTAACCTTGACCATAACGATGCTATAAAATTCGAAAATGCATTAAATTTACTGCACAAAAATAATCAAGAAATGTCTGTTAACTTAAACAAACATATTAGCTTACACAAAGAAATGATCTTTCAGCAAAATCAAATTTTGAGCAATCTTAGTCAAAATCAGGAGAAGTTGCATAAACTAGTAATTTCGTTATACAATGGCAGAAACAATAATAATGAGTTATTTCATTATATACAACTATCACACATTTTCAACATAATAAGTGAAAATGTGCAAGACTTATCTTTAGAAATCTTTAGGTTAGGAGACATACTTGCACTTTCATACTCTAAAGTTTTGCACCATTCTATTTTAACTAGTAAGGAAATTATTAACATGCTAAGTAAGTTAAAATCCTTATACGGTCAAGATAGGATTCTAGATGTAGAAGTAAGATATTATTATAATCTAATTTGTTTAGGATCATACTATATAGATAATAAGATAGTATTAGTCCTCAAGTTCCCAATTACATCTTCGTTATCATACGACCTTTACCGTTTGTGCCCAGTTCCTAATCGTAAATCTGAAATTATCCTGCCACCCTTTCCCTACATAGCAATCAACTCTAAAGAATTTGTATACATGGAGGCAGAATGCCCGAAGTCCGATACTTGGTATGTCTGTGAAGAAAAGATAGGCCATCAAACCCGCGCTCAATATGACTGTGTGCATCAACTAATATATCGCCGAGAAGTGGACCCGCAGTGTACACCTACTACAGTCGCACTTACTAAAGAAGCTATGCTGGAACTAGACAGCCAACACTATATTATGTCTTTCCCAAAAACCACAAAGGTTCTACTGTCTTGCGAACAAGAGAAATATCGTATGCTGAAAGGCAGTTACTATGTGACGATCCCTCAGAATTGTAGCATTAAGACTCCAGAACTTTCTATAGTTAACATATATAATAAACTGCGAGGACATGCACTGGAAATAATGGGAGTACCTCAAATCAACTTTAATCTTAAAGAAAGCCTGCCCCGCTTTAATTTAACTACTATTGATCTGAATAAATTACACAATATCCAAAATCAAGTCATGGCACAATCAGAAGTTAAGCCCAGTTCATACGATTTCTCAACTTTATATCATACGACTGTACCTGTCTATGGAATTATACTGTTCAGTACAGGCGCACTCGTCATACTTTATTTGCGGTATCGACGAAGCAAACCAACGCTAAAATGCGATGCAACAACTTCATCTTCAGACCTATCCCTAGAGGAAAGAAAGGCCGCAACATTTGCCTTAAACATTGGCAAATAGTTGCTCTGCTAAGGGGGGAGGTGTTACGGGCTCTTAGCCCTCTCCTTATACATAACATTCCCACGGATCCAACGCCAATTACGAAACCTTTAAGAAGAACATATGAATCACTGTGGAAACTGCTGACACGAAGCCACCTGCATGGGAAGCCACCCTGGGAGCTTCTTCGGACCGACAGAGCGAGTCGAGAGTCTGAACTATCACCACGCGTCCTGTGACTCCTCGCCGATCAATCGTTGATCGCTAGAGTAAGTCCTGGTCAATCGCTGACTACTAGTTTATAAGTTTTTCTGTACTATTCAATTTTTAAAAACCTCCGCCGACGTCCCGTTGACGTATCTCGCATGTAAATAGTACGTCTGCCCATATAACTAAGTACCTGGGCGACCGAACTACGCACGTTTTATGCAGAAAATTATTTATTTATGTAAAAACGTTTTAAATTTCAAAGAAATCGTTAGAGCCGTTTTTGAGAACGCGAGTACAAATAAATCTATATATTGCCGAAATAGGCGTCGGAGTCTTTTGGTAAAATAAAAACCAAATTTTTAGATACAGCCTTTATTGAGGCTCTTTGACAACACACATTAACTTCACTAAAAGGAAAAACAAAAGAGTAAACATATCAAAATAAAAAAAGCATACAAAACATAAATAATCCATAAATATTCTAGTACACGCCTGTTACTTCACGGCTAAACTGCTGTACCGATTGTGATGAAATTTGGTAGGGATGTAGTTAACGACCTAAGGTCAAACATAGACTTACTTTTGGGCGCGATATAACCGAATCCCACGCGGGGCGGAGCCGCGGGGAACAGCTAGTACTAGTTATAAATTAAATAAAAATGTTAGTAAGTAGATACGGGTCAGTTGTTTGAAATCAAAAAATTAAGCTCAAGATCCAAGACGAATCAAACGACCCTAGAGTCCGAATTACGTATAGATTTAGTAGAACCTAATAGTACAAACATACATTGGCAGATTGCGACAATCAAATATTTTTTAAACTACACAAATATTAAACGAATAAAGTAATAACTGAACCTATAGATTTAAAAAAAATCTGCCTTGGAAAATTTTAATTCTATGACTGTACCTATTATATTCAGTAATTTTATATTACTTGAGAGTGTTGTACATCTGTCTTGATTAATTTGACATACAATATGTTTAGAAACACACATTGGTTATTAAAACAGTAGATGTGCGGTACGTGTACCAATGGATACACAAACAACCAAATTGTTTTAACTACATAGTTTGAATGTTTTAATAACTCCATTGTACAATCTAAAGCAGATGGTTATTGAGATGGCTCATTTGGGCTGGTACACAATAAATTAGGTAGTAACAAAAAATTAGGTTTAACCGACTTCAAAAAAAAGGAGGAGGTTATCAATTCGTCGGTATGTTTTTTTTTTATGTATGTTACCGGATTACACGAAGACGGCTTGGACCGATTAGAAATTTTTTTTTTTATTCGAGAGGGTATATATATTCCGATTGGTCCCATATTCAGCAGGTCAGGATCTGATGATGGGATCATGGAGAAATCGAGGGAACTCTTCAAGTTTTGTATTGGGCATGGGTATTTTTTGATATATTCCAAGTTAGTAAGGTGGGACGTAGATGAGACGATGCTGGAAAATTTAACCCACTTTCAAAAATGCAACGTATTTACAACTTTTTGATTGTAATATATCTTGCTCGATTACTCGAAGACCACTGAATCGATTTGTAAATTATTTTTTTTTTTGTTAGAAAGGGTAATCTTTCTAGATGATTTCATAGTCATGGATGATGGAATCATTGAGTTATCGAGGGAACTCTTCAAATTTTATTGCGATTTGGGTATTTTTTGATATATTCCATGTCAGTAAGGTGACACGACGCTGATGACTTTTACCCGACTTTCAAAAATGATCATGTTTACAACTTTTCAGTTGTAAGGTATTGAGTATTCAAAACTAAAAAGTGAAAAATAATTGTTTTTGCCAAAAAAACGAAACCGACTTCAATTCCTCAACTAAAAAGGATGATATAATTAATACATTGTTGTTTAAATATGCCTCATATCAAACATTTAAATAAACTTGAAGTCGGTGCCGATATTTTAATAAAATATGCTAATTAACGAGCCAGCAGCTAGTCAACGAATTCGTGAAATCGGCACCAACTTCAAATTTATTTAAATGTTTGATATGAGGCATATTTAAACAACAATGTATTAATTATTTTATCCTTTTTAGTTGAGGAATTGAAGTCGGTTTCGTTTTTTTGGCAAAATCAATTATGTAGATATTAAGATCTCTAACACTACATTACTTATCACAAATCTTCACATGCAACGTCTGCCTATGTAATATTTTCTACTTACTTACTAGTACTTACCAAATTTGTTAGTAGGTACTTATAACTTGCCTGAACTGAGCCTCAAAGTTGAGGGGTAACTCACCGGTCGGAACCTGTGAGTCCGACTCGGCGTGGTTAGGTATAAGTCGCGTCGTGTAAGATGAACGCTGGCGGCGCAGTAGGCGATTTATCAGTATGATGCGGTATACGCGGTGCGGGCGGGAGTCGCCCGGCCCACGCGATTGGTTCATTAGCTTCCCTTGCGCAAGTTTACTATCTCGTCTCTCCTCCAGCGTTCTTTTTATATGACCCAACCTGTATTCGATGTACCCGAGAAGCTCATTATACTTAGATATAAAGACAGGACCTCATGTCTGTGATTTGTCCCTATATATTTATTTATTTATTTATTTATTCATATACATCCATAGATCATTTAAACAGTAGGTACCTACCTACTTACATATCTATATTATAATTTAAATAAATTAAGATAAAAACGACAACAATTGTGGCCAGAGTAAACAACATCATTAAATTAACTTCTTAGAATAGGTCTTTGTGTTTTTAGTTATCGTTGAGTGACATCAGTACGAGCATCGCATAGAAATAATTCGAGTTTTCTTTGATGATTTTTGTCCGCGAAAAAACGTCTTTTCATAGGCACAAAGAAGCCGTCAAATAAGGATATGGTTCACCATATATTAATATAGCTTCATCGTAATCTCATCAGGGGCTCTATTTTTGCCTCTCTTGCTATAGGTGAATCGTATGGTAAATAATTTTCATTTAACTCCCCAATTTAGTGAAAGAAAATCATTTGAAAACGGATGGTAATCATTCGACTCAATGGATTTCAAAAATAGCACTTCAGACTTAATATCACTACCGATAAGTTGCATAGTTATTCGGAGAGAAGTTAAGCCTTAAAACATTACACTAGCAATGAGTTGTTTTGCCGCGTGTGCATGAGCTGTGTACTACATGATATAATCAACAACAAGAAAATTATTCATAGTAGTTCACCAAAACAGTACATAGAAAAATAATTAAAAATTTTCTCCCACTGGAAGTTTAATTAGTATTACAATGATTTACAGTGTAAAATTAGGCACAAAATGATCATTCGACAAAGCCTGCTATTTGTGCCATTAATAGGTAAAAAAAAAATGAAATTATGAATAAATAACAACTGTTTTTTCTTCACTAAAAACGTGTTTATTGAAACCAAATTTTCCCAAAAAATTTGTCATCATTACGATTTACCCGATCTTAAGGACTCCAGGTAGACATGATTGGCACACGATGACGCACATTTACATACTTCATAGCCATTGTATTGTTGCCGTATAATTACGCTCGGAAGTCGCCGTAGATAATACACATGCTCCCTTATCTTACGGTAGTTACTATAGCTCCATTAGTAAGTAGGTACTTTTGCTTTGTTGCACGCAAACACTGTTTTATACCTCATTATTATCACGTTTGGCACGTGTTCATCTTGCTTCATTGAACCTTATCTCTCTCTTGTTTACGCATTTGCCTAATGATTGATTGCGTGGTCGTGGGTTTGGGTCCCATGGGAGAAATCCTTTTTAAAGTCGTTTTCTTTTTGTTGATTAATTATGCATGACATCATATGAAATTAAGATGGCAGTCGCTTCATTGTAATTACTTTAGTGCCGCCATATCTAAAAGCATACACTGGGCCCCGAAGCGTAACTGGGAAACAAACATAAGTACGTATATCACGTCTTCTACACATACGCGGTAGACAGAGCCTAGGTTCATATCATAAGACCCTAGACCACGCTTAGCAAGGTGGTAGTCAAAACAAGAAATCAATAGTGATGGGTTGCTAGCTGCACGTCATGATTCCCTCATTCCACGATTCCCTCGGTCGACTGATACATTCTATGTTTTCCTTTTTCTCCCAGACCAGACGTGTGGAAGTTCACTTTACATTACATGGTAGTTTTTACGTTACTTGGAAACAAGCTCGTAAAATATTATGAATAATGATATAATTTCTTTATAGGTGCGTCGTGCCAGAATGCGAGTCTGCCAACAGCACAGAGTACCACCCGGCGTGGCTAGATGGCGCTCTGCCCCCACCTGGTCGCCAGCAGCGGTGCTCGCGCCGGGAGCCGCTGGATCTCATCGGAGGCTGCCACGAAGGCTCCACCTTCACAGAGGATCTTCATCCCTGTGATCAATGGCTCTATGCTTCTTGGGATACCATTGTAGCTGAGGTAAGGTAGCTGTACTACTCTAATTGCCTCTGTGCAATTTTAAAGCGATTGAATCATTAACATTTCATGTAGTTGTCACGGTAAATGGATCATGCATACCTTGGTGTCAGAGTTTTCCGGAACCGCCTCTCGGTCTCGGACGTGGCGTTTGAATGAAGACCCGGACATCGGTCGGGTTCAATTCTTGCGTTTTTTGACAATTTTCAATAACTATTTTTAGCTTGTTGTTACCTTCGTCACGTAATGATTATTATACTACTATCAGATCAAGTTGGAAAATAAACTTATTTAAAATATCCTGGGTCTTGAGTATGTATAAGATTGCTGACTTTGTATGAAGCTTCTCTCTTTCTATTTCTGGTTTTCTGCTCATGTAATATGTTGACTGAATGTCGCGTCGCAGGCGCTAGGAACTTTCCTCGCTAATTAAATTACTTATCGCACGGGCGTCGACACTTCTGGAGCACTGTCGCTCTTTGTGGTCTCTAATGAAACCCTCTTATCATAGTATATTTGTATACTATGAAATAAATATTTGTACATACATATCATCACGCCTGTCTCCCTTAGCAGGCAGAGACTAGAAATTTCCAATGGCTATGATCCTTACATACCTGATAAAATAGTGTCTATATTTATGATACTAACATGGAAAAAAGCTGTTCTGTATGTTCTATTCCTAGTTATTCTAAGAGTGGAGGAAACTAAAAACAACAGCTAGATTTAGGCATTTAGGATAAACTCTAGGATATTTAAACAGGTCTCAACTGGCATTTCTACCTTGAGCTCCTCCGTGTTTGGGAAGGTCTTGGCTGGTTTCGCTTAGTTAGGCAATCTGAAAATCTGACAGTGTTCGCCACTAACATACCCGTATCATGCTCAGCATGAGGTCAGACAGCAGTCATACTATTGTAATAACCAGAACAGCCAAAATTAGGATCATGATTAAAAGTATATCTTGGAGTCTCAAGCACGCAAGATGTAACTCGGGAACATGCTTAGATGGTGATGGCTAAAATAGCTGGCAGTTATGCAAGTTTGCCCTTGATGTGACAAAGTATTGAGAGCCAATTGAGCGCAGCATGACCTTCTTCAAAGACTTCATCAGCCAATTGAAATAATTACGCATGCTCGTAAACCTGGCCGCTAATTTTAATCTCCTTTACGTAACTGATAAGGGAAATTTCAGTTATGACTGCCGTTATTGAATAATGAAGTAATAATTTTCCTGATGAAAGTGGTTTCCGTTTCTTTTCTTGCACAATTTGCTTGCGACTGGGAGATTTATCTACTGCTCGAAATTATATTAGATCTAGATACCTTTTATTACTTACAGCCCTTCAAAATTAACCTTTGTTTCTTGCGAAGAATAACTCATTCAAAAACTTCCAGGTAGTTCTACGTATTATTTTTCTTATGCAACATTATGTAAAAGTACATGCCCTACCTAGCATTGTTAAGTACAAGAGATAAGAATCAAATTATGGAGGTCAACATCGTGTTATAAGTTGTGGCTGCGTAGGTAAGGTAATAGAACCAGTCAAGTGCGAGATGGAGATGGAAATACACACGAAGTGTTCCGTAATAGCAATACTAGCATCTTATTGGAAACAAAGTGCTTGCTTGAAAATTAATTTAGTCTTGAATTAAACAACTTCGAATGGTGCTGAAATTGCAAAAAACATAACAGAAATAAATAATACAGTGTGTAAAATCCAAAAAAATTTAATGAATGTAATAGTTTGTTGTTGTCTGTATGTTTGTTTTGGGCTCTTAATTTTGTTATTAAAGAGGAATATAACAACAGAAGACACCCAAATACATAATCGGGCAAGGAACACTACACGCTAGTTTCCATCCGTCATTCAAGCAGTAATAACTGGAAGTATCTCAATTCATCAAATTGAAGGGAAATGAGTAATTTATTAATGAACTACGTTGCGAATGCCCACAACATAGGTTAGAGCATAGGTTAGAGGCACCTTGATCTTACTTGCCATTGCCTGTTACAAAATATTTTGAAAATATCTAGGTTTGAATTGCATATTTGGTAAAATGTACCTACTTAAATAATAATTCAAATATCAAATCAAAGCAGCAAACTCCAGGTCTAGTGGTAAGAGCGTTTGCCTGGAGTTACCAAAGAAGTATATTATTAATAGATTTATCATCGACGGCGATTTCCCGGTTCCAGTCTGTCCAGCTTAGAAATCCAGAACCCACCAAACCCCAATGACTAATCATTTTTTCTTAACTAGCAGCTTTTACGTAATTAACTGCTAAAGTGAAACTGATAATACGATAGTAAGTTCCTAATACAACAGGTTCTATTTAAATAATAGCTTACTTCATCACATTTATAAATTGAAGTTTTGTCCACTAACTCATTATAATGAATAATTGTCAAATAAGCAATAATGACCAAGACTCGCGAGCAAAAACTAAATATACATACAAAGTTTGCTTAATGTTTCTCACGATAGATTTGTTTTTATGATAAAATTTTGTGTTATTCAGTAATGGATGTCTTGTATTGCTAAATCTCACCGATCATCATTCGTAAAAAACATGTCATTGTTTGAATAAAACTGGTCTCGGATGGATGAGCTGCGCCTGCGCATTGTCCCAGTGTCAAAAGGAGCGCTCTATCATTGCCGCGTCGCATCGCATGGCTGCTCCGGCTAATAGGCACCTCGACAATTATATACCTTGATACATGCTGAGATAAATTCGCAAATGGCTGTAAATGTTCAGACAATACTTGACAATAAATGCAAGACGAATAATTATTGAATAAAAACACAATGATGCAAACTTTTGTGAGTTTTATCTGATTTAATGCCTAGAAGTAACGTCAGTTTTTCTCTAAAAATATTAGGGATTAATAATTCCTTAAAAGATACCTATAACTATTTATTCGATTGAAAATAAGTTTTAAAGTTATTAAATTTTATTAACAACAACTCGCAAAATCGCAGGTTTTCAAATTATAAAAGTAATAAGTACAGTGGGTCTCATTGATCATAATGACCTTGTCAATCTGTTCCAGTTCAACCTCGCCTGCCAAGAATGGAAGCGCACCCTGGTGGGCACCATCCACAACGTGGGTATGCTGGTGTCACTACCAATCCTTGGATACATATCGGACCGGTAATAGTTTACTTATTTTATTCTAAGAGCTATGTTGTCTTGAATCCACCTCTTAATTCTAAAATCTCCCTTTTTAACATCATGTGAGAATTTTCTTATAAACTTAGACCTTTAAAATACCCATCATTCAAACTTAGACATTAAAATTTTAACTTAAAAGTTCGAGTTTTTCCATTTTTGAAGTAACATTTTAATTTTTCCATTTAGTAGGGTTGAGTAAATTACTATCATTGTAGGTTCATTAAAAATATTCAGCACTTTCTATGATTTTCAATGATTACTACAGAGTAATGTATTTCAACGATCCAACGATTTTCACCTTTATATGCATTTAAGCGACCAATATCTAAATACATCAAATGTCAATTATTGACGTGTTTTTCTTCAACTTAGCCCTTTTTTAATCATCCTCAGCTGGCTGCTTATTATTTTAGATAAATATTCTCCTGATTTCAGCTGGGGCCGCAAGCGTGCGCTGATCTTCAGCTGCACGCTGGTCGGCGCCATCGGCTCTCTGAAGGCTTTCTCGGTCTCCTACGAAATGTACGTCATCATCGAGTTCCTGGAGACTGTCGCAGGTGCCAGCGCCTTCCCTGCCGCCTATATCCTAAGTTAGTACTGCACTGTTATTAGTACTTCTGTCTTTTATGTATAACTTCTTCATCCTACCATAATTTGATACTTCTGACTTAACATAATTCCAGAAAAAAGTTCTTAATAATCGCCATTTTATAGAGATAAGAATTGATCAAACAATTAACGATTTTGTTGGTTGCTCAACAGAATACTAAACGTAGTTAACATTGATTAATGAAATTTTCTTTGTAAAAACATCATTACGTATAGTTTGATTATAAGTCACCTATGTCCAATATTATTTACTAAATAAGTAATGTTATGTAAACAGTAATTTTCATTTTCAGCCATCGAACTTCTGGGTCAAGACAAACGTGTGCTGACAACAGCTTTCCTCGGTATCATGTTGGTTTTGGGAGGTCTCAGCTTTGCTCTCCTTGCCAAAACCTTCCATTACTGGAGGACGTTCATCATCATCGTGTACCCACCCTCATTATTGTTCATATCCTACGTGTATTTACTGCCGGAGAGCATACGATGGTTACTTTCGAAAGGACGTAAAGAAGAGGCAGTTGAGATAATAATGAGAGCGGCTAAGATGAATAAGGTGACTTTATCAGATGAGACTATGAAGCAATTAAAGGAGGAAAAGCCTAAAGAGCTGAAAAAAGAAGAGAAAGAGGAAGAGAGTGGTCTTTGGATGCAGGTAACTTAAACACTGTATTTACGGAGATGTATCAGAATTTTACATATGAAAAGGCTACTGCCACTTTAGATTTATTTAAACAATACTTACAGCTGTAGGACGAAATATTGTAAACAGAATTTTCATTTTAAAATTAAGTAGATACGTTTTGGAAATGATAATAAAAAGGTTCGCACTGCTTGCTAGTCGATAAACTTTAGATATTGATTATGCTTATCTATTTCTATATTTGGATCTAAAAATTTTATAATCACTAACCATTTTTATTTTTTGTAAACATGTAAAAATATGGATATTGGTTTGATCATTAAAAGTTTTTAGTTCTATTAATAGCAATCTATTTAAAAAACCCATAAAAATTATTTCACGATTGTTTTATACAGGTTCTGCGTTCTCCAATCATCATGACTCGCCTTGCTATCTGCTCGTGGTGGTGGATCACCTGTACCTTCGTGTTCTACGGGCTGGCCATCAACAGCGTCTCGCTGGCCGGAGACAAATACACCAACTACATGTTGGTGGTCAGCGTGGAAGTGGTTGCTGTGGTGACGAACGCGCTGGTGCTCGATAGGATCGGAAGGAAGAGGACTTTGCTCGTGGCTTACACTGTCTGTGGATTGTCTTGTGTCGCGATAGCTTTTGTTCCCAAAAGTAAGCATCAGTATTTTTAGTTTAGTGTATAATTAATTATTTTCATTTTGTTTTTGTGCATCCAAAATTATTTTATTGTAAGTCATAAACGTAGACATTATAGAATGCTGTACTAACACCGGCTTGACAAGTAGGTATTCAACACTAACTTGTAAGTCTTTTTTGTAATACAAAAATGCTTAGTCACTAGTAAAACCAAGAGAAAGTAGACAAAAAGCTTGTATGAATTTATTTGATGTTTTGACCCAGGCTTCAAGTCTATAAGATTCTTACAAAATGAAATGACCGCTGTTTTTGTCATCATCAGACTATCATTCATCATCAGAAAAAGGTATTGGTAATTTTATTAATTAAAAATGTTTCGTACTTTCCAGCATTGGCGTGGCTGGCGACCCTTCTTTACCTGGTGGGCAAGATCGCCATCACGCAGGCCTTCAGCGGCATCTACATGTACACCTCGGAGCTGTTCCCCACACACGCGCGCCACTCATTGCTGGGCTTCTGCTCCATGGTCGGCAGGATTGGTTCCATTGTGGCTCCACAGATGCCGCTATTGGTATGCCCCAAGTTTAATATCTCCTTTAACCCCTCAGCTAGCAAAGATAACAATAGACATCACAGAACCCATAACACCACTTAAGTCCTGTCTTGTGCTTAGGTATAAAATTAGGAAATCTTATTGCTTGGGTATTCAGTGGTCAGAAAGTAACTGCTGATGGACAGATGAACGGATAAAGAGTCAGTAGAGCTTAGTAACACAGCGTCCCATTTATTGATTTATGTTCTATTGAGTAGAAAAATAATTATGCAGGCCACCTTATATAAGGCGGTTACAACGGCATAAGGACTTCTGGTAGGAGAACGTGTCTTCTTACCTACACCAGTAGTATCACCAGCTAACGAAACGGTAAAAAATTATCCCCTGGTTTTAGATATAAAGCTTCAAAGCAACAAGACGGTGCTACATGGGAAAAAGTATATTATACTTCTCATATTAAAGAGAAACAGGAGTTGTGTTATATATTTTTAATTCTAATAAATTAAATAAGCGATAAAATTTATCTACAGGCAATATACGTGGAATGGCTGCCGTCAGTGCTATTTGGAGCAACGGCGCTGGTGGCGGGCGCGCTGATGCTGACCACGCCCGAGACCCTCAACACGAGGCTCCCCGATACCATCCAGGAGGCAGAGCAGATCAGGAAGCAGCCGCGCACCAACGACATCCAGATGAACAATGCTAGTTAACAACAATACTGTGAAGAAATGGCTTTAATGCTCGGGACTATAATGACAAAGATAAAGACAGAGGTGGACTAAATCGCTCTACAAATCATGGTTTGGCTTCGACCGGTCATGCACAGAAAAGTTCCACTTCAATCAGTCCCAATATCAGTAAAATTACTTGTGTTGTTCCTGAAAAATAGAACCTGTGCCAATACAATTAGTGATTTTTTTAGCAAAGGTTATATTAATAAATAATAATGCTCCATATACCAATAGGACACACAATACAAAAAGATAATACCGTGTTGTGAAGAGACTCCTGACAGCTGTGCCACAATAAAAAAGAAAATATCTAGTTTTATGATTTTTCTGAATCATGTATGAATTAAGTGAGTAGATAACATTAGGACAAACAACTATAGTTTTTTCATTAGTATGAAGTAACCACGCTGCACTGAAGCTCTATCAAAATTATATACACACAGTAAAGCTTTCAAATCCCATATTAAAAAAAATTGCCTAGCGTGATTTCCAAATTCTATGGCTTTTCCCAAAGGTTGACTTAGGTTGATTGTTAGATTATGCTTTCAGCATTAGGTATTCATGTATACGTATTGTCTTTACAATTGGTATTTTGTACAACAGCATTTAATGACGAATAAGTGCAGCCGCCTTCCATTGATCGATGACACGTCCAACATAAATAGTGGACACACGCTGTGGTTGATAATAATAATGAGGTTAATGACATTATAATAAACAAACAATCATATTGTTTTTAATTGTGTAAAAAAGTTGTATTATATATATGTAAATGAAGCATATAGGTTGACTTACTATTTAGTTATCTCTATGGTTTTCCTACATCCTTCATTTGGTATTATGTCATGTCACAATATTTTATTATAAAGATTCTTTCGGTATGTTATTGATATAAAAACTAGATTTATTTAAAAGGAATTGTAAAGTAATAACATTCAATGTTGTTTCTCTTTACAGGTAAGTTATTATTTATCAATTCAGAGTGAATGCATTTTGTTGAAACGTTATGTTAGAATTTTAGATTTAATAATAAAATATTCTCTTTACAGAGCAACACATGTTGTTTTTATTTAAATAACATTATATATACTATATTTTAATCTAAATAAGAATTATGGATGATAAAATTTCTAGAAAATTGTTTATTTATTTCGTTATTTTTAATTGCCGTATTTTATATAAATTGGTGTACATTAAACTAAGAAGCTATAATGTTTTCTGTTGCATGTGTTTTATTTTTATACATTATTCAAAGAAATACCTATCCTCCTTATTCTGGAGTGGCGTGCGCAGTTAGGTTTCCTATAAATGTAGGTTCTAAATACTGGAAATAATTTTGGAACCAATTTTCTAATGCGAGCTGTATAACAGACAATATAGTAGTGAGAGCATGCTCCATAGTAGAGGCATAGTGATGAAAACATTGTCTGTAGTTTAGTTATAGCACGGTGCGAGAGATAAGCTTTTGACCATTTCAGAATGGTTTTTTTGGTCTTTCGTTTTTACTAAGTGTAACAAGGACTAAGATAAGAAAGTAAAATCTAAATAAGTATGTCAACTCTTCCGAGATTCGGCTCGTATTGCAGAAAGGTTAGCAGAGCCATGGGAGGTGGTGAATCTTATTCTTGATAAAGATAGAAAATAAAAAGTTTACTTTTTTTAGAATCAAAGTTGCTTAGGGCTTTTAAAAACTTTATGGTATCTAGATACAACTATTGCCTTTAATAAAGGTATATTTTTATATCACTTACATATCTACAACTTGTTGATAAAATAAGTATATCTGCACAAAAATACGAAATTATAATATTACTCAGATTAATATAATGATTAACCTTATAATATGGCGATAAAGTCAAATATTCCTAATCATCTACCTTTTATTATAATGTAGGTATGGCAATATCTAATCGATGTAATAAATTAATTTGCTTATTTACTAAAACTCACGTGCTTTATCACGATGGAACATTTTTATGTTAGATAATTACTCATCAAACCATTTTAAAAATGAAGCTTCAATAATAGACCTTACCCTGTGGGAAAATGGGAAGATGTGACTCTGGGGAACTGCGGCCCCGACGATGTAACGCAACTAGTTGCCAAAAAAGAATAAAAAATCTCTTTTCACAACTGGTTGTTAAACTCAGTTGCTATGATGGCCAAAATTGTCTAGTCAGAGGTAAAAAATTGTAAGCACAATTAGGTACTTTATGTCATTTTAAACATTGCAGTGGTTTCCGATTTTATCTCCATCTGGTGTTCCCTAAATTCTTTAAGGGTGTTCCATATTAGTAACTTTTATTGAGACAAAGAAATCCCTACAAATTTATTAGTTTAGCGCCAGCTCAGTCTATGAACGCCAAAATTAATAAAATAATCTATAAATAAACTTTATTAATAACCAGATCACTTGTTAATTTTTCTTTTGCTAAGGTCTTCCGCCTCCTCCATGGTGTCAGGCAGCTTGGTGTTGAGGGTCTCCGGAGTCGTAAATATCAGTATCCCTGACAACAGCGCGAAGCTGCCGAACAGTATTTGTGGTAGTGGCTCCCACACCTCTTGAGCCTACAAAATGTTATAATAGAGATTTCACATAATCAGGAACCTTATACATAAAAGTATATTTATCTAAAACATAATAGGAACAACATATTTAGATCGTCGAAGATTAAATTAGGTTTATGGATAAAACTTAATCAATTGGAGTTTAATGAATTTAATATCACTTAATAAATATCATATGATAAATCTAAAGAACTACTAGCTTAGGAATCTTCCTACTTCGCCCAAGAAATAGGTAACATGCTAGGAGACAAGATACTTTATTTAAGTTCGGCAATGAACCGAGGACTAGACGGATCTGTCGGTGATCTGCGGATGTGGCGCGCAAACCAGAGACCGACCGATAAGGAAATGAGCTGGAGTTAGCGGAGTAAGGTCGGAAGGATCTTGGGATATTGGTGTGAGCGGCCGAGAATTGAGAATAGCCTCGATCTGAATTAATAGAGTCGACATTTCCTCGTAGTTTAAATGTGTGAGATCTAGGACGCGTTTAAGGTGGTGTTTTACGGACTTCACTGCACTTTCCCATAGTCCTCCAAAAAGTGGCGTAAATTTGGGTATAAATGAAAAATTAATACCTTGATCAGCGGCGAGACTCGACGTCAGACTAGGATCTTTGAGAAGCCTTCCCAACTCATTGAAAGTGCCTACGAACGTAGTACCATTGTCGGAGAAAATGTTCTGAGGTTTTCCCCGACGCGAAATAAATCTATTAAGAGCTGCAATGAAAGCCTCTTTAGTCATATCTGAGACAAGCTCCAGATGCAGCGCCTTGGTGGCTAGACAAACAAAAACACATATGTAACATTTACTCAAACGTGAACCTCTACCTTTGCGGTCAGCTATCAGAAGTGGTCCGGCATAATCGCATCCTTCGCATAGTGCCTATAAAGCATTAAGTATGACAAGAATTGACAGGTTACATACTTACAGCTAAGGGGATAATTTCTAGATTTTCTACTGGCCCGAAGTCCTCGGTTCATTGCCGAACTTAAATAAAGTATCTTGTCTCCTAGCATGTTACCTATTTCTTGGGCGAAGTAGGAAGATTCCTAAGCTAGAATTCAACTATCTCTTACTAATTTAGTATTTCTTATCCGATACTTATTTGGCAGCGAAGCGCTGAGTGGAACATTGTAAGAAGTAAGTACCTAAAAAGAAAATTGAACTTACAAGGGCTGGAGTAAGTGGTGCGGTGATAGACCCAAGCCGTCCCACCATGGAGCCGAAGGCCACCAGGCTGTGGCGGTACCTAGTCGGGAACAACTCGGCCGAGTACACGTACACTGACGTCATTACCACCGCTATGCAGTACTTGCCGATCAGGTAGACTGCCATCGATACACCTTCATATCCTATAAATACAATGGACAAAAACAGTATCACTCCCTCTCTTCTCGTAGATGTTAGGATTCTCAAAATTTCAAAGAAGTTTTTGATAAATGGTTTTTATTTCTACATATTAAATATTAGGTTATTTAAATTTACTTAAATTGAACTAGAAAAAAGAGGAAAAATCCGTTAAATTAAAATACCGATATGAGAGTAACAAATTGAAGTAAAGCAATAGCGATAACTTATTCAATAGCAGAACAATTTAAATTCTTACCATCGGGCATAAAGGCGAAAATAAACTGGCAGATGGCGCATAGCCAGTACGCGGTGATGAGTACTGGTTTCCTGCCGATGCGGTCCAACAGCAAGATGGCGGTCCAGAACCCGGGGATCTCAATAGCGGCAACGTACACGTAGTTTAGGTACCGGTTGCCGGATAAATTTACTGCATTTATGTTCATGCCGTAGTAAACTAGTGTATTCGTGATCCACCAGATTGGAGCCACACAGCACCGTAGTAAAATAACACGCGATCTGAAAACCAGGATTGGAAGCCATGGTTCTTTTGGTTTTTCTACTAATTTCTCAGCTTCAGCTGTCGCTCGCAACAGCTCTAAAGATTTGTCAGATAATTGTTTCTTGTTCATTTTTGCTACTTTCTTCAAGATTGTTTCGGATTCTTCATAGCGGCCTTTACTCATGAGCCATCGCACAGACTCAGAGAGGATCCAGAAGTAAGTCACCACGAATAGCTGGGGTATGTAGAGCACCTGCGTGAGGGGACGCCATGCTGGCACACCCCAGGCGATGAAGCCCAGGATCACCTGTCCCACCGCAAACATAGTAGAAACTGTGGCACCCGCCATCACGCGGTATGAAGGGCCAACAAGTTCGGTTACTGAAATAGATAACATAAATTATTGTTACTTAAAAGTATCTTGGTAAGACTGATCGTATTTCAAAGCTTCGATTATATATAATCAAAGTTTCTAAGTTATAATAAGAATACACTAGTATATATAATAAGGATACTTTGATTATTGCGCCCAAAAGTAGTAATTGGCCTTCCCTGGGACTAACATTATATTTACACCCAATTTCATTTGAATTGGCGTGAAGAAGTTACAGACAGGCAGTCGAAGCTTCATTAATTATCACCTAAAATATGACAAGAAGAGAACGCTCCTGCCCCGACGGTTGACTCGAGAACTTCAAGGGCCAGGAACCATTCGTAAGAGTTGACGAAGGAGCGCACGAGCCCGATCCAGCCGGTGTTGAAGGCGTTGAGGGTCAGCGCCACGCGCCGGCCCCAGCGGTCGGAGATGTAGCCGGTGATGGGAAGCACCAGCAAGGTGCCGATGGTGCGGATGGAGCCGATCTGAGAGCGCCGCCATTCGTCACATGCCATGTCGAACTGTAATGATAAACTGTGTCCTGAGTATAAAATGTAATGGACAATTAAGAGGGGAATGACTACTCTGTCTTCCTAGGTTCATCTGGAGTATTAAAGTACAAAGAAACCTAAAAATTCGTAAGAAAGACTAGAAAATGGCACAGAACAACGAAGAAGAACTACCTTTTTGGGTCGTCGGTAACACTAAGTTCTTTATTAGGCACTTAAGAATTTTTTTTTTGGGCTTATAAAACATGTAACCATTATTATTTCGGTCTCGAGAAGTTTATTTGTAAAAAAATAAGCAATGTAAAAACAGTGACTTTAATGAAATTTATATATGAATTTTTATTTATTTTGTCAAATAATGAGATGATTTAAAATTTCAAAGGCCTTATTTTAGACTTACATCATACACTACACTGAGAGTATTCTCGTAGACGTATCCAGCACAGCTGACCTCCCTCGACTGGTCGAACCAGTCCGGAGGGCAAGTGTCATTGCTGGGTAGCTGCTGGTACTGATCAGGGAAGCGGCTGCAGGCTTCGAAGGAATCCAGACTGGTGCCGTTGATGGCATTCAGCACCCAACCGGGACGGAAGTCTGGGAGCGGGACCTCACTCGCGGACCCATCGCATTGTTCAATGCGGCATCTGTGCGGCATTTTATGGTTTGCTTTAGTTGATTGAAGTTAAAAGTAAAAAAAACACGTTTTGTATGTGGAATACACTAGCAACTTACCTTTTATTTGATAAATTGTCTTACCATATGACGGCCATTCTCAGAAGGCTTAATTTAGAGCGTCCAGTGCAAAATTTTCATGTAAACATAATATTATTATGTGCTGTTTTTTTTTTGTAAAGTAGCTAACAACTATTTCTATGTGTTGCACTTTAAAAAGTATCTCTATATTGCATAGTATAACAGAATTATTTTTTCAAAACATTGTTCTTAAATTACCATGACGCGTCCACGCGCTCTCCCAGTTTGGAAACTTGTCTAATACTTATTCAGAGAAAGAGTTTTAGTTATTTTAGATGGTTTTGACGTGACAACGTCTTAAATTAGGTTGCGACTGGGAGTCACTTATGAAAAAGTGTAACGCTCGGTAACGTTACGATGAGTCACCGAACGAGAGAGAGGCCCGCCGAATGCCTTGCGTCTCTCTCCCACTCAACTATGATCGGTCTGCCGTTAGATTATATTCATATCAATAAATATTCTACCGAGAAAAAGACGTTGTCACGTAAAATCTTCGCCCGTAAAACCGACTTTACAGGCAACCATTTTTTTTATATTAAGGAATATATATTTAACAACATATCAAAAAAACAAGAAGTTACTAGTACTTTCTTAGTCAACATTATCAAATGAAGACGTGTCCGACCTTGGACAATAATTGCCAGAACCACTTGGAATCTCTGGCACATTACTATAGCACAGGTCCCGAGCCGTCTGTGTCGTCGAGGTACTCGTCGAGTGTGGTTGTGCGCTGTGTCGAGTAATCGCCAATTAGATACCTAAGTATCCAATTGCCATGACTTTGGTTTTCAATTTTTCTAATTCATGTAGCCTTGATTAAAAACTTATGAGTTATTGTTAACTTATTCTTGTTTATTGAAAATAAAGCAGATTTCTGGGCTCTATGGATTATGATGTGTCTTTATGAGAATTCTATTTATTAAGTAGCTTTTTTTTGGAAAATCATGTTTCTCTCTAAGAGCCACGACGCTTATTGCCACAACTTTTCTAATTGCCATCGCTGCTGTTGTTTAAAAATAAGTATATAACAGCTGTTATTTAAGGTGATACCTCGGTGAACACTAGCGCCACCGTCAATTAAAAACCAAAACAGCTGTTATTTCCGTTAGATTTAAGCAAACTCAAACAATTATAAACTAATTATAATGTTGAATTGTTGCATTTTATATAATAGTTTCTTAACAAAATTAATATGTAATATGTAAATATCTTCTTTAAATACATAAGCGGTCATTATTCAATATACTTATATGGAAAAGTTCAAGTTTCTAATTACCGGGACGAGGTAAAATTATAATTTCTAATTGTCACAACCATCAAATATTTTAGATACCAATAACTTGGATACTACATAAGCTAAATAAATGCCAATACGATTAAATTCACAATTGATTCATATTTATTCTCTCTACAGTCATATTTCATGAATAAGTTCAAAAAATTAAAAGGGTTGTGGTAATTAGACTAAGAATGCCAAAATTGAGAATGGCCGATGAAACTATTTAATTTTACTTATACTGTACTTTTATGATCCAAGTGCTTCACTACTGTTATTGAAAGGAAATACGTAATTTTGAATTTTAATCCCAACATTAATGATTATAGATTAAAATGGCATTTGCTCAAAATGCTAAAACCTGTAATCTTTTGATTATATGGCTTATCTTTATCTACTTATTTATTTTGAATTATTTGAATGCTAATATGATTGTACATTACGCGCACTTCAATACAGATAGTGATAACAAAATAGGAAAAGATTATCATTCCGCTTTACTAAAACATTTGAATTTAACTTCATCTGCTTATAAATAATTTTAGTTTGAAACCCAATATTTTAATGAGGTACGAGTATATTATTACAAATAATTTGTGTTTGATTTATGTTATTGTTAGTAATGATTACTTATTTTATAAATATTTCTCATCATTAAATCATCAACTCTAAAATTTCCCATAGTATCTATTATTTGCTATATGGTCGCTGTTTTCATTTTTGAGAAAGTCACCATGTCATTTTTGTAAATAATGAGATAATTGAAGATTATAATATACCCAAGTAAAAGGCATTGCCTTAGTATGCTCCTCTGTGGAATGCCATAGTTATTAAAACATTTGATTTAAAAAAATTAGATCAAACTTTAGGCACAACACAAATATTAAATACCCAGATATTTTTTTTTTAGTTTCTACTAGCAGCCAACGACAGATAATTTAACGTAGGCACATACTGGTCGTAGCTAATTTTAGAGTCATTTTAGAGTGAAGCTATATCGACACAACAAGAGGAAGAAGTTAAAGGAGACATAATTTTGACATTAATTTATGTATTTTACACCACATCGATACGATAGAAATAATTAAGATTTATATAGACTAACAAATATCTGATTGCTAAATATCATTATTATTATATAACAGTTTTGAGCTTACCTTGAAGGTATCCTGGCTGTCGTAAAAATATATTCTCCAGAAGCGAACGCTGAGAAGATTACTGGCAAGGCAGCCAGAGCCAGCGTGATTATCTGGTAACGCCCAAATTGCCCCACCTCGTCCTTCAGTATCACATCCAGGTCTACTCCTGCAGACGCTGGTTTGGAAGCTTCACCATTATTCTTGTCAGGAACCTCGCCTTTCTCAGCCGTAGTGTCTGCCATTTCTGACAGGATTGTGTGAACAGATATTAAATTCCAAGATGCCTTCTAGCTAGTTCTAGCTAGTTCCAGACGCCACTTAGCGATTGTCAAACAAATCACGTTAATGTTCATGATGTGGTTTAGAATCTTTGCCATCAAGGAAAAAGCGCAATTGATTTAGCGATCAACTCAATGAAAAAAAGATAGTCAAGATATGTTATTTTGATAGCATAAATGTTTTTTTTTATTAATTAATTCATACTTTGTGGGTTACAAAGTCAACAGATCTTGAACACCCTGGTGTTAGTGATTTTTTTAACCGCGTCTTAGCCTTTGAGTTAACCCTTTGACGTAGATTCTGTACCCGAGATCAACGATACTTTGGAATTTTAAAGAGCTAAGATTTTTTTTTTGCAAATAAAATGTTTTATGATCAAAACCCACTATCTGGGAAATTTTATTTATTTATAAGCAAATAAAATATAAATACTAACTTTGGCAAGGTTCCTCAGACAGGATATCTAAAAGTTGTGGTTAGATTCTTGAAGATTTGAATGAAACATAGATATTCAATACAATATGGTGCAGTACTGCTCGACCGCACGAGAGAGCTTCTTCTACGTCAAAATGTAACAAAAAATAAATGGGGGGGCTGAGAAGGGCGGAGTCGTTTGCTGTGATATAAACACAGTCCTAATTCCTTGTGTACTTGATTAGATATTGGTATCTCTTTAATCGATTATTTGTTTCGTAAATCAGCTTAAATACATGCACAGAATTAATCTCTCTTGTATTTGGCCACTAATAGTTTGTTCATATGGTTGGCCCTTTCTTCAGTATGATGACGCTGGTTGTAGGCTATTTTCAACTTGTCGTACGCCATTGCCAGGCTATCACCACTAAGTAGGTATTCGGATATCATACATTTGAAATGAGTCTGCATACAGTCTTCCTTTCTGGGCATATTATAAATTAGGTTTATCTTTAAGAATAACGAAATATGGCCACCAAGCAAAGCTTCTATTTTGTAAACATTTGACAGTAAATTACTACAATTACTTAAATAATCAATAATAGGTATCTAAAAAAATAGGTACATTATTTGGTTTCTTTTGTTAACTTTAACATTCTAAACCAAACTAAAAATATCAAGGAACATCATTCACGTCAAGTTCAGATCAACCATTATAAAATATCTAAAATTGTTAAAAAGACATAGGAAGTAAGTGTAGAGGTGCGATTGGCAAGCATACTCTGCAGTAATTGTAGATAGTAAATTATATCTACATAGATAATTACCTACTTACAAATTACTATTCCAGGACTGCACAGACCAGGATTATAATGACGACGATGATGAGGAACGCGATGATTTAAAAAATAATGTTAATTATAGACTTCTTTTAAGGTGCTAATTACAAGTTAGTAAGGAATATTATTATGTAATAGGTAAAAGCGTTGCTTGTACATGATACAAGTGATATACTGAAAGCAAATATATGGAGTATTGATATTTTAAAAGCAAATATATGTACCTGACATAGCTACCTGCGCCACATGGCGTGGCCAATTTATACTATTTACTTTGTAATTTCTTACTTGTTCCAACTACAATTTATTAACTTTCTTTGGATATAACTGATAGTGTTGGAAGAAAAACAATTCCCCATGCTCTACTGGCATTCTTTGGTTGTGTCATTAGGATTATCTATTTCCCATTGTCCCTTTTGGTTGTGTGCCAACCGATTGTGCTCCAGGTAATTCTATAAATAGATATATTATAACTGCTTTGGGGCTTAGTAGTTAATCACATTTCAAGAAGTTTCAATCAATCTCACTCGCTCCATAGGTAATAAACTTAGATATATTAGAGAATTTTCGACAAAATTTCAAAATTTCAGCGCATAGTCCCAAAAACTTTATTGTTCTATTTTAAGTATTTTAAATAAAACTTATTTAATTGGTAAAATGACTGATAGGCATGAATTGTTTGCTTTTATTAACTTTATTGTACAAAAAGAATAAACTACATTGAGAGAAGAAACAGAATATACATTAACTCATGTAAGAATAAAAAAAGCATTCATTAGCAGCAAAAAGAAGAAACATAAAATTCGAGCGGCGCAACAACAACCCTATCCTAGTATTCAGTAATCAGAGTCAGAGTCCTGGTCTCTGGGCTTGATGATGCCGAGTTTGGTGGCGAGCGCGGCCACGTTGGCGCGGACCTCCTCCTGCACCAGGTTGAAGGACATCGCCAGCAACGCGATGCCGAACAGGAGGTACAGGGAGCAGAGAGCGATGGAGTGTACTGCTGCTGCTGGGTCTTCCAAACTCTGACCCTGGAAAGGAAATAATGTTGGAGCTGTATACATAACAATAACGGTTCAATTGTAATGAGCTCGACCAATATTTATTTAACTGTCTCAGAAATATCCCTGTCTTCCGAGAGCTTAAACAAAACCTGCCACGGTAGACAGCATTCAGAAATGACTTAGCTTTCTTAGCACTCGTCTTAGAAACTGCCTGCCATCATGTACTAGTAAATTCTTCTGAAACTTCAATAGGCACTTCGGGGCACTTATTGATAGGTGTCAGCGTGATAATGCAGAAGTAGATGGTATACATGGATGATCTGCCTTTTTTTCTTCCTTTCAGAAATGGTCCGATGTACTTGTATATTTAAAGACCCTATTGACACTTACTTGCGCTGGTACAAAGTCTCCAAAGCCGATAGTGGTCAGCGTGATGAAGCAGAAGTATGCAGCATCAAGGTACGCCCAACCTTCCCAACGTTTGAACAGGAACGTGCCCATCACGATGTACGATGCCACCAGGAACACGCACAACCAAATCGGAACTGGTTTTATCTGAAAAAAATTCAGCCTCTGTGAAATTTAGGTGGTATTTGGTATTTTACTAGAAGTCTGGAAACTTGCTTACCTCTTCTTTGGAAGCCGGCTCAACAGGCAAGGGATATATTTCCGATTGACGAGAACCCCAAGCCGCTGCAAAATTATATTGTACATAAGTATATTTTATTTGTTTTCCAAATTATCTTATTTATTTATGTAAAACTAGCTGTCCCGGCGAACTCCGTACCGCCTGAACGCACCTTTCTCACCGTTTAAACCTTCCCTGAACTTCCACAAATATTTCAAGAACAAAATTAGCCAAATCGGTCTAGCCATTCTCAAGTTTTAACGAGACTAACGAGCAGCAATTGATTTTTATATATATAGATTTAAGAGCTGTAGTCATGTCGGTAGAGTCTCTTCCAGATGTTTCTAAATAAGATGATTTGGAAAACTTTTGAATGTATCTTCAATAAAGGTCCACTGACTTTTCATAATAAACCTAACTATTTATTCACTTTAAATGTAATTTCACTGGATAACTTTTGAAATTACAATCAATATCAATATCGTCTACATAAATTCGTCTATAAGGTAAAAGCTTTTTAAATCAAAACACACCGGCCAATGAAGGCCAACAGACTTTTCGTCAGGGACGAAGATATTTCCCTCAGATGACCTTAAAGAAGTACCTGGTTGCCGACTTCTCCGTGGTACCGTCGCCACCTCATCGCTCCATTCATCTCGATCCGGGGAAGGCGTCTGTACATAAATAAATTAAAAATAATTAAGCAAAACATTAATTGGTCTTGGGTTTGAAAGTTCTCGAAATATAGGCTCTAGGATTACAGACAGACGAACGAACAGACTTAGTAGTACAGGCCGCTGTTACCTTAGAATCCTTTAGACAGCTAACCCAAAAATAAAACAGATACGAAAGTTGCAAAACTAGTGCTGTAATCAATCAATCAACCAATTTATTTGCAAAATGTATGTGAGAATACAAGATATTACATAAAAAATTTCCAATTATATTTTACCCCTGCCAGAGGTGTGAAAAACACCTTGTGTGTAGTAAACCAACCGGCTTGCACTTATAACCTACAGTAAAAGAGGAAGCTAATTTAATGTCAAAGTATTTGTTGTAACATATTTTAGGACCCTGGATACAAAGTCCATGTTTCCACTTTCTTCAGTCCCACTTTAGAAAAGTCAAAACGGTCAGTATTCTAACTCTAGTCAATTTTTTTACATAGTGCCTAGGCAGCCGGCTGTCATCCACAGTGTGAAGCCTGCGCAGTCGCCGCGCAGCGGGGTCGGTGCGGCGCGCGGGGGGAGGGGCGGCGGCGGCGGCGGCGGGGTGCCGCTCGCTCTCGAGCACAGCGCTGCGCGCGCGCCGTGCTCGACTCCTTTCGAAGTCGAACTCGTCGGGCTCGCGGTCGTAGTATTCTGAGCGACCTCGGTTGTTTCTGTGGACATTTTTTTTTTTAATATTTCAATCTTTTTGTGTCCTTGGTTGTGAGACCTTTTGCTCACATTATATCCTTAACTGCAACGTCAAAAACTTTTTAAGCTTGCTCCTTCTACCCGGTCTTGGTTGAGGTAGTATGACTAGACCATTGTTATCAATTTAATTTCCTACCTGAATCGACTCTCTTGAAGCTGGCCACTATATTATGAACATAAAGGGTCCTAGCTATATAGGAGTTTTATGAATTCTTGCTAAAGCCAATCAAGCACGGCCATGCCTCATTATCCTATAGAAGGACAGGCCTTATCATGAATTTGTAGACCCTGTCCCTTGCCAAACGGGCAATCAGGAGTCACAAGCGACACCACTTCTCGCCACTATGACAAAGCTGCTGTTATTTGAGCTTTTACGTGACAGTCTTTAAATATCCATATTAAATGAGTTATATGTTAAGAGCAAGTGGCTGGATGTGGCGGAACAGATAGAGGTTTGGATGGAGATGGGGGGAGACCTTTGCCCAGCAGTGGGAAAATATAGGATAATTAAAAAAAAATGTTTAGTCCTGACACTGATTTACCAAATTTTATACTATAAGGGGGAAAAAATTGACTAAAAAGCTAACATCATGGCCTATAAATAACTTCAATATTATTAGTAAGTACTTGGTACCTGCTGTAATCATTCTTGGCACGTCTGCTCCTGGGGCTGTCGAACTCATAGTCCTCATCTTCAGGGTCATACCCTCGGTCCCTTGTATTGAACATTTGTTCTTCTCTCTCCTCTCTCCTGCGCTCCCTCTCTTCCAAAGCCTTCCTCTCTTTGTAATTCTCGTAGTCCACATCATGGAGGTCGTGCATTTCGAACATTTCCTGACTATCATCTACATCGTAATGCCTATAAAAAATATTAATTTTGAGTTGAGTAAATAACTACTATAATAACTTTCGAGCAATTGTAGTAAACCGAGTTAAATATTTTTAAAGTTATAACTTTTAAATTGTCCAGCTCGACACGTTATGACATAACAGGATATCTAAGTACAGAAACTGGAAACTGACTTTTGAAACCAAAACGAAATGAAAATTTGAATGCAAATATGTTTGCAACTTGGCGAACGCGAAAAAGGGCTTTAATGTCTACTATGGGACTACTATGCATACTTCTGCAGCGGTAATTATCTCTTACCTTTGATCATCAAAATATCTTCGAGGTCCGAAGTCAGGCCTGGATTTGGGAGGCCGTGGTAGAGATTTGCTGCGCAGATCTGCTTTTGAAGACTTCTTGACATGGTGGTCTTCCAAATCCTTTAGGGCCGCCTCTAAGTCTCTCAATGGGAGAGAAATTTTCGGGAAAGAGTCTGAAAATTAATAAAATCAGTCCAGCTTATATTATGGACTGGAACCTTTTTCTATTATACCTACTCAGTATTACGATTGTCACCATTCAAACCAAGAAATAACAACGACTTTTAGATCTAGGTTTCGTAAAGTCAGTGCAAGAGTTTAACCAGTCGAATTAAAATAAAAAAAATGGGCCACATACAGCGCCTTTCTGGGACCGTGTGGTAAATGGATTTCTTATGCTTCTCCGGTAAATTAATTGCCATTAGGGTTTCATACTTATCAGTACCTTCATCTTCATCGCAATCATCCCTGGGTGGGTACCTCTCGCTCTTAGTTGGGGGATCCTCAACATCGTAGTCTCTCACACCTGCAATTTGAACTTGAAACTTAAAAATAAATAAAACATATTTTTTTTACAGAGTTTAGAAATTAATTTAGAGAAAGATGGAAGAAAAAAAAAGTGTTTTTTTTTCTTCCATCTTTCTCAAATAAGCTGTGTGCCTATTGCTTGCGAAGTGGTACGAAAAGTCAATAAGGCGTTGGTCGCCCAAATCAAATCACCCACATTTGTTTAAAAGAAATTTAAATATTATCTTACAAGCGACCCGCTCCGGCTTCGCATGAGCATAAAAACCTTCCTCTTGAATCACTCTATCTATTAAAAAAACCGCATCATAATCCGTTGAGTAGTTTTAAAGATTTAAGCATACAATAGGATATAGGGACAGAGAAAGCGACTTTCTTTTATACCATGTAGTGATAGTGATAATGATGTAGTGATCTTCACGGTTTTAAAGCAGAATATACAATGGAGTGTGATTTTGTAATGAATAAACAGGCCTCTGTTGTAGGCAGGTGGTTGCGAGTGCATGCGCGGGGCGTGCAGCGGCGCGGGCGGCGGCGCGGCGAGCGGGCGCGGCCGGCGGGCCCGTCCGCTGCTGTAGCCGCTGTCGCGATATCTAAAGAACAAATAGGAATTGATTTTATATGGTGATTGAAAAAAGTTTAAATACAAGCGAATCTACGTACCGTTTTTCTACACTTCGCAACTTTTTTTATAAATTAGTAGAGCATGGAATAATTATGACAGATATGGGAATTCTATATATAGTAGTTTTTTTCGAATTTTAAGTGGTTTATAGCTTTAAAATAGGTTTACCAAAAATCGATATAATTTTGTTTAATATTTTGTTAATTTATATTGTTCGTACATTTCTAACTATAATAACTTTAAATAACTGAATGTATTTCTTTAATTTTCAACAAGTTGAGCCGCGGACCCTTATCGCTATTTATATATTAATTTGCAAAACATAGGTCTTTTTCATATAACCTTATGAATATTGGCACAATGATATTTTTTTAAGTAGTCAATGACCAGAGATTGACCATGATCCCACATGATGGTAAGTGCAGATGTGGTCTAAGATAGAGCTCGCTATTCACTCTGTCGTTTTTGTACGCAGCCCGGACTTCGAAGCCGAAATAACGCTAAAATAATGCTTTGCTTACTGCTTACCTGCAGTCAGTGTCGGAATGAGCTCTTTCAACGGGGCGTCTTCTACGCGTGGACCCTCGGCCGCTACCAGCTCGAATCGATCGCCTGCATTTTTTAAACAAACGAAATTGGTTCTTATCGCAAATTGCCTTTAAATATGAAAAATACTTTCAGATGTATTGTATCTTTCAACACCAGACCTGAGTCTATTTTCACCTAGATTGTAGAGCCAACAAGTGTCTATCATATAAGTTTTATTAAATTGCTCACCAGAACGGATATTTTTTTTAACAACTTCCATGATAATTTATGGTTACTTAGATGTTTTTGAATTTTGTTTAAGCTCTTGACGATTTGTCTTGTTGTCTGTTTTATATATACTAGCATGCAAAATATTTCAACTTATGCTGGTCTTTATTATTAACTATTTACCCGGCCCGGCATTGCACTTGCTTGCCACTTCGCACACAACTTTAAAATTGAAAAAAAAAACCGCATAAATATCCGTTGTGTAGTTTCAAAAACCTAAGCATATATATATATAGGGACAGACCGCGGAAAGCAACTTTGTTTTATTTATAATGATAAACTTATAACAAAATAAAGTTTATTATTCTAGTCAAGGATACATTCTTACCTCATGGAGGCGTGGTGGTGTCGATGTCTCTTCTTAGGTGGGCGGGTGCACATGTAGCAACACACGCGCCAGTACAGGAACCTGTGGGAATGATAACGTCAATTATCATCATCATAGTTTCAGCAAAGTAGTACTATATTAATGTGATATTAATATAGACATAGACCTCCACAGTTTTTCACGCACATTGATTGCCATGATTTGATGTATAAGTGCCGTGTAACGTGTTCAATACCTATACTTTTTTTACCTGTAAGGACCTGTAATTGGCATTCTACGTTAGTTTATCTTTCTCATCATCATTGATGAGTATTTATCAATTTCACTAAAGCGGGGATGACATTTTCAAAGTCCAAAATAAAGGTTCACTTGCAACTGATCCATGTATTATTAACTCTACCTGTACTGTCAACCCTGACTCTACATTTTGATCAAATGTAGTTTGGTTTATAACCCTCTTAAAAAAATATTGAATTTTATTTCGCTGCTATTATAGACATTTTACTTAGTACAAAAATTTGACAGTTTCTATTGTACTATCTTTTATCAATATCTTTATTACAACCCTTACTACTTAATGCTTATAAAAATGTGAGCAATATTGAAAGTAAGAAAGTTGTAATAGAAAATTAGTTTGCTTTATCTATACGCAAGGCGCATACCACATTATCTCAATCTCTCTGCAAGCACATTCGTTGTCCAGAAGTTTATCCAGATACTTATATTTTTTTTCTTACCTGAAAGATGAGGCCATGACGTCACCGATGTTGGACAAACACAGCAGCATGAGAGGGATACCCAGGATCGCGTAGAATATGGTCACCACCTTGCCAGTCTGCGTCTTCGGCGCGATATGCCCATAGCCTGACAAACAATGTCAATAGGCTGAATGTCATAAAATATAAAAAAGTGTAAAAAAAAGAATTGCATCGGCCGGGAATCGAACCCGGGCCGCCCGCGTGGCAGGCGAGCATTCTACCACTGAACCACCGATGCTCTGAAAGAAGCGTCAAAAGTAACTGTATGTATTCGCTTATCTATAACGAGTAAAACCTGCTTACGTCATTATGATCGTGATGATGTTACAATCACATAATACGAAAGCGCCTTAAAGAATAAGTTTGTTGTAATATTTTAATATATAAATGAAAAAATATATAATAAATAAATATAAAATCAGGTCCTGTTTAGGTTTATCTACCCTTTAGGAACTTTGGCGAACACGGTAGTGTGCTACTAAATTACTTATAATCGCGGACGTTTGTAAGAATGTATGGATGTTTTTTACTCTTTCACTGGAGAACGGCTGAATCGAATTGACTTAAATTTGTAATAGATTGCTTAGACCCTGGAACAACGCATAGGCTATATTTTATTGCTGAATTCCCACGGGAACGGAGACCCGGGCAACAGCTAGTATCAAATGAAAGGCTTATTGTGAGAATCTCAAATATCATATTTTAAACAATGTTTTAAACAATCGTATTTTATAATTTCATTATTTTGAAATTTCACTTCGCTGCCTGCAGTCAGTTGTATCAAATTATATCGGATCCTACAAGAAGTGTGTGTCTGTTGGCTCATAAGAACTCCTAAATGGATAGAATGGTTTGATATCATTGTAATTGTTAGAAAGCAGTTGTCTTGGTGCTATAATTTATCTCTAGTTGATGGCGGGGTTTTAAAGGTAAATTTCAATTTAAATTTGTTTTTGTTAAAGTTCTTGTAATTAAATGATGGTCATATGCTCAGTCATGAGGCAACGACAAAGAAGATTGCTAGTCTTTATTACTTGGAAGCTAAGTCTAGCTTCCAAAAAATATCATTAGATAATATAGTTAAGCAATTTCCCCTATCGCGTTTTAAGAATCACAAGTTCTAAAAACCCAATATTAAATGAATGTCAAGGACGATATCAATCAGAACTAAATCGAGACAAATCAAGCAAAACCAGAAACACGGTGTTTCCTGCCGATTGAGTTTTTTTTCACATCCGTTGGTGCTTGATTTTTAAATGATAATTAAAACCTTTTTCATAGATCAACAGATAAAACAAACAAAACTTATTATTTTTACTGTATTTAAATACTTTAGGAGCAGCAATATTATTGAAATTATAAATAATAATAACCACAATGCCGATAATATTTTTGGCACACTGTCTGTATTACCTTTCTAGGTATAAAAATAAAGAGAAAATGTTCTTGTGATCGAACTCCGAATACGAAATAAAATAATTTGCAAATAATTATAGATATAATATAGTTTGATGGCAAATATTACAGACTATAAGCATGATATCAAAGAATCCTAATCCTAACTAATATAATCCTAACCTAACTCATCCCAACTAATATAATTTCGTTTCTTGTCCGAGTGTTTGTCTTAATTTTATTGAACTGACAAAAATTATACTTATATAACTGTCATATTAAATGTTTAGTCAACTTTGTTTGGTAAAAACTGAAACTGCAGCACTGAAACCGGAAAACCTAATAATTTACACTTTAAATAAAATTAACTAGGTATTTACTCTATTAACATAAATTCTAACTAATTAACCACTTTAACTCCCATCTTCTATACTTTACATACTAAACACTCTCTCTATACTTTACATACTAAAACATTTTTATAAATTTAATTGTATCTTGAATTAAAAAAAGAAATAACACTATAAATTATTTAATTTGGAAGAAATTAATTTTATAATGGGAATGGAAACTACTTAAGTTTTTTGTTTTGTTTAAAGCCAGTATCGAACTAAAAATAAAAAAATTACAAAATAAAAATGCGATTAGTTAGGGACGTCATTTTGTCTCTACACCGTAGATGTACGAGTATAACTACTTTATTATATGAAACTACGCTCTACACTTATAGTGAATATATAAAATTAAGCTACGATAGCAAAGAAAGTACCTAGAACAATGATTTTTAGGCAAATAACTATAAAACAAGAGTTTTTGCTAAAATTATCATTAATTTGGAAGGAAGCATCATAATCCTTTGTTATCTAATACCTGAGGCAAGATCAGACATAAAATTTATTATTCTCATAACTCAGGCCAATTTAATAACACCGTGCCATATATCTACTTAAGTGAAGCCAAAAAGAAATCACAAAAAAAAAATTAACAGCGGTTTAGTTGATGTAATTCCTACCATTGGCGTCTGTCATTAGCCCGTTCTATTATTTATGGATAGGTTAGTTAGTATATTTGTTGGACGTTAAAAATAATTCTTACACATCACTTAATCTGATATTTTCTTAGATACCTGCCAAAAATTGTATAATAATAACTAATCAACCAGCCAATCAGCTTGAATGGCGCAGGTTATTTTTTACCAAATTGAAATAATTTCCGTCATTTATTTGAAACGGATACCGGCGAGGTCGGCTTCTTGACCAAGTATATCGTTTTGGTGATGTGGTGACCTTCAGGCCAGTAATTGGGTCATATCTGGAAACAATAGTGATGGGAAACGACGAGATAGCGGCCGACCTCCGGACTTTCCCAGCAAGTCGAGTTGGTGACCTTCACCTTACAAGCCTTTTCGAGGTTCGATGGTGTGTCATTTTTATACAATTCTTTAAATGGAAATTGTGACTTAAATTGAGATAATATGTCCATCTTCCCTATAAAACTTTTTGGTGCGGTTCTTTATACTCACGTAAATATCATCAGTTTAGTACAAGTAAGAATAATATCTATCTATTTACTATAATTTTATGGTTTTCACTATGTTATTTCAAGACTTGCTGTTATCATAATATAAAAAGATTTTTTTGAAATAGAACTAATAGTTGTAAAGTTATAAGCGTTCAAACAAACAAACAATCAAATGCTTCAGCTTTAATTATTAGTTAGGAGTATAGACAAAGAAGTAGGTATATATTAAATAATGAGCCTCTGGAAAGAGTAAACCAATTTAAATATCTAGGTCACTTGGTTACTTCTGATCTCAAAGATGATATGGACATTGAGAGGGAACGGAGGGCTCTTTCTGTCACAGCCAATATGATCGCTCGCAGATTCGCATTGTGCACTAAAGAGGTGAAAGTAACATTGTTCAAAGCCTTCTGCACGTCAATGTACACCTGCAGTCTGTGGCGAGATTATACTAAGAGGGCGTATGGAGCCCTCCGAGTCCAGTTTAATAATGCTTATCGGGTGCTGATGGGGCTGCCCACTTTCTACAGCGCATCAGGGTGTCGATTCTGCTAACGTTAAATAACAATCGTGTCAAAATAGTGTTTCAATGGTAGTGCTTTTTTACACACTAGTTACAAGAAATGTATATTTTTTTTATATCACTTCTGATGATCACACCACACACTACATTCACATCACATCATACTGTCATAACTCTTGTAAATAGTGTGTAAAAAGCACTACTATTGAAACACTATTTTGATACGATTTTGTCTGTAACGTTAGCAGAATCGACGCCCAGGGATGTTTGCAGAAGCACACATAGACTGCTTTTACACAACTATGCGCAAGAGACGCGCTTCCCTGGTGCGCCGGACTGTGGCCAGCTCCAACTGTATACTAAGAATGATAGCGAACAGGTTTGACTGTCCCTACATGTTGCACTGCTACGGGCTACATACCCCGAAGGCCTGCTTTATATTTTAAGTATTATGTATGAGTATAGACTAACAATAGAATTTAAGGTGTGTGTGATACTAACAATCTATGAGACCTGTTGTATACTTGTGTCTTGAAATAAAATATATTTTATTTTTTATATATATAGATAGATTAGTATAGATGTAGGGGAGAGGTTGGTGGTCCGTATCTAGTTGTGTAGAGGTAGGCACAAGGATATTCAGACCTCTATTTTTCTCATAGTCGTATTTTACTATATCCACATTAAATGCCCTGAGGACACACTCTTTGTCCGTTAAAAATAAATCTATTCACAAAATAATATAATTAAAACTGATTTTTTTTTGTAATATTAATATTTATGCCAATATCTATATCTTTGAAGCCAAAAGATAGGTATGTTTTCCAATCTAATCAAAATGAAAAATGCAGTCGTATTGTTCATTGTTCGCGTAACTTGCTCTTTCCACACTCGTGTTGTAATCGCCTTTCAATCGGTTGCTGAATTATTTCAGAACCTTATTGCAGTAGTTTAGTCATTATTAAATCGTCACTCACAAACCGGTCAAATAATTGCTCTATTTTCACAACTTTATCTCATAAGGTGAAGACTAAGCCAGAAAATCAATCAATAAATGCATTTAATTGACAAAAATTATACTAATCCCACACTTATATTCCCTGTGTTGAGTTGCGATTGTAAATGGGAAATCATAGAAATTGGAGTCGTGCAGGCAAATTTATTTTTTAATATTTGTGGTAAATGGATACCTAGTTGTAGGTATATCTAAAATAACTTCAATGGTTTGTACCAAAGATGTCAATATTGTTAGACGGGCACACCGCATCTTGTAAATAAAGGAGTTCTGGCCGCAACCTTGCGCGTGCGCAGCAGTGGTGTAGCGTGGTGGATGGACTGAGCTCAGTTACATAACTGTTGGCTAGGAGTGCAGACCCCTGCACCCTTGTGTTAATTATTTTGTGTTTAATGTTCTTTATTCAAATTTGGTGTTCAACATGAAGAGAGGTTAGTAGTTATTTACATTCGTTTTTTTTTCAGATATTGGTATAATAAAATTTTGTAATTTTAAGTTTAAGAAATTATTTTGAGATTTGTTTTTGATTGAAATTATCATTACTTAAAAAAATATTTTTTAACCCGTCACTTTGATTAGTAAGCGGTAATTTGTGTACTTTTTTAAACACATTTAAGGGCTTCAACGAAACTTCCCGCCCAAATTTTCATGAATGACTTGTGCGCGTGTAAATAGCGTATAAATAAATAAGTGATGTTTTATTACTTATGTTTATCATATTTATATTAAAAAATACAAATATATATTTAAAAAAGTAAACAAATCTTTAATCTCTAAATTAAAAGTATTTGGTATTTTTGTAAAGGAACAAGTCATTTTTAAAATATATTGGAAAAGTTTCTTTTTTATATATTCCTTTGTAACTTTTAGCGAAAATATCTGTTTTTCCCAAGCGTTAACTATAATAGTCGTTCCACCGATTCCACCAACTGTATAGTATTTTTAGTATTTTTTAATTGTGAAAAAAATATTTTGAACATAATTTTTTTATCAATAAATAAATTCATTAAAATATATAATAAATTTAAGTACACATATTTAAAAATATTCATTAAGGCATACTTTCAATATATAATTAAAAATTCACAATCAAAATTTTTCTCGAGAGGAAAATATTGGCTTTGACCTTGTGACCATCTACTTGACCTTCAAGTAATAAATAAAATTGCCGCTTTAACCATAATCCGCAACTGGGATGTCCGCAAAAGGTCCTGCGTTGCCTCAGCGCAGCGGCGCAGGCGCAGGTTGCACAACCCGGTGCGCGCGCCGCCCGCCCACCTACCGCGATGCGTGTGCGCATCTTTTATTATCTTATTTATTTCAAAGGTACTTTCACGCAATGGATATGTCATTACTTAATACGAGTAACATACTAGCTCGAAAAAGTTCAAATTTAGAAAAGTGAGAAGTCGATTTTTGGTGTTTTGGGAAAAAAAGGTAAGGTGTTGTTGTTTCGAATGTGTGGTTGATTGTTATTATTGGCTCGGAAAGGTACAAACGATTGATTTTACATCAATATTTGTATTTATGTCTTTAACTTCACAAGGATGAAAATAAAAGATGTTTTGAAAACCACAGAAAGATAACTGCAGTAACCTTTGCCACGTAAGTAAAGACTTAATGAATCAGTCTGCTGACGTCAGACCATTGTCTATGGACAACTCCCTCGGAAGTAGCCATCACTATTAATACTAGAACTTAGACACAATTATTTCTAGTCTATCATTACCTGATTATCTGCATCGTCCTCAAGGATGATTCATGCGTTATGTAGTCACGAACTGACTCAATATTGCATAAGCCCTTTAACTTAAGTGGCTAACAGGTGGAGACCTAATGGAAATTCAAGGACGACTTTAAACTGATAATCAAAATGAGCGAGTCTTATGTGGTTTTTCCACCTTTTCCACATTAATTTTATGACCATCGTAAAAGTTGTCAAATACGAGAAAATATGAATTGATGCGTATGGTGGGATTTCAGTACTCTTTTACGAGAGAAATAAAAAATCGGCTAAGTGTGATTCGGACTTACATCCTGATAGGGTTCTATACCACCACACAATACTAACTACTAATTACTACTACTAATAGATATGTAATAGACTAAACCAGGTTATATTGTTTTTTCTTTCCTCTGAATTTGTTTGTAAAAATGTTTTTATTATTTTATTTATTGCAATTTAACAAATGTTTTAATTTTTTTGAAACATTACTATATTGTTTCTTACAAAATTTCATGATTCTAGTTTAACAACAGACGGATCACAAGGTGATCTTTTAAGGGTTCCGTTTTTGCCTTTTGAGGTAAAGAACCCTAAAAATTGGGTAAGATCATTGGTGGATAAAATCGCGGGGTGCACCAGATAGAATTATGAATGAATAGTGCTTTTATAAAAAAACGCTCATTTCTAAAGCACCCATTATCTTGTTAGTCAAGTGTGTGTCATATCCACTAGTTATGAGAACCCAATATAAACGCATAGACAGACAGATATAATAACAATAATGTTATGGAAATGCGAACTATCAGACATAAGCCCACGTCAGTGACATAGGTAGCTGGATTGCGAAACAAGCTGGTTCGGAACCTAAACGCGAGGTGAACTACTTGAATAAACAATTATATGTAGGACAGATCCAATTATCCAAGCATATGTTAATATTATTATTAGTATTATATATGGATTAAGACAGCACGTATATCACATAATAAATTAAGAACTCTTATTCAGTCGCCTGAAGAGAGAATGGTCTGTATTGTAGTCCAGAAGAATATATATTAGGAGGAGATATCTATAAACACTGTTATATTGAACCTGCCTCTGTGGTCCAGTTGTTAAGGCGCCTGTAGACCCGGGGGTCATGGGTTCGATTCCCACGGAAAGCATACTTTGTTTAGTTGTTTCCAGTTTGGTTAGGACATTGCAAGCTTGAATCACCTGATTGTCCGACAATAAAGATGATTCCGTGCTTCGGAAGACACGTTTTAAGCCGATGGTTGCGGCTGCCATCTGGTAGTTGTTAAAGGAGCCACGTCAGAGGCCGAGAGGCGGTTCCGAAGAACTCTGACACCAGGGTGTGCATGGGCGTTACACCTATTCTCTATTAAATCCCAACTAATATTATAAATGCGAAAGTGAGATTGTATATTTGTTTGTTACCTCTTCACGCCCTATCTACTAAACCAATCTTTCTAAAAATTTCGCACGAATTCGCATACACATAGTCAAAAGTATTGAGAAGGACATAGGGACCTTTCATCCCGGGGAAAGGAACTATACCCGAGGGAATCTCACGCGGACGAAGCCGCGGGCGAAAGCTAGTATATAATAAATTCTGATGCTGCACATTTCAGAGGCAGTGCGATGGGTGTTCCTGGCGCTGGTGATGGGAGCCTCAGCCGAGAAGTGGAAGTTTCCAGAAGGCAGCGCCTCCGTAAGGATAGACACGAAGGTGCAATTTGTCGATGAGCCACGACCCTCGTCAGAAAGGTAAATTTTGATACGATCGAAAAAGGACATACATAAGTAGGCAGTACTTATAACATTTAAGTTCATCACATATATAATTACTAGCTGTTGCCGCGACTCTGCTCGCGTGGGACTTGGTTATATCGCGTCTAATACAAACTACAAAAGTGTGTTATTTTTTAGATCATCAATGGGAAGACAGGAATTTCTAAAAAAGATGATTTAGAATAACGATTCTCTAAAAATGATTAAGGCAGATGTTACACGGCTAAACAATATAGTTCTTAGTTCATTCAAGTCATTTGCCCATATTGCGTAATTTCCGTTCCTGCCTTTCTTTACTCATCTCCTTCGATAAATTTATCGCCACTGTAACCCTTACAATTATCTTTCCGTGCTGGTCTGAGAGAAAAAGAAAAACATAGAATGTACCAGCTGCTTCTCTTCCCGCGCAAGCCGTAAAAGTCGACTGCGGGAATAGGCGAATAGGGAAATCATGACATAGGCGATGCGGCTAGCAACCCATCACTATTGATTTCCTATATCAACTATCATCATGCTAAACGTGGTCTAAGGTCTTATGACCCTAGGCTCTGTCTACCCCGTATGGGATTAAGACGTGATTATATGTATGTATGTAATACCCTACAACTTCCGGTGTCAATAGCTGCAATTAGCGATATTGTTTGCGGAGGCCACTCTGAATATGAGATTAGTTTCGCTGACATTGTGATTGCAAGCTACTGCGAGATCCAGGGCTGTGGGAAAGTTACGTCAGAAGTACCTACTGTACCTTCAAACAATCTGCTATGTTGCAAATGACGTTTATACATCTAATTGAAATATACCTGCATTGAAAGTATAATTTACGAAACATTTTATTTATAGACGATGAAAGAATTTTCACTGCGCTGGAAATATTTTGTAATTGAAATCAGATTCGGTTAAATATCTATAAATAATTTTTACAAAAAAAAAAAATTGTTTAATTAGCTTTTCTGTGTAATTAACAATCATATTCCAAATGGATAGATAAATCATTTGTGAATTCCAGTAAAGTTATTTTACAAATAGACAAGTGTTACAAAAAACCTAATCTATACAAAGAAGTTCGAGTCGCGCTCTCTCTGTGACGCAATTTTTTTTTTAATCTATGAATCTATACTAATATAATAAAGCTGAGTAGTTTGTTCGTTAGTTTGTTCCTGTAACTAGGTATTGGACAAAATTGAAAAATTAAATTATAAACTAAACTGCGAGGACAAGATAGTTTTAATGACAGAAAAAAAATCAGCTACCTTATCTTACGCAGACTGATTTAACCATTCAAAACAAATTCCAAAAATCAGCTTTGCACGGTTACCTAATATGTATATAAACGGTCAAAAATCGTTGTTTTCTAAAAGAAATTCGACTACAAAAAAACAGGATAGATCTACATCTCAGTAATGACATAAGAATTTTGTCGTGGAGCAGGTCACCTACTCCTTGACACAATTTATAGAGCTCCTCAGAATAGTGTTTATGATAGACAGACTAACAATGCATGCAATTAGGGTTTTCCAAACCGCTTCATTAGCAAACGCTGAAGTACAATATTATTAGGCTATAGAGCTCGTAATTATCAACTGATATTCGGTTCGTGCGGATAATTGGAATCGCATTGACCTCATCAAAACACTAATATTTAAGGTACTTTAGGGTACATACTGGGCATACGAGCATTATTAGATCATAGCACCACCTCTTCATTAATATTATAAGTACTACCATGGTCGTATTTGGTTTATATAAAATAGATTTATATTTTGATCAGCGTAATTTTTGCTGTAACTAATATCTATAACAACTATTTTTTACGGTTTTATTCAATATTTATTTTTGTACAAAAAGTACTTTTAAATCTTTTATATGTGTTTATCCTATGTATATCTGAATCATCAAGGCATCGAGCCCACTTAGCCTGGAGTGCATTGTTCTGTCAGTCTTCAGATCCGACATGAGAATGTTTGCGAAAACCAATTAGTTACAGCACCGCAGTGTGAATACAGTCTTATTGAAGAGAATTGAATACTATTCGCCTGAATGATTTCAAAGGTTATTGAATTTTTATTACTGAAATATTTGAGTTTGATTATATTAGTGCGTTTAAGAACAGTGTATTAATAAAAGTGTCTATTAAGTGGATTGTTATTAGGATGATTGTTGAGACTATGGATGCAGGCCTAAATAGAGATTTAATAAGAGAGATCTATGTCTACCAGTAGACTTTGTGTGGCTAACATGATGAAAATGGTTTCTTGGGTCTATCAGTGGACGTAATATTATAATTAAATGTCTTGTGTGAATTTTATACTATTATGGGTATTTCTATTTCGTAGGAATTTATATTGATAAAGTACACTTTTAATCACTGAATAGAGTATTTTTAATTAATGTCATGAGAAATGTAGTAAAGTAAGTGCTAGCTTTATTTCAGTTTTAACTTTAGTTTTATTTAAGCTTAAATTTTAGTTTTATTTTAATATTTATGTAATTGGTACAATAAAGATTTATATCTAAAGTAAGTTCTTCAAACATGTATCGACATCAAATCATAAAAGTAAGGGCATCATCATCATTTCAGCCGCAGGTTGTCTACTGCTGGACATGGGCCTACCTCAAGGATTTCCAAAATGACTGGACAAAAGTAAGGTCTTGTAAAGATTTCTGAGCATTTACTGTCCTGTTTGTCTGTATGTATTTCGGAATCTCGCAACCTTTGCCAACCACAAACTACTGTTATAATCATTTCCGTTACAAATTAAGCGATTTCTATTTGGTACTGCGTTCTCAATGCTACATGTTGTCGTGTATTAATTGTGGCTCCTTCATTATCTGTACTGTAACTAATTATGTATTAGGTCAGTGCTATAATTTTGATTTTTGATTCAATAGTCTGTGTAGCTGTTTTTCTTAATTACATGACTACGAGCTTGGACATTATGGATGTTTGGAAATTTCAGTCATAGTCAAGTGTAGGTAAATTCAGTTACCAAAGTGGACGAAGGGCATATAACTTAGCACTTTGAAAGTGTTACCTCTACTATTATATACTTCTGTCCTTATAAAGTCACCTCTTGGCTAGTTCAATCTGCGTTATTTGTTATTATGTAAATGGAATTGAAGCCTCCTGGGGCTCTGCATCCAATTCCGTGAAACCCAGAATTTTTTGAGATTTCGTGTTTACTATATGAGTGAGTGTCTTTTGTTTTTCTATATCTCTATACATATATATACCTACTCACAGATAAGCAATTCATTACAAATTAAATAACATTATTTATATTTGTTGAATGTATGTACTTAAACTTGTCTGACTTTCTTCAATAGACGGTCCGGTGTTTCAATATAACTATTGGCAATCTGTGTATGCTTGGCTAGGTCTTGTGTAAGTTACTCTTTTACTACTCATAAGTACTACAAAGAAGGCGGTACCAATATTTGCGTAATAAGGCGTCGGTTCCATATCTATTGACCTTACTTTCGCCGGCGAGTCGAGATTAATTTGACAAAAAATATCTTTATACAAATAGATAACGCGATGGCCTTGGTTTGCTGGCTTTATTTTTAAAACACCCCATGTAAAACAAGCGAAACAAAAAAAAGGATTTAATAAAACGGGAGTACCTATTCGCGAGTTTTAGAACAGCAAAAAAAGGTAAATTTGTATTTAAACAAGATTTTGAATAAGTTTGAAGTATAATATTTTAAACCGTATACAGTGTTCAGTAACTTTGTCTATATCTAGAAATAATTATAATCCAAAGTCTAGTATAATGTTATGTTTAAATATAAAATAAAAAACATTATTATTCAACGTTTGAATATTTTATTTTTGATATATTTAAATCTCCGAGCAGTCTGTGACTTGTTATTGAAACAGCTTATACTACTATTACTATAATTAGATATAAAAGTAGATTATCTCATGTATCTGACATTTCGACACAAGTACAATATAGGTACACGTAGTAGCTACAACAAATTAGTTGCAATAAATTTTGTGAAACAGAGGTCTTTTGTAGAGTACCTTCGTGTTGTGATTACGTATATTGTACGGTTTACAAAATAAACGAGTACAATAGGTGAAATATTTCGCACAGCATAATAGAATAGAGACAGGTGGTATTATTGTTACCGGCATTGAAGTAAATATTAAATTGAGTGTACCTATGTTTAAACAAGTATATATTCTTATACTTTCTGGATCATAGATCTCCATCTTGAAGATCTTGATTTTTAACGACGTTGTCATTTTTTATAGCTCGGCATACTTAAATAGGCTTTGAAAATTCAATTTTAAAAATGCGACAGTTTTATGCCTAGGATTTTTTTCTGGTGGCTCTTAGTAGCCTAAGCCTGCTGTTTTTTTGTTTGTTTTAAAAGCAATAGGGCTCTCCTTATTACTCTACCCTTTTAAAAGTTACTTATGTTTCTGTCAATCACAGCTATATTCTCTGTTAATATAGGAACCATGTCCAAAGCGAGCTGGCAGACGACCCGGCGCCGTTCCAACCGGCACGGGACACGGCCGGCTTCTACAACCGGCCGGCAGACGCGCCGGGCCGGTATCCGGTACGCGTCGAGACATACGGATCCTACCATGCAGAGTAAGCCATTTCATCCACTTTTTGATCAAATGCACGAATGCTGGTTGAAAAGTAGTGCTAACAAATGATGTAAACTAATATCGTAAAATTGATTGCAAAATCGAACTGAAGTAGGTACCATAATAATGAGTCTATTTCAGCGAAAACTTGTGATAGAGATTTAGTTACCGCTACACAAGTAATAGCCAGTCAACGACTACCTTTTCTTATTATTACAGGCCTTCTCGCTACTCAGACGGAACAATAGATTCCCTGCTGCAGTGCAAGTGTGTCTCCAATCCGGACTGTGGTTCAGGACACGAATCCTCGGTGAGTATCAATTAATTGTAGAGATCATATCTCGTGACAAATGATAAGAACAACTTTGACAAAATAAATATCTCGTAACTAAATATGGAAGCTCCTCCGACAAGAGCACATTTCTTAAATTTTAGGTAGATAAATATAACACAAACGAATCCATACTAATATTATAAATGCGAAAGTCTGTCTGTCTGTCTGTCTGTCTGTCTGTCTGTCACCTCTTCACGGCTAAACGGATGGACCTATTGTGATGAAATTTGGTAGGGATGTAGTTAACGACCTGAGGTCAAACATAGGCTATTTTTGGGCGCGATATAACCGAGTCCCACGCGGGCGGAGCCGCGGGGAACAGCTAGTATTTAATAACCCTATTGAAAGAATTACTAAGGGTCGATTTCACCAAACATGACTTAACTTGAGAATAGTTATCCGCGGAATGTATTTATTCTTCTATTTAGCTCTTGGATAACTTCGTCCACGTTCCACCACTTTATACCAGATTAAATTTACTCTCGGATAGTTACTCTCTGACAGGGAGTGAATCCGAATGATTGAAATGAATGACTGTATAAGTCGCTCAAATGCAATTGCTCGTTTCTCCTTTAATAAATAAAGTGTATTTCGTATTATTATATTCGATAGGGTTATACCTATGTCAAAAGTGTTAAAACGAGATATTCTTACAAAGTAAAATCAAAGAAGTTCGATTCGCGTGCGGCCTTTTTTAGTGACGCAATTTTTTAAAATCTATGGGTAAAATATATAAATATAAAACCTAATATATTTTTATGTCAGCGCGCCAGAGAATCAGCTGTTGAAACAATGACACTTGGACGCCATATTGAACTAATCCTTAGTATAAGCTCGCTGCTCGTTTAAAAATTGGCGGAATAGAGATTTACTCCAGCATAATCGTTTACTCTTGGATCAAGTCTATGGTGAAACGTAAAAATATGTTATCCTAGGGGTAACTGCTCGTATACTCTCGAGTAAAGTTTACTCTTATTTGGTGAAATCGACCCTAATAATTAAACTAAATATGTCATTGTACATAAGTATACTTTTATACTTATGGGTAGAGACCGCGCGCGATTTCCTTGTTTGATGTTTATATTACACAAGCTTATAGAATAGTGCATTTTAACGAGATGAACGGTCACTAAATGTCTTAATATTTCTATGTGCTATGTATGCATAATTTCAAGAAGTTTGGTTTCAATAGATAAAGCGTGAAGAGGAACAAACAAATATACAAAGTCACTTTTGCATTTATATTAGTTTGGGTTTTTCAGCAAAAGTTGGCGTGAATCCGGTGCAAAACACCTTTGAGCCTGACTGTCATTTTTTAAACTTATGGAAAATTTATTAACAGGATGGAATTAATCACTTTACTGTGACAGTTCACCTATGGGGTACGAGCCAAACTAAATTAATAGATTCCGATATCGATAACTATATTATCTTTACAGTATTTTGTTTTTAATTTTCAGAAAGTGTGTGGCCCTGGGAAGTACCTCTGCTGCGCTAAACGCCCAAGCAAACCAAGCTATCATAGCTCAGGTAATTTCTTTAATCATTCATCGACACGTATTAGCACAGAAAAGATAATAGGAATTAGATAAATACCTCCATATTTCTTCTCTTTTAATTAACACGTTGCAAAAGCTTTTAAAATAAATTTCTTCCTAAAGGATAAAATTTCCAGGCAACTACTACTAATTTAAATTAAAAAAAAATTAAACAAGGAACATTATTTGAGCATCATATAACTCATTGATTTAATACGAGAGTAACATATAGAATTTGGAATCACGTGCGGCGGCAATTTGTTTTATTGTAATCTATGGTGAGTAATAAAAGGTTTTGTGCATTTCAGAATTCTTCAACGAGATAAATGACGAACGCCCTCAGCTGTACCCTGGGCAAGACAAAGATGGGGGTCCATTCCCGCCGCCGCCGAGCTCTGCCTATAACTTCGAGCGGGAATCCAGTTTGCGACAACAACAACCAGTGCTCATCGGTCCTGGCGGTCCCACCGGGAACATTGGACCACCTAATAAACAAGTTCTTGTGGGACCTGACGGGCCTACGAGAATCATAGGACCAGGGACATCAGTACAAAATAACCCAGGAGTACTTGTTGGCCCCGACGGACCTACTGGTGTGATTGGCCCAGCTAATAATTATCATGATGACAGATACGACGGACCTCCGCGAGACGTTGGATCAAGTGAAACTGCTCAACGAGGAGTTCTAGTAGGCCCTGGTGGGCCGACTGGTATCATTGGTCCTGCAGGGTATGGACAAAGACCGATTTTAGTCGGTCCTGGTGGGCCTACTGGTTATATTGGCCCTTACGGGTATCAGAACAGCCAAATGAGAAATCCGGGATTACTTGTGGGACCTGGCGGACCTACTGGTATTATTGGCCCTGGTCGGCAGATCCTTGTAGGGCCAGGAGGACCCACAGGCCAGATAGGGCCCAGGAGGCCGTTCTATTATGGTAAATAGACAGAGTGTAGTTGTGTGTGACACTAACCTGTGTGTGATAGTGCGTTGATTACGTTTGAGACTGGTAGTGTAGCTGTAGAGCCAATAGTTCTATTTTGTTACCATTAATGTGTAATGCGGTAGTTACCTAACACTGGGCCACTTTTAGTAATAATTATTAACTTTAAAATAATTATGTAAATGGAAATAATAGTTACCTAGGCCTAGTTTGTAAAGTACGGTCGTACTTGGATAAATTGAACTAAAATCAAGATTTTGTTTTACTCGTTTTTAAGACTTCATTGATTTATCGATCTATGGATTGATTTTTTGTCATTTTGTAGATTGATCGATCAAATTTTGGCATAATAACTTTTTTTTCATATTTTATTTCACCAGCACGGCCGTATTATTTGTATATTTTGTTGTTAATCATGGTTAAAGGGTAAAATGGTTCATGTCTGATATGTTGTAGCCGATAGAGACTCGCGGCCGCGATGCCCGCGCCATCGAGACCGCAAGGCCAAGTCGAGGTCGGGGGCTGCCGTCGCCACCACGGAGTCGACTACCAAAAGGAACAGACCAGCGAGATCAAAATAAAAATCTCACGATAGACGACTGTTTCTTTTTGGAAATTTCCTTTAATCTCATTATTTTTATCATCTTTTAAATTATTTTTATGACTTACACCTACCTGACGTCAAATGCCTTGGAAATGCGATAGTTGGTAGAATCCACCACCAGCCAGTGTAAAATCCAGATAAAATGTAAACCTCTATTTATCCTTTACACGCCTTTTACTACCTCCATTAGAAGAAAGTAGGTAGTGCTCTATTTTTCATTCAAATTGAGCCAGAAACCAAACGCTGATCTTGAAGATATTGTTATGTGCTTAGGAGAGCACGTAAAGTCCGTCTGCGGCATTTGTTACCTAGAAGACATGATTTTATGATTACTTATTTAGACGCCTTCACAAATATAAAATGAAAATAGTATGGATTTTTTGTATATTTGTTAACCTACTTTTATTAAGATATTAGTTCGTTAGTAATCCTTTAAAAATCGATTTCTTCCAAAGACTTGTACGACTTCAAATAAAAGAGCAACTATGCCTCGAGTTGCAAGTCTTCGTTGCTCTGTATACAAGCGACAGCATGCTACCACATAACGTTATGGATTTTATCGTATCCTTCAATAGCTAAAGAATTACCTAAATAGATTTTGGTAAAATATAGGTTCAAAACATAAAAATAAACATATGTATCGCAACCCAGGTTAATAAATAACTGATGTTAACAGACAATAATATTTTATGAAAATAAAATACGAGAGAAAGCAAGAATGTGGTAAAAAAATGACGGATAGGTTTAGCAACCGTCCAAAGTATCAGCTACACCACTCATCGCGGATCGTGGACTTGGCACCGATTGGTGTAAAGGTAGAATGAATAAGGTACCTAGCCTGTTACTTAGTAATTTTTGCGAACTACTGGTTTTGTCTATCATTGGTTCATTTTGATCTCTGTTGAGACGTATATGACGCACGGAAAACTGTCATATTATTTCAATTTGTGTTCCCTAAAAAATGGTACTAAAAGTGGAACTTACCGATGGTGGTAATGACGATAATGGAGTAGAACAAAGCCCCGGTGAAGGTCCACTGTATGTGGTCGGGGCTCTCGTTGCCGTCCCAGCCGCGCACCTTCATTTCTAGCAGAATGGAGTTCTCGAAGTCCTATGGGATGATTACACATTTCAGAAAATAAATGAAATACTTAGGTAGATTTATAGAAAATTTTGAAATAAAATCTAAACGGAATATTTTATATTTTGTAAACGGTTCTTGCTCATTTTCGAAATTTCAGGCTAGCATTTTCTCTTTGTGCGTGTGTTTTTGGCCAATATTGATATAAAAATGTTCATGCTGCCTAACACATCCTTTAGCTTAGGTCTTCTATTAGTGATCGGTTCTAGATTTTCAAGGACCGATTAATTTATTCGAAGGTTCGAAGCATGAGGTAGTCCCTCTTAAGCAGTGCCTAAGAAAGCACCGCATGTTTGATGTAGGAGATGCTGATTTTCACCTCACAAAGAGTTACCTCAAGCATATTGATTACCTGCGAGGTCCTTTTGGTCTGATTGAGAAGCAACGCATTCCGCAGCATCATCTAAATGCCCTGCATTTTATAGGTTTAGGTGTAGAAGATGATCTTAAACAATAAAAGACATACCTTGAGCATATCGACGACTTCCGAGGTCCAGTTGGTCTGGTTAAGGAGGGGCACGTTTCGGGTCATCAGCCAGATGCTCTGCGTCGTGTTGCTACGGATATGGGTGATGTTCATTTTCACCTGTAACGAGACGGAAATATCAAATCAAATCACTTTTATTTGCAGTAAATAGGGTTTACAATGTTCTTGAAAAATTTGTGGGTTAGTGCTTATGTCCTATTTAGCCAAAAATATTATATATATAAAAAATACCAAGTATTTATTTGGATAATTGGTTATAAGCACGTAGATCAGTTGAGAAATTAACGGTACATAATATTGTTTATTTGATTGGAAAGTGTTAGGATAAAATGGAATATTGTAGACAGAAGTTATGTCTTTTTTACCTGTATGTATACAACAAACTTTCAAGATATGTTTACCTCTCTCTCATGCTGCGCCTCCAACTTCTCGAAAGTGACGGCTCCGAGGATGCAGTAAGCCACCACCAGGCTGATCATCACGAAGTGAGAGAACACCACGGAACATAGCTTCCATGTGTAGTACAGTACCTGAGGAAATGTTAATATTTTATCTTATAAATAAATGAGATACTAACATAGATAGTACAAGTAAACAAGCAAGCAAAGACAATAAATTATCTACTTATTTAAGTAACACTTTAAATAAGACTAAAGCATAAGAAAGTTGTTGCTTTAGTTTTATTTAAAGTTTCGTAACCTCAGGTAAGATAAGACAAACAGTTACATTAGTTAGTTAACCTGTCAATGATTCACACTAAACAACTTGAAAATAGCGCTAGGTAAAAATAGAAATGGTATTGGTGTTTAATGCATGATTTTTATTGATATTTAGACTTATTTGGTACTAGCTCTCGCCCGCGGCTACACCCGTTCGATAAAATGTCCATTAAGTAGTTAGCTTATTTACAGTCAAAATTACTGAAGGTTGAAAACTTTTATGATGTGAGCCAAAATTTTAAAATATCTTACCTAATATTAATGGTAATAAGTAAGAAGTGAATACCACAACGTATTAAAACCTAACAAAATATTTAGATTTACGTAGTTTGAAAAATTAAATAAAAACATGCTATTGGTAATCCAAATCTACTTCAAATTATGCCAGTAAAATAAGTATGGGTATAAAAGAAGCAAGTTGATATAGTTGATTACAAAAGTTTTCAAAATATATTTCGACCAGTGCATGACCATATGTTCACCGCTCTATCTTTGCCTCATCCAAATCCTTAACTCCTTAACCGCCCAAGAGCCCGTATGTAGCGGTGCTGTTCTGTCTATGGCCCACCTCTTGGTGTGCCACAAGTGACCAGTCTCCCGCATGTTCAAGATTTGGAGGAGGTGACTCTACTTTGCAGCGCCCAACAGGGTCCTTGAATGAGTGTCATCACTACATTGTATAAAACAAAGTCGCTTTCTCTGTCCTTATGCCCCTTTGTATGCTTAAATCTTTAAAACAACGCAACGAATATTGATGCGGTTTTTTAATAGATAGAGTGATTCAAGAGGAAGGTTTTTATGCCCATGCGAAGCCGGGGCAGGTCGCTAGTATATTATACATCTACTGTAGTAGTGTATAATCTGCATGTAATTTTATGAAGCAAAAAAAATAAAGTATTGAGTAGTGAACATGGCCATGCACTGGTCGAAACAAATTTTGAAAAGAAAAAGACAGCTCTATCAAATACCAACACCAGATTATAAGTAGGTGAAAATTGATGCTGGTAATGCAAATATCTCAGTTTGAGTAAAAGTATAGATAAATGCACTAAAAAAATATAGAAAGCCGTACCTACCTTTGCACATTTACTAGGAGGAGCCAAGGGAGCGACAGGGTATTCCACCATTGGCCTTTCTGAGCGATCTCGACGAGACATTGTAACAGATGGCAGCACTAGCACTGGGCAAAATAACTACACACTAATTTCACCAATCTAATTGTTTGTGAAATAATGTTTCGGATTTATATAAGGATCCAAAGATTTACAGCTAACATCTAATAAATACGGAAAACATTATTTGTAGATAGATACTCGTATAGCTACAACTTTGTTGTTTTGTGCTACTAAGTATATTTGTTTTACATTTTATTGTTTAACTAAGGTTCTTATCATAATTTTAACATAGATCTCTGACCAATTAAACCAACTAATTGAATAGGATTAAATATTCTTCGACAAAAATTTTAGTTTGTAGGGTAGAAAAGGAGGCAATCTTACTGCATTCGGAATTAACAAAAGATAAGATTACAGAATTCTATGATCTTTATATTCTGCATCTTGATAGTTTGCAATTTGGCGCCAGACGACATAGAAATAATTTTTCTGATCACTGAAACGTAAAACACTCAAACACACTTTCCACCGTTTATCACAACACACGAAAATATTGTATTTAACACTCCCACCAAATCCCGGATTAATCCTCTAATATTTATTCTACATTATTTCACTGAATATATCTCGCTATGACTTCGGATGTAAATATTTACATTTCTGTTTCTATAGACAAACGTTTATTTATTTTTGAGTGTATATTAGAGCGATTCTTGTGACCTGTGGTAGCGGGAATCCGCGAGATATATCGGGCGCGGAATCCGAAAGCGCGTGGTTTACGATCAAACGCGTTATTTGGGTCGCCGGTTGCCAAATGCCGTTGCAAAGCGGACTCACATCAAAACGATCACAAAAACTGCTGTTAATATAATGTAGGATAAGATACAATGAGAAACTGACAATTGGTTAGTGGTTACGTTTACGATTTTTAATATTATCTTCTGCCTAAAGATTGTCTTCAATAATTTTTTTTGGATATTTTTAAACTATTTTCTAAACTTTTTAAAATACACTTTTATAAGACAGATTGGTAAATTTAGTTAAAGACCTAGATAGTCACTGCAATAATAATATTTTTTTGGCCATTAAAGCATCACTAAGATATAAACATTGAAACAAATGCTTTGAATAAAATGACTAGAACTTACCTATTAAGTTTACAATAATAGTCGTATTTGCAGTAATTTAGCAGTAACCCCATTTTCAAAGGGGGCGGTTCCATTCATTACATGTATAAATACCTACTCATCTACCTTGTGCGTGCGCATTACTACTGATCAGATTTTTATTTATATTTTTATTAAATTATTTATTCCTTGATATTTTTTTTTGCAGCAATAAAGATGATAAGAAGTGACAAGAAATGATTCTACCTTTTGGATGCCAATTTATATATAGAGACTCCTGTTCTATTCTTGAAACGTGTTTTTAATATTTTTTCGTTTAAATCAAGAATTTTGAATCGCGCGCGCTTTGACGCAACGCACATTTTTTTTAAATCTATGTTTAAATAGATACTCTTGTTAAAATAAAATTACTGACGTCATAAATAATTTCAAACATGAGAATGCGAATCAGTACCTGCCTGAACCTTGGCCAGTAGTATTAATTATTATTAAAATAAATCAACTCTAAGTAGCAGATTGTGATAATGATAATAGATATACAAAACGATACATGTTATTATATTTATTTACGAGCAAATTGTAGTAAACGTAAGCCAAAGTTTGGGCTGAGAAAAGTTAGCAAACCACTAAACCACCACGTCGTTGGTGCAGTGACAGCGCTCATATCAAATTCTTGAATAAAGGGGCCGGGTTCCGACCAAGTGAAAAGGATTTCAAAAGACCTAACAACTTCAGATGAAACTAGGCAAAAGAAGACGGAGAAATCAATCATAGCACAGGTAGATATATTTCATAAAAGTCGACCTCAAAAATTGTATGTTCTAGATTTGTGATATATACTACAAAAATATTATAAATCTAGAAAGTTAATAATAGCGCATGAGTACATAATAATATAAAAAAATAATTTAAAATGATAAAACTGTCATTAATGGGATAAATCTAAGTTTTGATAATGATATCGTGTCTATGAACTTCAATAAATTAATAAACCTATAATATAATGTCTGGCTTAGACCATTTTATCACGAAGTAGCCCCGTGTAGACTATCCTTGTGTGCGGTTCATTTATTAGTTTATCTTTTACCGCGTAATAAAAACTAGATTGTGATAATATTAGAATTCATTTTCCGAACTGCATTTGACGGGAGGAAACAGCATGGCGTCGAAGGAAAAACGTGTAAACTTGGACGATATCCTGAAGGATGAGTTAGGGCAGTTCGGGCTGTTCCAATTCAGGACTCTGCTGCTGGTTCTAGTGATTGTGATCTTCATGGCTTGGGGCGCCAGCGAGTACGTCTTCACGACAGCCAGGATAAGCACAAGGTAAATGTTTCAAACCTTTACTTTGTTTAAATATTTTTCATTGGCCTTTAGTACTTATTTTCAAAAAAATGCTTCACTGGACGTCGACAATGATAAAACCAATAATGATGTCAATTTAAGTTCAGATGCTCTGGAGTCAAAACAAGCAAAATCTCATTCAACTTCGAGTCATAGTCTCATAGACAACTATATATTACTTTTATGTAAAACTATTCGAAACACATCAGATAACTGACAAAATAGTTTCATAAAATTTTTCAACATCTTTTGTTCGGTTACTGGTAGAAAAAGTCTACGGCCTTAAGTCCGCTAATGGCATATAATTTGTCGTAGTTAACCAAAATAATAATTGAAGAAAACAATAAATAAAAGGTAGGTAGTTGTGAGGGAAAAAAATGTATTATAATAGTTTTCTTTTAAATGTGTCAAGGTGTTTTGATTAAATTTGATATTTGTTTGATTCAACAACCTTTTGATTTACAGATGCCTGATCCCCGAATGTGACCGAGAGAACCCTGAGTTTTCCCCTGGATGGATCCTGGACGCAGTTCCAGCCTCTGGGAACTCCTTCGCAGGATGCGAGCGGTTCGACAGTGCATATAACGTCACGTTACAGGGCACTTGCTCCCCTGAACTGTTTAACAGAAGCAACATCATTAGTTGTGAAGAGAGAGTTTACGAGAATACACTTTCTGTGGTGTATGATGTAAGCATTTTTACATAAAATAATATAATTAATTTATCAAATATCATCACATCACAGAAAAATCCAGATGCAGATCACGGTTATACATTTTACCATATTTTTTGCGTAGGTTGTTAACCATCAGACTTAAAAGCTTAAATGAATTGGTATTTCAGGAATCTATCTCACCTCAAGATGTAACAATAATTAAGCATTGCTTAGGGCTCTAATCTACGTAATTTGTATTTAACATCAGGTGGGATCTTGGTCAATCGCTGGACATTGAAAATATAAAAAAAAGTCATTCAATATGTTTATTTACCAAAAATTTGGCCCGGCTGATGATTATTTATGTTTTCTGTGATCCAATTGATTTTTGTTTATTTTCTTTATTCAAAAAGATTTAAATCAGTTTAAAAGAGATAATTTTAATGTCTTAAAAACTGTTGTCACTCACTTTCAGTACGACCTGGGTTGTGATGAGTGGCGTCGCTCTCTCATCGGCTCGCTCCGCACCATTGGCACCCTCACCGCCCTTCCCATCACTGGCTTCATTTCCGACCGTTTTGGTCGTAGAATTGCTTTGGTCTTCAATGCAGTTAACACAGCGTGGTTGGGTGCCCTCCGCTATTTTGCTGGCACCTATGTCGGCTTCGTCATTTCTGAATTTGCTGAGGCAACTTTTGGATCCGGTGGTTTTTCCTGCGCTTATGTTATTGGTGAGTATGAATTTATGAATTTCTTGTTTTACTCATGACGTATCGATATTTTAATTTATCTAAGTATTTGCAGCGGAAATATAGTAAAAAAGTAGGCAAACATCAAGAATATTTAATACTTTAATGCTCAACGTCTTCAGTAGTCCTGAGCTATAACCATATCCATGGCATAGGAATATATCTTGAGAAGATGTAGCTAGTAGTAGTTGATAGTAGTTAATTAAAACAAGAGCAACCTGGTTTCCTCTAAATACGGAAGTCTTCGTTGCTTTATGAATTCAAACAATTTACATTGGACATAATTTCCTGATACTTAGTTAGAATATTTCAATGGCAATTTAAATGTCTGGAGATAATGATAAACCAACATTAGATTGCATTGTCTTTTAATTTATTGCCTTATTAAATGCGGTGTAATTTTGTGATATGAGGTATCCTGAATTACTCGAAATTTAAAAGGAGCAATAAATTCCGTGATAAGAAAAAAATGAATTATCTCCCTATCATTAATACAGCTAAAGATTAAATTGCCAATATCAAAAGTATTAATATGTATAATAATAGGCTATTTCAAATATTATCACGATGATTCCGTAAATGAAAAAGACGACCTAATGATTCACATGTTTGTTTACATTGCTATGTTTATAAATAATATATAATATAGGACTTCATCATCATTATTTTCCGTTAGCCCTTTCATATTCTGATACAGTTATTGTCTAGCAAGAGATAGAAAATTGATCTATCTTAAATTTAAGACTGTGCTCATGTCGGTGAAGCCTCTTCTAGATACCTCTATATTCACCTAGCCATTATATTTTAGATAAATCATCCTATTTAGTCTCATAATTTGACGAATTTAGGCTTAATCTACAGTAGGTATAATATCCAGCGATTTCCTGCAAAGATGATGGTATTACAGGGGTTTAGCCAAAGTCACAATCTCAAAACGTTAACGAAGTACGATAAGAACAAAATGTATGGGATTGACTTATGATAAACCACGTGATTTACCGCAGCTTATGTCAATCCCATACATTTTGTTCTTGTCGACATTCGTCAACGTTTTGACATTGTGACTTTGGCTACGTCCCCTGGTAGTAGAATGGTCAACGCTGTGATTCAGTAGACCTCCATATTTTATTCTTGATTGACTCTTTTAGTAACCGAGGTGGTAGGACCAAAATATCGCGTGGCAGCTGGAGCGACCATGAACACTTTCTTCTCCGTGGGCCAGATCACCATGGGCCTCATCGCCTGGGGCGTGCCCGATTGGAAGAACTTCACTCTCGTCCTCTACCTCCCGCAGCTGATAACTATCGCCTACCTGTGGATTATTTCGGAGTCTGTACGCTGGTATATGAGCAAAGGTCTGTAAAACTTTTTACAAAAATCCCGTTTTATCACTACTTATTATAAAACAAAGTCCCTTTTTCTGTCCCTATATCCCTTTGTATGCTTGAATCTTTAAAACTATGCAACGGATTTTGATGCGGTTTTTTTAATTGATAGAGTGATTCAAGAGTTTTTATGCCCATGCAAAGCCGCGGCGGGTCGCTAGTCTCAAATAAAAATAATCGCAGCACCCACCGACCAGATGGTCAGATGACCTGAAAGTCGCAGGCAGGCGTTGGATGCTGGCCGCTTCCAACCGGACATTTTAGAAATCCTTGGGGGAGGCCTATGTCCAGCATTGGACAGCCTGCGGCTGAAATTATGATGATAATCTCAAATAAACTTTACATTAAAATTTAGTACTATAGTCAATTATGTCCGCATTTACTCGTAAAATCAACTGTGATTGTTTGTGGACTCTTAATTTATTTTGGTACAATCAAGGCGAGGATGCAACCAAGAAAAGATCAAGACGAGAGAGAACTAAAGTGAATTTGATATGTATTTTGTGGAGAACAAATATATTTATCGTTTGTCTTTACAAACTTTGAACTTGAAACTTTGTTGACTACATACTTAATTCAAATATTTTCTATAAAATTTTATATTTAATATTTGCAGATCAATATGAAAAAGCCGAGAAAGTGCTCAAGAAAATCGCAAAAGTAAACAAACGGCAGCTCTCAGAGAAATCACTGAACGCATTGCGAGCGACCGCTGAGGAAGAAAAGCAGAATGCGTTGATAACAAAAGCAGAGAAAAAGAACGAGCCGTGGTTGGTGGTACAAGTGTTCCGGAATAAGAAGATTTTGTTGCGATGCGCGATCTCCCCAGTCTGGTGGATCACAAACCTGTTCATCTACTACGGGATGTCGATCAACTCGGTGAATATGTCAGGGAACCGGTACCTGAACTATATGGCTGTGTCTGCGGCGCAGATTCCTGGATACTGGGCGGCAGTGCTCCTGCTGGACCGCTTGGGAAGAAGAGGAGTGCTACTGATTGCTTTCTGGATTGGCGCTGCATGCCAAGCCGCATATATTTTCATGCCTGAAGGTAGTTTTTTATTATCGTCAAAGGCCAAGAGGTGGTTAGTAAGAAGTTATTTGTTTCATGTAAGAAAGCAAACGTCCACCTAAATCTATTTAAAAAAAACACAGCTCTGAAACAACTTTTTATTTTCACTTTAAGGCATGTGTGGCAGCTATTTCATTGTAACAAATTTTTAGATTTACCAGACGCGTCATTGGCAGTGTACCTGATAGGCACATTCAGCAGCGCCATGACCATGACTGCAGTGTACGTGTACACCCTGGAACTGTACCCGACGCGCTACAGGCATTCGTTGTTCGCGTTTTCCTCGATGATGGGACGTGTCGGGGCCATATTAGCGCCGCTTACTCCAGCCCTTGTAAGTAAATGCCAGATGTAGATCCAAGCAAATCTGAAACAATCAACAAACATCTTGACATGACCGGGAATCAAACCCTAACCTCTGGTGTATCAGCCTGGCATGATGATCTCTAGTTTTGTACGTATTATTTTGTTTGGCCACAATCAAAACAAAGTTAACACGTTAGTGGACACAGAACTGCTATAGCAGTTATAACAATAAAAATTCTATTGTATTTTCAAAAATGTCTGCCAAAACGTGTTAAAGAAAGCCATAAAAGCTTGAGGTACCACCTCTGTAGATTTCACATTAAGTAAAGTGAAATGAAGATAACGAGCCAAGACAGTTATTTTTCTCTTACCTTAGTAGACCTAACTTTACATTTGGTATTCCCAGGGCGCGGCTGTTTGGGACAAGCTACCGTTTGCACTGTTTGGGGCCCTCGCCCTTCTGTCAGGGGCACTCATCTTCCTGACGCCAGAGACCCTGGGCACCGATCTACCAGATACATTTGAAGAGGCTGCAGAGATCGGAAACCCGAAGAAAAAGCGTGCTGATATTTAGTGTAGCATTTGTGTGTATGACTTTGATGGCGGGTTGAGACGTGAATTTTGTTTACAGTATTTTATGGAAAGTCTATCTTTAAAAAAAAGACAAGAAAGAGGAAGGAACTGCCCATCACTATAATTAGTTAACATATTACTCCTTATTTATTATATATAGGTGTTACTTTGCGGAATACAGTTACAAGTACTTACTTACTTTGCGTGCTTCTGCCATATTGTTCTTTTTGCTGCCTCTCATGTTACTTACTTACTGTACATTAGTCAACTCTGTGTCCTATCTGGAGCAGAGGGGATCCACAGTGACTCTCCACGACTATCTATCAAATCGCTTCCGATGTCTTGACAATGATCCATGAAGGGACCAAATTAGTTTATGTTCACACAAACTCGATGTAGTAAGTTTCGAATTTTGCGCCTGTGATTAAGACAATGCAAAGTTTGTAAATTACTAATCGTAAGGATTTTTAAGTATCACAGATTTCGTTAAGTGCAGTAAACTATATTTCTTGATGTTCTGAAATGTTTAATTTTAAGTTTTTAAATAAGTAAATTGTTTAATTTATACCAAGAATATTTTTTAAATAAGCTAAAAATTGTTTTTATTTACGTACCTACTTGCCACGTAGAGATAAGTATGTAAGGTACTTTTATTAAGTGCGCCTCGAATAAATAAATCAAAGACAAGCAACACAGGCATTTGAAATTTCAGCGCAATCAAAAGGTTTGTTAGACGACATTCATTAAAACAATAATGGATTTAAAAAAAAACTACGACCGCACACGTAATTCTATGAAAATAATTGATCCGTCATAATTAGAAAAAGGGTCATAAATTGTTAAGCTAATTTTGGCGACGAATAGACTACGATGATGAATTAACTATAACCCACAACTTTCAATAATGAATAATGTGAAACTAAATTAAATAACAGTAAAAGTAATACTGCTAGGTATCTAGGCACCTTTACACCAGAAACGCATACCTTTCTTATTTCAGTTTTTTTTTGTTATAAAATAGAAAAATAAAACTTGCGTTTATTGAAATAATATTTTAGTTTAGTTTTTTTTCTAAAATAGATAATTTATTTGTTTTGTTAATTATAATACAGTTAAAGTATGAAGTGTGTAACTTACAGTAAGTACGAGTCAAGCGAATGCACTTCACATTGACCGTGCAGTGGCGAGCTCTGTGTAATGCACCTCAATTACCCGTTTGTGTCATCTTTTGTGCATGAGAAAGAATGATGTACGAGTGTCTCCATTCGAGATAAAAATATTTCTACTAATGACAACGAAACATTTCTAATTAGAAAAAGTAATTGATAGGATGCGAGCTTGCGAGTGGTAGACTGCTGACCTTTGACATCCACCTCATAAAGAATAAAGACATATATGTGTCTCTATCTGTAATGAGTATGAGTAAGTAGTCTGTAGGCACCTGGTCATTGCAACCACAAAAAGTTTTGTTCTGGACATAAACTACAAGTAGGAAAAAGTATTTCAAAAAAAGGAATGATATAATAATATCGAATGTAAGACATCACAGGTTTGTGTAGAATAATCCAAAAAACGATATTTTCTTTGCTCACGACACAACTTAAAAACAAGTTTACAGAATCCATCCATATTTTTTTATTATTTTTTCAAATATTTTATTCTGTTCGTACACCCCCGTGCTAAGCCGAGGAGGAGAGGTACTAGACACATACATAACCATGTAAGTAAATTATAAAAATAATCTAAGTAATGCAATCGGTTTCATTTGTTTATTACAAATTCAGCGAACAAAGACAAAGGGCAACACTTGTTATACATTTTGAGAAATCGTGACATCACTTGGCTCGATTCCAACTTTGTTCCCTGAAGTGAAAACAGGACAATTGAGGAGCACACAGCTTTCTTGTTCATTATGACCACAGAGATGAAAACTGGTATTCTTAAGATACAAAGATAACTATAAAGGTCGCAGTAAGAATATATATTATCAAAGAAATGAGTAGATTTATTATTTAACCAGGTTTTCGTCGCAAATCTTTGCCATCCTGCCAATCGATCCTGTTTATCCTGGTGTCAGTGTGTGTACCTTATGTTCAAAAGGGAGTCCTATCGCGATAATGTTCTTTAGAATTACGGATTTGCGTAATACATAGGCTGAGAATAGTAAGCATACTTTGTCTTGGACGACTTAGTTGAAAACCGCTCACAGTTAGAGGGGCACATAAAAGGTACAAGAAAATTTAGACCTCTGCTGTTGTTTAGTCCCGGTCTTTTGAGATATCCACGGAGGATATGGAGTTAACTATTTTTAACTGCGCTACTGAACGACTGGCAGTTAATATAATCGTCAATATGAACGAGCCTTTCTTTTAGCGTACAATATCGCACATAGCCACGTGGGAGCGCGTAGTCTTCGGTCTACGACGCGCTGCGCCGGCGTCCGCACCGCTTACGCACGCACACGCAGCGTACATTTCGAAATTCGAAATTCAGAATTTACTTTTAAATTTTGATTTTTTGTTCGTAGTTTCCAGCCAGTGTAGTGATGACGAATTGATAAAGAATTCTCGAAGCCTTTCAGACTTTTAAGGTGAGTTTGGATAAAATATCGTTCGTATATTAAAATTCAAGTAATTATCGTAAAATACACAATGGTATGCACATAAAACATTATACTCGAGAAGGAAGAGAGCTTGTAAAAAATTTAAATACACAATTCGTGTTTATTTTGCTTCATACGATGAACGAAATAAGAATTTAAGCAATAAATGACTTAATTGGGATTGATCACAAACCATATACTTAACTGAAAAAAAAACAAAAACTAAATTCCTTAACTGATAGATATATATTCTAACAATTCTACATGGTAACTAACATTAACAATTTTGCTGATATTTCACATATTGGTATAGATATATTTGAAGAAGGATAAATTTAAACATCATTGTAACAATGATTTGTTTTAGATATTCAGAATTTCTATTGAATTTAACGAGTTCCTACTTACTTAATTTGATTTGATGCCGACCATACGCTAAGTACGTGGACTGCAATCAGTACAACTTTTATTTTGTACATTGTGTACTACCGTTCTGTGATTGTACACAATACCAGCATTGGCTTCATTATGTGCCAATGTTTACCTTACGTGCAGATTGTCGGCAATTTCATGACTTATTATTATGTAAAGTGTGAAATGCATTTCCTGAAAATGTCGGAAGAGCTCACCACAATGATACATACATAGATTGAATAACGTTTTAGAACTGCCTCACCTATGACTATACGCAATTAATTATACTAACTTTAAAATAAATTAAACATGATTACTTAAGCTACAAGGTAGAGGATTAGAAATAAGTATTAACAAGAAAACGTGTCACTAGTTTGGCTTGCAAGGCAACGTTTCACACAGAAAAAATGGGCGGGGAATTTGAATGCGTCATTTATTGTTACTGTTATTGGTCGATAATATTATGTGGCTTTGTTGTAAACTGCGTAATTCATTACTAATAAGGTGTGGTATGGTTTACATGGGTTAACATGTATTAATTGAAAATACGAAGAGAGAATACGCTGGGATATTCTATTGGGATAATTTTTCTGTCCTGTGGTAGAGCCAGTTAGAGTTTATAAGAAATAAGTAGGTAACTTAAAATTTATATTAAACCGGAATGGTGTGATAAAATTTATTAATAGAAAAATAAAAAAATATCCATCACGTGTCGAAACTAATTCAAATTGCGTTCATAGTCTATTTCTATGAAAGATTATACAAGAAGTATTTTCACTAGTTTTCGTTTTTGTTGGGTATATAGGTAAAACGTTGAATAACAGGCATTTTTTATCATTTGATTAATTTATAAGTAAAATATTATTGCACACTTAATACTAAATGGTGGACTAAACGCCATAAGACATTCTCTACTTGTCAACCATGAAAAAAAAAAAGTAAAATTTAGATAAAACGAAATCTCAAAATAGTTGATGTTTATTATAGGCAACACACACGTGATACCCGTAGTGATGCAGGTGTCCATAGGTTGCGGTAACCACTTCCCATCAGGTGAACCGTATGTCCGTTTGGCTACAAAATGGTATACAACAAAAAAAAATATTCCAATATCATTTTAATTAAGTACCTATATTACTTAGCAGCAATTTTTAATGCCAGCTCTAATAATTATATGGGTCTGCATCTGTAAAGTAAACAAGCCACCGTGTTGGGTTTCAGCATTTATCATCAAACAATGCACCTGCTTCTGAGTCTTTGCGGTGGTCACGTGGGTCCTGTCAGTTTTAATAACTACTGTTATTTATCCATGTGCGGTCACGAAATGTCTACTTTGCATCATAATTATCTAGGGTTTATCTAAAGTGGCATTTTTTGACGTTGCTACGAGTTTCTCTGTCCCTTAGCAATTAGAATAGGTCTTTTCGTATCAAAATATTTGTTCACATGACTTTTTCTTCGCATTAAATTATAACTGTGTACTATTGCTATTAAATTAATATTTTATAAATAGTTTGCCGGCGCACATGTGATAATAGTTATTCAACGCTATCACTAGGGTCAAAGACGGAGGAGTACGGACGTAACTAGGCGATGTAAATCTTACTGCTTATGACATAATTTATCTATTAAAAATTCACGATATATTGTCTACAGAATGTAAGAAGAGCCCAATGGTGCCTAGTAATTGTTAGGGCTAATTACACTATTTAGGAGATCCTTTCTTCCTAGTGCTTAGAAGATCCAAATATTTTAAAAATTCTAAAGCTTCCTTCGCGTTTGTTTCTTGGCGTAGCAATAGTAATTCTTATGTTTCAGTTGTGTAATTATTTTTGATATAACTACGCTCACGTGCGGCGGGCGCAAAACGTTCGCTTTATCTCGAGATCTCAACCACCGTTAAATTAAACTGAGATTGGCCAAAACCTTCGACCACGACATAAACAGTCTTGAATTTTGACAAAATTCAAAAATAATGGAGTTTCGATAAATTATTAGCGTATGCGGGTTTGAATGAATCGTGCTGTTACCTGGATTGGACGGTATGCTACGCTAACTAGCTGCATTTCTATCTTGAGCTCCTCTGTGCTTAGAAAGGCTGGTTTAACTATTGACAGTCTAGTCGGTAACGCAGATTGGCTGATCCTTTCACCACGAAAAGGCTATAAAGCACAGCTATTTCGACTCGAAAAGAAGAAATGCCTTTCGGCAGCCTGAAAAATCTGACAGTGTAGGCCACTAATACATCTGCGTCATAATCCAATTGGATTGATAGTCAGACTGCATTCGATCCTTTGAAATTGCTAGTGTAGCCATGTCTTCTCTGGGCTCTGAATTGTTTATGAGGAAATAACGCGGTTGGCAAAGATTTTTTATTCATAGATTAAAAAATCTTTGCCAACCGCGCGCGTATTCCTATAATTCTATGTTTATGAGTATCAACATTTAACCCATTATAGCGATAAACAAAGAATATGGTAGCAGCTACTCAAACAAACCATCTGGCTTGGCGACGCTCCGATCTAATAATAAACTGCACATTAATGTCACCTTATTTACTTCACTTTCCTTTGTTTCAACAATTGCTGTAACGACAGTCGTGTCAGCAATCATTGCCGCTCTGGTTTACGTGTTCACACTTCAATTTAGATAGTATCTATCCTCAACTAAACAGCTTCTTTCTTTACACGTGTGGCGAAACTCCGGAAATTTAGGTAGTATTTCACTTATCGTATCAAAAACGTTATCTTTTAACCCGTTGGCTTGCTGGAATCCAGACACAATAAAAAAACAATTGTTATGTGACACATGAGTGCGCATCCTGAGCGGACGGGTTAAGTGCTTCCTCGAATATCAAACTGGAGATAGTTTCATATCAAATTTCTCAACTCAACGATAAATAAGCATACGGCTCACTTTAAGATGGCCACTTTTATTTACAGACTTCGCATATCTTTGTTGTCTTTGTTTTAGTATACGCGCTCTGGCCTCGTAGACCTAGAATATTTAGATATTTCAGTAATTTCACTGTCTTTAGTTTCTGTGCCCTTATCTTCTCAAAAATGAGTTCGCTATATATCATTAGTGGAAAAATATGTCCTGAAGGCAACACAAACTGTCTAATTTCTTCGTGATTACCTAATTGTTGTAAAAAATCGTATATTGTTTATTTTCTGTTGAAACGTCTATGTCAAAGAGAACGGAATTGTCCAAATAATTTAAGATTGATTGATATTTACTTCCAAAACAAGTGTGTGAGTTCTATTGTTGTATGTTAATCAATAAATGTTGTTTATAAAAATTATATCTACTGTTTTTTTTTTTTTAATATTGAATCTAATTAGTTTTTAGAGGACCCAGGACTAGACGACTTGGGATGTTAGTGGGATAACGCTAAGATAATCCTGACGCGAATACATGCACATTACAAATATTTAGCTAAATAATGATAGGAATAATTTATTTTTATACTAAACATGTGACTTTAACTAATTAGCAATGAAAAGAAAAGAGCATTGAATAATGATATTGTTAGTAAGAGAATACAATGTTTGGAATAGGGTTGAAATTCTTAACCTATTAAACCTTAGACTAAGTGAAGGAGAGACAAATCTGGTAGTCGTTAAAGGAATCTCGTCAGAGGCCAACAGACGGTTCCAAAGAACTTTGACACCAGGGTGTGCATGGTCGATTGACCGTGACATCTACAGGTAATAAATGAAAGAGTGAAGGAGAGACCCTAAAAAAGCTAAGGCCAGGCTCTGATGCAGCGTAGTTAAGTGTATGCTAAGATGCGCCCCAAAGAATATCAACTTTTGGGCAAGTTCGTCACAACCTTTAAACATGTTATTGCAAAATGGAATTTATTCGAATATAAACACAATAGTTCAGTAACGTTAACAGATATTAAGGAACTCAAACCGCTGATGCCAGCTACTATCACTAAGACGCTTTGAGACAGCTGGGAAAATTAGACGCCACTGCTAGCTATCGACATACAAGAAAATTTATTTTGTTCCCAAAAAGCCAAATGCCAATTATATATTACATACCTATTATTAAAACAAATATTTTGATTTTAAAACCAAACTACCTACTGCATATTTTGAGAAAATTTCAATAGGGCCAAAGTATGTAGTTAGAACAAAACAGATCTTTTTTAAAACGGACTAGAAATGACGGAAATATAGGTAATAAACATTAAAAAAAAACTAAGCGGAATTGAGAACCTCCCGCATTTATGGAAGCAGAAAGTATGGATATTGAAAAAGAAGTCTGAGCGATGCAAACCCTAACGAGTATGTACGAGTATGACATAGGTACGTTTGTTGACAGTCAACATCGCAATTTGTAGTCCGCGTGATAAGTTCGTGATAGTGCGAGAAACAAACGATCATAATTTAGAGAAATTATTGAAGTCAGCAATAATAAACTGACCATTGTAGATAGCAATAAGAGTAGAGTTTGCGGCATGAGATCTGAAAGAGGGTTAATTTACTGTCCATGATTAATTTACCCAAGATACTTCATAAGTTTTTTCATATTTGCTTGCATTTTGACTGGGTTAGGTGACCGCTGCTGCTGTAGTGTATGTAAAACATTCGGTCTCACTAGCGCCACTTCCCAAACAAAATAGTTTCCTTTGTAAAAATTGCTAAAACGGCCACTTATTGTAAAGGTTTCTAAAGCGGATAGTAATTCCACAGTTTACCAATGGATTGGTATACTGTGTTATTTCTATAACTATCGAGGTTCTAATGTAAGTTAAGGATGCTAGCAAAAAAGTTGCGCGAGGATTTCTGATAAGTTCACTTAAAGATTGAGAATTTTTTTTTTTGAGAAGTGGCGCTAGTGAGATCGAACGTATGCCTCTCCCATAGATCTATCTAACCGTTATGAAAGATTTTATACTAATTCATTGTAAACAACTGTTTCATTTGTATTTTGCAACTAATAATAATTAAGCTGCAGAATTTATTTGTTTGAACGTTTATAACTATATGATTAGGTAGGTAATAGATCTACTGGTAAGATTTGAAAAATTCTTTCCATATTCTAGTTCAAATCGGTCAGTGAAAACCATTCAGTATTTAAGTTATATTCGGTAACCTGCTATGACTATCAGAAATAAGTAAGTATTTTCCGATTGATTCGATAGCTACGCTCGATTTAAAATAATAACATGTGGAACTACCTACACGATAGTAAACATTCGCGGTAGCTTGTTTTCATTGTTTTTAGTAATCATCTCAATTTACCATGAACTTATCAAATTTTCTTTAAAAAAAGGATCCTTTTTTTCTCTAAAAAATATTTATTTATTAATAAACTCATAAAAAAATATTTTATAAGATCATGTAGTTACCTAATGAGATTTTGCTTGTACTTACTTACTGTGTCACTAATTACTACTTTTAATGGAGATATGCCAAAGATTTATTACACTTATACCAGCGACCCGTCCCGGCTTTGCATGGGTGGAATATTATGGGTTTTGCTTACATAAAAACCTTTCTATTGAATCACTCTATAAAAAACCGCATCAAAATCCGTTGCGTAGTTTCGAAGATTTAAGGACAGACATACAGCGGAAAGGTGACTTTGTTTTATACTATGTTAAGACTCTACAGTAGGTATATAATAAATCTATAGGATAAATCGTATCTAGTAGTACCTTTTGCAGATACATTAAAACTGTTTGTGTGTATGACCACGAAGCCAGCTACGAAATCTAGTTACGAAATCGGACTAAGGGTCGATTTCACCAAATAAGAGTAAATTTTACTCGAGAGTATACGAGCAGTTACCCCTAGGATAACATATTTTTACGTTCCACCATAGACTTGATCCAAGAATAAACGATTATGCTGGAGTAAATCTCTACTCCGCCAATTTTCAACAAACAGCGAGCTTATACTAAGGATAAGGTCAATATGGCGTCCAAGTGTCATTGTTTCAACAGCTGATTCTCTGGCGCGCTGGCATAAAAATATTATTAGAGTATTTATATATTTTACCCATAGATTAAAAAGAAAATTGCGTCACATACAAAGACCGCACGCGAATCGAACTCCTTTGATTTTACTTTGTAAGAATATCTCGTTTTGACACTTTTGACATAAGTATAACCCTATCGAATATAATAATACGAAATACACTTTATTTATTAGAGGAGAAACGAGCAATTACATTTGGGCGACTTATACAGTCATTCATTTCAATCATTCGGATTCACTCCCTGACAGAGAGTAACTATCCGAGAGTAAATATAATCTGGTGTAAAGTGGTGGAACGTGGACGAAGTTATCCAAGAGCTAAATGGAAGAATAAATATATTCCGCGGATAACTATTCTCAAGTTAAGTCATGTTTGGTGAAATCGGCCCTAAGGGGTTTTAAACTTATACTGTGCATAAACTATGTAACAAAGGGGCTCTAAAGTAACCAGCTGAGGATGCAACTGGGAAAGCGCTAGGATGTCAGAACATATAAATATATTACTATTTTTACTTTGCGACGTAAAGCTAATGAACATCGCTTATATTACGGTACAACAATACTAATAATAGTGTCGTGATCTGTAAGTATGTAGTTTTAATAGATATTGTCAAGAAAGTAAAATAAATTCGTAATTTAATAGACAAGTACCTAATATGCGAAGAGACAATACAAGGTATATAAAACACATTTAGTTTAATTAGAATACAGTTTTTCCATATCAATCAAATCGTAAATCCTTCAATTTAAAGGATAACATACCCAGTGCTCACACAATGTGTACTTAATGTTGCGATTTAATTGTAAAGTGTACTTTGTTTCACCCGTTTGACGTCGCAACAAGCTCTTATGTAATTTAGATAATATTTTTTGATCTATTGCTCAATAAGCAGCTCTTAATGACTGCTTGCTGTTTGTTACAACATAATTTATTGCTTTTCATGTAAAATTTGTTACAAATAATTGTTTATGTGTTTTTTTTCATGCAATCTACGTGAATTAAAATCACGGAGGGATTGAAAGTTAAAAACATAATTAATTTTCCGGCATCTTTTAATGTGTTACCAATCATCTGCAATTTTTTGTAATTTAAAGGCTATATTATGTTTTTAGTTATTGTCTGAAATTAATAAATTGAATTTGATATCTCACTTGGTTATTTTTTTCTAACTAATTTTTTTACCGTTTGTGTCTTTTAATGTGAGGTTCTTCGAATTAATATTAAAAGCCTAGCGATAGTCTTTTTAACATTAAGACTTAAATTACCATAAATACTATGCATACTTTCAAAAGTGCTGTAGCCAGGTATCTTTTTTTGGTAATAGGTATAATCAATTTAAAATTATAAAATCAAAGAATACATTTTAAGAGACGATGATTCCGTTTTATTTTATTTTAACATAATATTACCGATGTGATTCGCTAAGAAAATATTTTTTAAGCACTAAAACATAATATATGTATGTACTAGCATGTAATTATTTCAATAATAATATATCATCGGCCGGTGATTTGACTCAAATTTTGTGAATTGACGTTTTTGAAGAAAATGCTGCTGTGGAGTTTGTGGCGCCACTTCTTCTCCACTTGCGCTTTGGAAGTGGTGTTAAACTTAAAATAAGTAACAATTGACGTCAATAAGTGATAAGAATATCCTATATTGAAAATAAACAATTTGAATTTGAATTTCGATAAAATCGGCTAAGCAGGTCGGATTCGCGGACCAAGGGTTCTGTATCATTAATTAGCCTCTGGGAAAATGAATGTTACTTACTTAAAAAAAATGCTTTTATTATTTTTCAAGAATTTCAGTAAAGACTTCAGTAAAGACAATTTGAAATATTTTGAATAAAAATGTACAGTGGGCCACATAGAAATGATATACTTTTATATGTCTCTATTATACTATATTAATTTATATCTACTCACTGTATCTAACCGGTCCCGGTTTAACACTTGGTGTGTGTGTAACGGTACCCTAAAAACTGATGAAACTGGTCTAAATGAGTATAAATCAATTTAAAATCCCTCATTGTAATAGATAAGGTTAATTTAGATTTTTGTTTGCTGTATTTATGGGTCAGTAGCTCGACAAGACGGCAGCCGGGTCTCTATCTTAGGTCACAGGTCATGTCAATATTGATTAATCCTAGTTAAGACAACTGACACTTTGATTGTCAACGGCTTTGTAGAAGTTGCACAGATTTTGCAAACGAAATAGTTTTATTTCACTGTTCAACTTGATTTTTCGTGGCCTTCGAAGACCCATACATGAAATGAAAAGAAAATTATTTGTAAATGGGCGGAAAGAGTTACGAAATCTCATCTTTACCAACTCGATCTAGACTTACCCATAAATCCACGATGAATCAAACAACAACATCACACATACAGATTGAAAAAAGTAATTTTCGCATTATACACAAATCAACTCCAGTTAGATATGATCTGTGGCATAATGCAGTGGATAAACTAAAAAGGCGGCATTATCAACTGAAATACACCTAGTTTGCTATTATACAATGAATAGGCGGTCCTTTTAGCAACAGAAATATTTTATTTCTTTATTTATTTAAACTTTATTGTACAAAATACAGTTGTATAGCACAATAGGCGAACTTAATGCTAAAAGTATTATCTAACAGTCAACCATTAGGTCAAGCAGAGATCGTAATGTGGGTTTAATATAATAGTAATATAAATTTACATAAACTTACATACATATACTTACATATATACCTAGATATATAAATACATAAATAACAATATACATATATATATATATATATAAGACAAAGAATTAGTTTAGCCATTCAAAGGGGGAATGCTGCCAGTATCTTCGGAACCTTGCCTACAGGGACTCCTTTTAATAATATATTTTAGTCATTTATATGTAAATATATATATTTTTTTTTTTTTAGCATAAAATTTAATTTAGATTAGTTTTTTAATTATTATTTTTTTATTACTTAATTAAATTTCAAATGTTGTGAAAATAAATAAATAAATTTTATTTACAAAAAAAAAAAAAAAATATATAAGACAAAAATATTATTTACTTACCAAAATTAAACATCGTTAAACTATTTAAAACGTTTGTTTGTACAGATGTTGTGAACTCTCACAAACTAGCAAATACCAACGTGTTGTTATGTAGTCTGACAATACGCATTGTACATTATAATTTAACTCAATGGGCAAGTAAACTTGTTACCTAGTATTTGTGGCCGTTTGACTTCAATATAAAGACTACTAGCGAACATGATAGATATGCGTTGGTATACAAAAGTACCACGTGATCAGATATGTCATCATGTTTACTTACGAACCATGGATAATAATAAATTATTTTCAAATAACCATTACTTTTGAGAAGTTCGATAGCCTAGTCTATAAGTACATAAATCAAAACAGTAAAATAATTTTGTTTGTGCGTATATTTAGTATTTTTGACTGAAATGGATAAAGGAATACTTAAAAAAAATAATAGATAGCAAACTTTTTTTTGTATGTCTGTATGTATGGTCACGCTTATCTCCGAAAGTGATAAACCAATTTACTTAAAACTCAGCAATACATTTAAAGTTTGTTTCATGAAATCGGGTCATTAAAAAAAAATGTAATTTGAATGAACTTAAGGCATGATGTCATGACAATAACCAACGCAAAAAAAATATCCAACTTAGTGCATTTGTTCGAAATTGCTATATATTTGCAGGCAAATGAAAGAAAGCAAAGATTTCAGAAATTCCCACGGGAACGGGAGCAAAGCCCACGCGCACGAAGTCGCGGGCAACAGCTAGTAATAGTTAAAAGTGTAAATTTGAATAAAAAACCCATTTAAGACATAACTATTGGCGATAAACACAGATGTTCAGATAAGTAATTGTAAATATTAAAATTGAAATAACGAAGCATAAAGTTCATTTACTTATATTTTTGTATTTAATATAATAATTATACAATTATTGTGAGCAAAATATTCACATATGTTTTATTTGAACTATTTTTTAGTGTTATCTTATATTGATGAACCATTATCGCATTATATTATAATAGTATTGTTTAATAGAGGTACTTGTATTTTAACATATTCTGATACCAGCTGTTGCCTACGGCTCCGCCCACGTGGGACTCAGTTATATCGCACCCAAAAGTGGCCTATATTTGACTCTTGGTCCTTAACTATATCCATAACAAATTTCATTAAAATCCGTCCAGCGATTTATCCGTGCATGACAGCAAAGACAGGTATAGACAGGCAGACTTTTGCATTTGTAATATTAGTATGGAAATATGGATGTATTACGCAGCATTGGGTGAATATGAAAAAAAATCTCATAAATTTAGCTGTTGTCGCACCCAAAAGTAGAATAGAATAGAAAAACTTTATTGCACCAAACAATTGTATTCATTTTTTTTTTAAACTCGGTAGAAAGCCTATGTTTGGCTCCTGGTCCTTTACTATATCCATACAAAATTTCATCAAATTCAACACTTTAGCGATAAAAGCGTAACAGACAGATAGACAGACTTTATAATATTAATAATGAAACTATAATATTAAAACGTACATTAGATATTTGACGACCTCCGTGGCGTAATGGTTAACATGACTGACCGCTACTCAGGAGGTACCGGGTTCGATCCCCGGTCAGGTCAAGATGAAAATTATCTTTTTCTGATTGACCTGGGTCTTGGATGTTTATCTATACATGTATTTGTTATAAAATATAGTATCGTTGAGTTAGTATCCCATAACACAAGTCTCGAACTTACTTTGGGGCTAGCTCAATCTGTGTGATTTGTCCCTATATATTTATTTATTATTTATTTATAGGGACAAATCACACAGATTGAGCTAGCCCCAAAGTAAGTTCGCAAGACTTGTGTTATGGGATACTAACTCAACGATACTATATTTTATAAGAAATACATGTATAGATAAACATCCAAGACCCAGGTCAATCAGAAAAAGATAATTTTTCATCTTGACCTGACCGGGGATCGAACTATATATATAATATATAGTTCGGAACTATGAATTGCGCAGCATTAAAAATTATGAAATGACAAACTATTGCGCACCATACGCATGGTGGAACTATGACTAATGATTTTAAGTTTTCAAATCAAATGTTTAGGTTTTCAGACGAATGACTTCTCTAAGTAAAGCAAAGCCAAAGCGTGAAACCATGGCGCTAACTCACTGTTTAGGAATTCAAAATAGACGATATTTTATCAGTCATACCTTTGATTATTTATTCCAATTCTAACAAAGAGTTATACGCTTACTACAAGAAATTTAAGTAATTCTGGTCAAACGCGAAAGGCTTTCGTACAACAAGTGTTCCGTACCATAGTAGTGTTTTCCCTGTATTACGTACTTACATGAGTAATATCAAAAATGTTTTGGTTAAAGGTTTAAAGAATACTAGCGACCCGCTCCGGCTTCGCATTGGTATAAAAACCTTCCTCTTCAGTCACACTATCTATTAAAAAAACCGCATCAAAATCAGTTGCGTAGTTTTAAAGATTTAAGCATACATAGGGATATAGGGACAGAAAGCGACTTTGTTTGATACTATGTAGTGATGAAGAAAGGCGTGTGGCCAAATACTTTAGAGCACGACCTGCTTTACACACTCAAGGTATTAAGCGTAAATAGTCTTGTGAGCCGTTTTTTCTGTCGGTCTTCCATGTACGCTCTTTTCACTGCCCAGTCGTCCCAGGTATGGCTGGAGGCATGAAGTGTGTAGAGACCTGAAAGACCTCCAAAGAGCCAACTGGCAATTGGTGGCGCAGAATAAGGATCCAGGATCCACTTTGGGTCGTCGAGCCATCGCAGTAAGTAAATAATGCCCGAATATTCAAACGCTGCTCAATTTTGAGAGCTGTTCAAGTATCATGCTGTCACTGTCATATCGCTGACGTTCAACGCAACAGCATGATACTTGAGCGGCTCTCAAAATTGAGTAGCGTTTGAGTATTTGGGCGTTAGTCTTATGAGAACGCGTCTTCTTTTGCATTCTTTATACTTGATGCATGAGCTCTATATTGACTTTGCCCAGTAGTTGGCTACCTCCATGGCTTAACGTGCCTTCCGAAGTATGGAATCATCTTTATTATCAGACAGTTAGGTGATAACCTGAAATGTGCATACTTTGTTAAGTTACATGGTGATACAACTTAACAAAGTATGCTTCCCGTGGGAATCGAACTCACGATCCTTTGGGTCTAACCACTTGACCACGGAGGCAGTTAGGTAGTAGCCGTCTTAGTTAGTTAGTTTTAGTGAAACGTGGTAAAGCTGTCTCATGGTAAAAATTTCTGATTTTCTCCAGATTTCCTCGTGGGTTCGCCGTTAATGTGTGATGCATGTACAAATCACAATGGCCATACAAATTGTGTAACTAATGCATGATATAATATAGTTACGTGCTGAAGCGCTACCGTTAGGAAGGCTTATAAAGCCCGCCCTAGACCGCGCGCAGGCACTGCCCTGCCGTCCATTGCATGGATTTTTATATAAATAAATAAAAAAAAAAAATTATTATTAATAAAACATAGTGCTTGTGTTTATGTGAACAGTGCTTGGATTTCTTTGGATTTTGAGTGATTTATTTTTGGTATAAAAATACTTTTAACATTTTTTTCTAAATATTTTGTGTAAATACAGAAGTTTTTTAGTTTGTATATGTACAAAAAATTATAAACGGATTGCAAGAAACTGGTACGTCTTTAAACACAATATTTTTATCATTAGGTATTGTCTTTTTTTAAATACCTACCTATAGAAAGAACGGAAAAAGTTTTCCGCGTCAAACGCTGCAGTAAAATTGGTTCAATTGTGCATATTTAGGGACACCACCAACCGTGGTCTCGGAGGTCCCCCGACTTAATCCCAATGGACTTTTTTTGTAGAGGATGAAAAGAAAAAAAGAGAGAATTTGGGTTTATTCCCCATACACTAATATTAAAAAAAAACATTGATAAATCATTGTAGTTGTAGAGATGGCGGCAATGCTGCATTATGGGGATCTTTGAGCCAGCTACTTTCCGGAGAGTGGATCATTTATAACTCAAGTTTGTAACCTAGGTTTAGTTTATGTTTCTTTTTTTATTTTATTTCGTTATGTAAGTTTTAGATATACTTTAATAACTGTTTACGATATTGTAACTCCAAAAGTAGAAGTAAGAAAGAAAGAGAGAAAAGTAGTTTTAGTTAGTACAATATAACTACAGTAATAACAATAACAATAAAAAGTAAGGTTTCACCAAACTCTCTGCTCATAAGTCGTGGAGTGGTCCACGATGATGGTCTACATAATATAGATTCTACTTTTTTCTTAAAGAAATCTTTATCAAGAACGATCTATCGTTAATATTTTCATGGTATACGTATTAATACAACTTGTTTTATAATTATTGTTATCAAAGTTCACACTTGACTTGGTGGGAAGCATAAACCACCAAATCAAAACATTAGGTAATATAGGTACGTAATAATAAAAACTTGGGTTTAAAACTTGCAACAAGGAATACTAATCACTTGTTCAACCATACTTACTGCTACATCCCTTTGTGTGTCTCTACCGTTAGTTTCTTCCACCTCTCACGCACTTTTTTTTCAAAATTCAAATTGTTTATTTTCAATATAGGATATTCTTATCACTTATTGACGTCAATTCAATTGTTACCTATTTTAAGTTTACCACCACTTCCAAAGCTCAAGTGGAGAAGAAGTGGCGCCACAAACTCCATCTTCGCTCTCCGTCTTGTTTCTCCAGTTTCCCAGGTCTTCTATTCATCTAGTCCATCCATCTCTTCCTTGGTTTATCTAGGCTTTTTATACCTGTAGCGTCTATTTTGACATGAATTTGGGAACTCTGCCATCACTCAATCGTTAAGATTTCAGCTAACGATGTGACTGACGCATTCCTACTTAAATTGTTAATACATTTATGTTTGCCTCTATATATACAGGTTTCTTTATTTTCTGATATATGATGTTTATGTATCATATGGTTTATATAACTATCCATGACTCAGGTAACATTTTCCATCTTGTTTAAACTGGGGATCGAACTCAGAACCAGGCATTGGACTTGCGTGATAACCACCCCAATGAAAATAATAAAAATAATAATATGTTATAATAACAATTATAGCAATATAATTACAGTAATTGCAAACAACTTATCCACAGATAGTAATTTATTACGATTTCACACTCACTTACACAGCAATTTAGGCTACTAACTACTCGCAGGTAAAAAAAAAGCCAAGTGCGAGTTTAATGCTCACTGAAAACGGTGTAGTTAGGACTGGTTGGAGCTTTTTTTTTCACTATCGGTTTGTGTCACTAACGGTAAGTCGAAAGATTTTTTTTTATTAGCTATTAAGGTAAACAATTTGCAAAACAAGTGGCCTAGACCGCTCACCTGTATCATTTAATAAAATTATAAGCCAAAACTGAATAAAAAATTTAATGAGTAATAATAATATAGGTAATTACATATAGGTATTGTGCAACTTTTATAAGGATAATTTCCACACAATCACATTAATAAAACCCAAAAAAGTAAGTTCGCTTATATATAAACAACACGACTGTCACTTATTTTTTCTTGGAAAATAATAAAAATTAGGTGAAAATTCTTGAGTGACATTCCACGAAGAACAGCAGCGCAGTGTCACACGTGCGCGGGTCAATGATCGAATCTGCTATATAAGTAGCCAAACAAGGAGCGAAAGCAATGCACCTGGCGATTTTTAACAGGAAAAAATTTTTTTTTTAATCATTTTTCCTCATGTACGACACAATGCATTTCTAATTTACCTGAACAATACTATGAAATGCATATGTAAATGTAGGCGCGAAATAACGGGTTTCGGAGAAGCATCCTAAAACCGTCGGCACGTCCAGCCGAGCCGCGGCCCGCATCACAAGCAGGAGGCGCGTCACAAAGACACGCCGACAGACAAAGGGAGCCCTGGAATGTCCTGGTGACGATCTCTTGCCCTAAATATGACGTTTACTTAATATATAAGTTAGGTATCAATCACTTTATATTAGTTTGTCTGGAAGAGATTGCATTAGCGATATGATCGCCTATTGTATTTATCTATGTTTATAATTTCCTATTTGTATATTTTTTTACTGGTACAATAAAAGTTGTCTTGACGTTACATTTACCCCTTACAACGTTATTTCCTTATAAATATCTATTGCGCTAACCTAATTAAAATAATAAGTCAATTTTAGACATGCTTTTGGTTCATTCGTTTATGTAAAGTGCAATAAAAATATGTGGATATTATCAATCATACATAATTCGTGGTTAGCATTCTTTTTACGTCCCGCAAACACTAGAGCTATGTATGCTATTAAACACTAAGTTTATTAAAGCTCTCGTAGTGGCACTACTCGTAAATAATAATAATAGTGATTTGAATTTTTTTAAATTTTGCGCAAATTTTAAACAGCCGTTACCTTTTCTTTTTTTACAAATTGTATGATTTTACTAGCGACCCGCCCCGGCTTCGCATGGGTATAAAAACCTTCCTCTTGAATCACTCTATCTATTATAAAAAAAAACGCATCAAAATCCGTTGCGTAGTTTTAAAGATTTAAAAGCATACATAGGGATATAGGGAATATAAAATGAAGTATAATGGGTTATTCCTACGAGCGTTGCAAACCGCGCGGCCGCCGCGTCATTTAGAACTTCAAATTTAAGAAGTTAAGTATCGTGTCTAAAATCTAACATTAGTAAATATAACATTAGGTACCTAGCGCATATTATATTATTTTATAAAATCGGGTACTCAAATGATTTTTGAAGTTCTGAATGACGCGGCAGCCGCGCGGTTGAAACGCTGGTAGGAATCACCCTAATATGGACCTACATATTAAATAGGTATCCATATTTGTGTTGTATGTATATTGTATATTTGTATTGTCGAATACACACACCATTGCAAACTATTTTGTTTCAGAAACTTCGGTGCAGACGCCAGCCAGGGCGGGCCCACAATGACGAGGAAAAATAAAGATAAGGTACCACACTTATAAAACTCAGTCACACATTCAACACGAGTGGAGCCTGCAAACTATGGTAGTTTCGCTTGTTATATACGGCTTTTACTCACACAAGTAAACTAACTCTAATACATTATTCGATTACGTCGCTACGCACACACTTTTGACAAAGTTATCCAACACAAGCAAAAAATACACGCACCCAAGTACAAGTAAGTAGTAAGTACATTTTGTAAAGAGGGTCGCCTGCCAGTGGCTACTCCGCTTGGTTTTATGCTCTAATGGCGCTTGCGCTTTTAAAATCCATGTAAATATTATTATTATTATTAAATTATGAATGAATGATTCAGGTTGATTTACACGGAAATGCTGTGATGTGAAGTCACGAACTTCAGTATATTCATACATAAAAGATGAGAATAGTTATTATGATTTACATGGGAATAATTTCTTTATTCATTAACTTGCTTATATAAATTATCAAAAACATACTTATGTTTGCTTATCGATTTTCTCAACAAACAAGGTCTATCGATGCTTGACACAGGTTTTATACTTCTCAAGCACTTTTGTGGTGTAAATGAGGATGTAGTGACGAAATCAAAAAAGGGTTATTGAAATGGTTTGGACATGTAGGGAAGATCGATGAAAGGAGACTGACGACAGGTATATATGTCGCAGTATAATGGATAAAGCCGTAATATAGTTATAACCCTAGGTAGATTATATGCCGTAACATAGTTATACGAATACAAAGCAGAGTTGGCTGTGGAGTCGGTCAGAATCGGCATCGAAAAATATACGGCGACCAAATTGCAGACCTTTTGAAAAAGAGAGACAGTAGGAGCATCCGAAATCGACAAGCATGAATAACGAGTGATGAGTGTGGTCTGTAAGGATCGTAGCCAATGTAAATCTCTAGTCTCTACCTACACTTGCGGGAGACGGGGGTGATGATATATATGTATGTGTGGCGACACTAGCGCCACAACAATATCTACAAAGACTTTTAGTGTGAACGTATATCCTTTGTGTCTGAGGTCTCCGATTAGGTCGCAGTATGATTTTTTTCAAAAATATCATGATTAAACAAATTCCATTTGTTTAGAAAGAAGACATGGGTAGTACCAGTGAAGGCTTCAACCTGGACGGGATACTGAGCGAGCTTGGCAGCTTCGGCAAGTACCAGGTCCTGCTGCTGTTCCTTCTGGCCTTCCGGGACTCCTTCCTAGCCATGTGCAACTTCAACTTTGTCTTCACTGCCTCAGAAGTGCCATACAGGTATCTACTCTTAAAACAAATGTTACGCCAATGATAGAATTTATTGTTTCGTTCGGAATTTTAGCATTGCAGTCTATGTATATTGAATTTTAAACCCATTTTAAAATTTAAATTATTCTAAAAGAAGAATCTTATTTGTTACATTACCTACTTAATTACTTAAATCTAATTAATTAAAAAAACAAAAAGTACTTAATGTTTTAAAATGAAGATAATACTGGCAGCAAAGAATTGTCCTGACTTCTATTTGATTTTTTCACGATTTTTTTAAGAATTTTGATTTTATTTTGTTTTTATCAATATCATTCTCATTTTAGCAAATAATAATAAATAGTATTTGTGCATGCTAGTATATTCAACTATTTGTCATAGGTTGGTATTTTTTATAAATGACGTGAAAGCTTTATTTAAATCTTAATTTAGAGTAGTCATTTTATAATTTCTGAATAATTTCCTCAAAGAATCCCATACAATACGCTTCCCTCAGCTACTGCAGGGACCAATAGAACCCATTACGTTAAACGACCACCAGTGACTGCTTAGGCACTGAAGCATTAAAAGCAATTTCTCCAGCGGCAATGCGCCATCTCTTATAGTTATCCAGGCTACGGTAACCATTTTTCATCAGATCATCAGTATACCGTTCAATATCAACTTACTTTAATATAAAAAAAAAACATTTCAGATGTGTCGTGCCCGAGTGCGATGCCATCGACTCCCGCTTCGACGCTAGCTGGACCAGTTTTGTCTTCAATGACTCCAAGACCTGCCGAAGGCCTGAGCCTCTCCCTCAGCTAATGAACAACTCAATTCAGGAGAACTTGACTTCGCTCTTCTACAGCGACTTTTGCCTGCCACATCGCTTCGCTTCGAATAATACCATCGCTTGTGAAGAAATCGTCTATGAAAACTACAATAGCATTGTGGCTGAGGTTTGTATGTTCACATTATTACTTACTAGCTGTTGCCCGAGGCTCCGCTACCGTGGGAATTCCGAGATAAAATATAGCCTATGTGTTGTTCCAGGGCATACGCAATCTCCATTCCAAATTTCAGCCAAATCGGTTCAGCCATTTTCCTGTGAAAGAGTAACAAAAATTCTTACAACGTTTATAATATTAGTAGCATAGACATCCTGCCCAAGAGCTTCGGCTGTATCATGCAAGATTAGTGCGTTGGAGATCAGACCCTTGTCAGTAACCATCATAATTGCTTCCTTGCATTCTCTTTAATATCGTATATATAACTAGCGACTTTGCATGGGCATAAAAACCTTCCTCTTGGATCTATTATCTATTAAATCATCTTCTATCTATTAAAAAAAACCGCATCAAAATCCGTTGCGTAGTTAGATTTAAGCATACATAGGGATATAGGGACAGAAAAAGCGACTTTATTTTATACTATGTAGTGATTAAGTACATTTTTTGGTTGGGACATAAAAACAAATCACACAACCGAGAAGTGTGCATTTCTGACATCTCTGCATTGCGTACCATTACTTCCCAAAGTAGATATTAGTCTTATTGTTTTAACAGGTTCCGATCGGGAACGAAATGAGATATGTTATTGCCAACTGATTTTCTCCTTTCCTCATCATTGTACCAGTTTGGAAAGGCATTTCTTCAGACCAGGATCCGCTGAAACGTATTTTTTGTTTTTCCGTTTATTACCGATTTATTTTTTATTTCCATCAAATTGATATACAACGTCATACGAACGAAGAATAGTCATTATGTGGCTACTTTATATCGTCGTGTTTAAACACGTGTAGTGAAATTGATGTACATTTACTGCATTCGCTCATTGTTTGTAACTAACTGCGTTATTTGTTCGCGGTATGTATTCAGAAACACTGGATAAAAGTAGTAAATAATATCTAATACCTCCATTTAACGTCGATGTATTCGTATTGTATTACCTTTTTACTATTACGTAAACAGGCACTTCGACTTAAGGTTGTTCGGGACTCATGATAAAATAAGAGTAAAAAATGTTTAGTAAGCTACATACAAGTAACTACATAAATTTAGAGTAATTTTGAATACTAGTTGAGGCCCAAAATAAACAATTTACGGCCAATGAATATTGCAAGGCCCAACGTGCAGCTGAGGACTTGCAAAGTGTGCGATTCGGCCTAGGCTGTATAGTTAGTTATTTACTTATGATTACGAGGAAACAATATCGTGTCAATTTTTTTATTGGCGCCAATGAATCTATTACCTACTGAATATTATATATTGACAAGAATCCTCGATATGCCCTCAAGCTACATATTTTTTTCAAGAAGGTCATCTTTTAGCAAGCATGTCCTTATTGATGCTTGTACTACAACGAGGACACGAATTCTGTTATCGTCTCACTTTAGTTGCACTTATATTACTATTATCATTCCGACTTCCATGTTTACTAACTCACGACCCACTTTTTCTATCAACCATTCATAACACACATTACATTCTAACAATGGTCCCTTAGATATTATTTTATTTTTTGGTAATTATATGAAGAACCTCATAATAATATGTTATGTAAAATAGTAAAATAATAACTGCGATAAAAACTTGTCAAGATTTGACAAAGCTGAGTTCATATATTATAAAGTTGAACTAGGTATATAATTACCAAGGTGTTTATTACTATGCAACTTATAAAGTTACCTAACATTTGAAAAAAAAGGCGTACCCTGGACTCTAAAGTGTAAGCAGAAGATGCAACAAGGAAGGACTCGAGTAATAATTGACAACCGAATAGTTACGTTCTTAGATTATCCAAACATTTTCTGGAAGCTCTATATTGTTTTCCAAAGATTTTATCCCCAATACTTATTACCAAAGTGGTGGTTTTATTGATAATAATAATCATAATTATCCTTAAATGAATTTTTATACGATTACCCCGAAAGTCAAGCATACCTTTTTACGCTTATTTGTATCCATATCAAAATTAATAGCAATAATATTCTTCGTAGTGTAAATGGTAACCGAGTAAGAACTATCTGTATTGGAGCACCGGATATTTTGGATACCAGGAACGCGATGAAACGCGATGAATTTGACGATGGCACATGTTTTGTATAACTTGTGTGTACTTAGACAAGAGGCTATTGTGTAAACAGTCTTTGTAACGATGACATGGCCGATTCCCCTAATTGGCACCACGTGGAATGCAACGTTGACCACGATTTGCTGAACATAGCTCTTAGAGAAAAGTATAGTGATTGTGCTTGCCTCTCTTTTGGTTCGGAATTTTATTATCATCATTATTTCGTGTAGGTGTCACAGTCAGTCGACCATGCACATCTTAATGTCAGACTTTTTTAGAACTCTCGATCTCGTGATTCTGGGCTTGATTCACATTTTAGATAAGTATTGGCGGTCGTTAAAGAAATTACGTAGCAGGCAGACGCGAAATAATCTAACGCAGGTATTCAGTCGATTGCGTGAATTTATTTTATGTCATTAAACAAGTCAACTTAAAAAATCTGACACCAGCGTTAGCCTAAAAATACTCGAGAGCGAAGAAAGAAGAAATAGAATTCCCTCTCCTTCCTACGTATTTATTAGTAAAACGCTACAGTAACTGCTTTCTATCAGGTGGGCTTAAAGCCCGTTTTTTCTACTTAGTAATATGAAAAAATTCAAAAGGTTGGTAACCCCACATGGCCACGCTGTCTGTCACGGCCACGGTTCAAGTTCACGGATGCCAGACAACTGTTGGCTCTAACTATCGGATGTGCAATTTACTCTACCAACATACAAATTGTCACTAATAGCTGTACTCGTTTGCAATATAGTAATTTGTCACATTTTACACGGTAACTGGCGAAAAGAGCACCTCTTCTATAGATAATAATATTTTATTGTACGAATTTGAATCTTCTCCCGTGGATGTAGAGACCAAATACGTTATGATCTTTGAATGACCCAAAGGTCATAGTTTAATGCTTTTAGCATTAAGTTTGTCTATTGTGCTGTATTTTCACTATCACTACATAATATAAAAAAAGTCGCTTTGTCTGTCCCTATATCCCTTTGTATGCTTAAATCTTTAAAACTACGTAACGGATTTTGATGCCTATTTTTAATAGATAGTGATTCTAGAGGACGGTTTTTATGCCCAAGCCGGGTAGGATCGCTAGTGTACAATAAAGTTTGAATAATTAAATATATAAAAATAATCATACGTTTGACGTTTTACCGTGGAACTGGCAGTGGATTCCCATAACAACGGCGTTCCTAATAAGGTAGGCTGGTAGGTGATATCATTAGGTTAGAAAAAATTATGTGTATTCTTCTAAACCGTACACAGAAACTATCAGTTATTTGATCTTTTTAATGAAATTCTACTGCTACAGTTTTTTTTACTTCCACTCTTGATACATACAAATATATAATTATATGTTTTCTTTGATTACAGTTCAACCTGGGCTGCGAGCCGTGGAAAAGGACCCTGATTGGAACGGTCCATAACCTCGGGCTTGTATTTTCTTTTCTGCTCTCGGGATTTATATCTGACAGGTAAGTACAAATTTATATTTAAATAGCTATTGCCTACAGCTTCATTTGCATTGTACAATAAAATATCTCCAGTTTTAATAGTGAAAAAAAAAAATTTGTAATGGCAATTTCAATTTCAATTATTTTCAGGTTTTTTAGTTTTAGGTCATAATAGAGGTCTTTGTTTCATTTAACATATAACTTTTATGCTTTTTTTGAAATTTGATCAATTTTTACTGTACCTATTTAATTTTGAACAATAACAGTTCCAATTATAAGTATACATATACAAAAGTTACTATCTTTTTAAATAGGTATAATTAACTGTCGGCACAAATTTTTTTTACGTCAAGTCACCTAATTATGTTCTTTCTCAGTCTTAAACTATAATGAAGGGAGTCAGTCATAAAAAATGTTATATATCGTAAAAAAAATTGCACCTTAAAGTGTAAACTGCATAACTAGATGATATGAATACGAATAATTCTCATTTCATTTAGTTGTAGATTTCTATTAGTAACTTTTGTTTTGTTGCGAAACAACTAACTCGTCATCATGATATCGTCAGTCATTGTGATATGACAAGAGGCTGGACATAATGGTTTAACAGGCACGTAATGACTGACCATACACTTGATGTATCATATTAGATAGGTATCAAGGCATATTGTTGTGCACTTGCAGCTATTAGTATAACCTTTTCACAAATCACTACTAACGTCATCTACTTATGAATAAGCGATAAAGACCGACGTGTTGTTGTAAAGGTGTCATTTAATTTCAGAAAAAAATAAGGGTGACCAATAAAACTGCCACAAACTAATGATACTTTATTCCTTTTATTCGTTTTTGCTGATATATCTAACTATTTCGTAATGTTTTCTCCATAAAAATAGGAAATCGCACGCGGTGGGCAATTTTTCTTTAATCTATGATTTTCTCACTTTATATCAACAGCCATTTCCGAATGAATAGAAAACCCTATCAAAGTAATGTAATTTTTCAATACTTTTTTTGCATCGTGTTGCCCGCCATAATAATCTTATATAAATATTGCCTAATATATATTTAAAATTTCTGAAAGCGGTCATATATATATGTACTTTAATATTGGCAAATTAAATAAGAACTTACAATTGTCACTTATTTTTTCTACCTTTTGAAGGGATTGTTACGTATTCATCCTATGACGTCTCATCCCATTTCTTTACTCATCCCAAACTAGTAGCCAAACTCATCCTATCACGTTATTTTAATATATTTCATCTAAGTCATCCTACATGCATTCTTTACTCATCCCAAAGCAAAATTAACAAAAAAGTACAGATAGCAAAACGATGTCAAATCTATTTTATTATAAAAAATATTATCACCAGAGTTCCGGGCAATTTTATCTATGAGTTATAATATTGTTATTTTTCCTTTATAATTTAAAACAATACGTAGACAAAGAGAGGCTTATACCGTAGAAAGTTGATGATGATTGAGGTAATTTAGAAGCTTCTGTCTTGGTTTCAGGTACGGCAGGAAAGTAATAATTGTTGCGACCCCGCTGGCGGTGGGGGTGGCGGGGCTGGTGAAGTCCTTCTCCGTCAACTACTGGATGCTACTCGTGTTTGAGTTCCTGGAGACAGCGCTCGGCTATGGAAACGCTTCTCTGGTGCTTTGTGAGTTAGATATTAATTTAGCAATTCAGAAAGTTATGTCAACGTATTTATAAGACTGAAGGAATAACTAAAATTGCTTTCAGAACGGAGAATCTTCGTTGTAACGCTACGGTAATTAATTTTTTTTGAGGTAATAGATTAAATATTTAACATGGCCTTACTATTTTTCTGAGGCTGAACTTAAAGCCACTTACAAGACAAGAAAAGGCGCCTATCAAATTATTTAGACAAATCAAGATCTATCATAGCTGTAGCTGTTGAATTTACATCTCTCTTCAATGATTTATGTCACTTATGTAATAAAACCATTATAATAAAAGAAAATTAAATTATTTTAAATTAAAATTAAGTAAGTACCTAAAATTTCACACTTGAAGTAAGATGTATATAATGTGGATAATACGACATATACCTGTACAAATACATTTTCCCCCCAGCCTCCATCACCGTCAAATTCTAATTTTCGTGCCTTTCGAAGCACGGTAAAGTTCCACGGAAGGCAGGCAGTAAACCAAATTTCAAAAGCACAATTTTAGCATGAATCAAACCAGGAACAACGACCCTTCTTCTCACTTCAACATTGTTTTTATTTCCTTCCAGCCTTAGAGACAGTGAGTCAGAAGAGGCGAGTGATCTTCTCTTGCATATCAGACATGATGTCAAGTTTCGGCGGCGCGTTCTTTGGCCTTATAGCTTGGAAGGTTGGTAACATAATTAAAATATAAGTGATAACTTATGTGCCTTCAATCGTTTGTTTCAATATTAGGTTTGCCGTTGAGTTAGTATCCCATAACACAATTCTCGAACTTACTTTTTTTATACTGTTAAGACGGCAATCAGGCGTACGGCGTACGGCCTACCTGATCTGATGGGAAGCGGTAATCGCAGCTAATGAGACGCCTGCAATACCAGGAGCGTTAAGAGAGCGTTGCCGACCCTGGAGGAATTTTTTTATGCCCTTCTTTTCACTTGGGAAAACCATGGCAGGGAGTTCATTCCACAATCTCAGAGTACGCGGGATAAAATTTATCTTAAAGCATACTGTTCGTGTCACCTTTGGGTCCAGAATGTGAGGGTGAACTCCCTGACGGAGGTACTTTGAGGCTACTCATCTATGTGATTTGTCCATAAATACTCGTATTTATTTATTATCATCAATATACGAGTATATTAATTTGCAAGTACTTCCCAAATAACTTTGCATGCTTTCGCCACCAGTTAGCTCATGCAAATTACTTCCGCAAAGTAACAACCAGCAACATCAAAATAAAGCTTATTTTGTACCTCCACTCTAATTTATTCGTTGCTGTGGGTTATGTTCTATTTGTTTAAAAACATTATATTCCTCTTAATTGGGAGAGTCAGACTGAGTAATGTAACCTGATTTATTTGTAATGGAGTCAATACATCAATGTTTAGATTCCTTACTGGCGCCACCTGATGCGAGCCATCTACGCGCCGCTGCTGGTCGTGGTGTTCTACATCTTCCTCGTGGACGAAGGCGTGCGCTGGCTGCTGGCGCACGACAAGAAGGCCGAGGCGGTGCGAGTGCTGAACAAGGTCGCCAAGGTCAACAACATCACGCTGTCCAGCAAGGCCAAGGAGATGCTGCACAGCATCACGGAGCAGAGAAATAAAACTGATAAGGTAAAATATTATTGTACAAAATTATAGATTTATTCTAGGTTTTTTTATTTCTATCTCTAAGACATCACATAGATTTTTTTTAAATATTTTATTTATTTATTTATGGCAATGACAGTCGTGTACAATTTATTCAAATATAACGTGCACAATTGTACATGTTATATTTGAGTTACTTTAATTAATTATTTACAATTCATTTGATCACTGATCAATGTTCGACGAGGGTGTAAAAAAAGAGCTTCTGCAGCAGTAGGGACATTTTAAGATTAGTTTTAGTTTTATATTTTACCTGCAGCTCGTGTTTCTTTTCTTCGTGGCACCACCCTGTACGATTTACTATTACTTAGGTTTTACTGGCAAAGCCTTATGGCATTAAGTCCACTCGGACACCAGGGATGGCGCATTTTATGGTGTCTGTTGTTTCCTCCGATAACTGAGAGATTTAGTGATTAGTGATAGAAGGAAGATAAAAAATTTCACAAAATTTTTTATTTAATTTATTTGCCAAATTAATGAACACAGAAAAATTAACTTAGAATAGATTACAAAAGCACAATTTTTTTATAAGTTTTTCGATCAAACTGTTTAAATTTTCACAATATAATCTATGTAACTAGGCCGGCCAACCCCCACCCGAAAAGCTGCATCTAACCTTAGTCCTCCGCTCCAAGAAGATGCTCCTCCGAGTGGCTCTCATCGCCGGCTGCTTCTTCTGCGGAATGTTCGTCTTCAATGGCGCCATCATCAACAGCAGTACCATCTCCGGAGACAAGTACCTCAACTTCTCCGTCCTGCTGTTGGTGGCAGTTCCTACGAGAATCATAACAGCGTTGACGTTGACCAGATTCGGGAGGAAAGCCCCAATCTGTGTCGCGTACTGCCTTTGCACTACGTTCTTCATTGTGTCTGCTCTGGTGCCCAAATGTAAGTATTATTAGGCATCAAACCAGCCATTTTATGTATTTAAAGCATAATTATTTTCAATATTAGATTTGTCAAACTGTCTGCTGATATTATGTCATCTGCATATAAAACCAACTTAAATTTCTTCAGGATTAAGTTAGTAATCCATTCATTTTTAAAAGAAAACCTCATTCAACTTTGTTAAATTATTCTTTAATATTCACCAAATATCATTTATAATATTGTTTGACTAGCTGTTTTCGTGGATTCACTTCCTTTTTCAAAAACCTGGATATCACATGCAGAAACAATTTTTTGAATCCGATTAGTAGTAATAAATTTATAAACGTCCAAACAAACACACTTCAGCTTATTTTATTAGTATAAACTTAATTTAAATCTTGACGTGGTATGTTCCCAGCGTGGGTGTGGGTATCAGTGCTGCTGTACGTGGTGGGTCAGATGTGCACCAACTACGGGCTGTTCTCTGTGAGCGTGGTGGCGCTGGAGGCGTTCCCCACCACGGCGCGGAACTCGCTCACCAACATCGCCACCACCGTCGGCCGGCTCGGCGCCGCGCTCGCGCCCATGGTGCCGCTGCTGGTGAGTTACTGAACGGATATCGACCCTCAACATCCTGGTGATAGAGATTCTCAAATCACCCTTCGGTCGGTGACTTTACTATGATGGCAAAAAAAGAAAAATAATTTATTTAACGACCACCATAACGACGCATGGGATCATCTCTCAGATCAGACAATCAGGTGTTTTAAGTTTGCAATGTCCTAACAAACCTGGAAACAACTTAAACAATGCAATTGAAGTCGCTTTGACTGGGCTAAAAAAAAATTACACTTGCTATAGATAGTAAAAAAGAAAAGAGTGTTATTACCTAACCAGATTTATTATTATTTAAAGACTAGCAATTTTTTTCAAGATTTTTATCGAAGATATAAATAAAAATTGTCATTTTACCTTTCCACAGGAGCAGTACTTAACAGGTCTGCCAAGCATCGTATTCGGCGTAGTATCACTTTGCTCGGCCGTACTCACCCTGCTTCTACCAGACACCAGCCGCGCAGTCCTCCCAGATCACGTGGAAGACGCTGAGAAGATTGGAGAAGAAGAAGAACAACAAGATAATAAAGACGAAGAAGCTGCTTGTCAAATATACAGCATTTCTGGTAATATGAGTGAAGCGAAAAATGAAAATATATTATACGTCGTCGCAGTGAAAAATGACTCTGAATGCAAAGATAAGGAAGACAACCGATGACCGTTTAATACAGGGAGAACGTTTATTATTTGATAAAAAGTTATTTGTAGAAAATGAACTTGTGATAAATCATGGTGACAGTTGTGTGACTGACTGTAAAGACGAAATGAACTTTAAAATGTGTGTTTAAAAGGGCTGTATCAAAATTTTATTGTAGGTTTTGTCATAAAATTAGGAAGTGCGTCGCAAAAGCGAGACACAATTCCTAATTGTATGGTTATTGCGAAATCGAAATCTCATGCCTAAGATTATGATCTTAATGTTCCGTAAGTTGTAAATTTTGTATATCTGTGATTTTGTAGCCCATATTGATTATCTCAATTAGGAATTTAGTCCTTTTGTATGTCTTGATAATTCTCATATTACCTAAAACTAGCATACCTAATCATATTGTTCAATATTTTTTACTGTTTATATCAGAATAGCTAGTGCCTACTATTATAAGTATTATTTAAGTATTTAGATTATGTTAAAATGCTAAGTTAAGAAGTAACATAAATTAAATACTATTTATTAGAATTTTTTGTTTTCCTTATAATCTTCTAAATTTATTTTACCTTTACCATTGTAGGTTTACATAAACAATGTTTAATGCAATTTTAAAATTATCTTTAATGCTTATAAAACAACAATTAGATATAAGAAAAGATATGGAATTGTACCTACATATTTTATTTTATCAAATAGCCATGATAAAATTTGAATAAGGAATTTTACTCCGGTATAAACTCGCGTGCCGAAATTAATCAGATAATATGATAATTTTTGATTATACATATTCCAGTGAAATAAACACTGATAGGTATGGTAATTTTATTGACAGAAACAACCTTGTTTGTTATTATTTCAATAATTATAGGTTTTTTGTTTTTCTCAAAGTGGCTACAACATGGAGGCTTCAAGAAAGGAATAAGTCATCATGGTCGGGTACGCGCTCAAACCTGATATTAGAGGCATATTTACTCGTATCTTTGGTTAATCATTCACAAATTGTGAGATATATTTTACATTAATTGTTTAAAACCTTTTAGTGATTGTAAAAATATTTATTTATTAAATTTTAATGGCTCACTTAATGAACTTGCACACGGTTAGCGTTACCACTTTCAATCAGGTGGACAGTATGATTTTACTCCTCCACATAATCGTGAAAGGAAATCCTGTAAGACGATCGGCCATGGAGACTTCCTTGTGACTGAAATGACGAAAATCGTTAGTGATTAGATTAGAGCAGATTAAATTAATTAGAATTTGATTAATCAAGATAATGTAAGTAATAAAAATGTAGAAATACTTTGGTTGCTCTGCACAGCTATTGATCATCATGGTCACCCAAATAAATTATTTCTGAAATAAATTAAATCTACCAATATTTTCCTCGCTGGAATAAACACTGAATATTATTATAACAAACAAATATATTTTTACTTTTTAATATTTATTATGGGTTATAAAATCAATTTTTAATTTTACTTACAAATTTTCTTCTTTCTTGCATGCATTGAATCCTTTTAAAACTCTGTTTAAATTATAATTTTATTCGAAATGAATTCTATAGCAGCAGGTATTTAATGTACATCTTTCATATCTACAAAGTCATATAACATTAATCTTCTATACTATCAGCTCATTCACGGGAGCAATTGTCTGCAACCGTAGACACAGCAAACACGTGTCTCGAAGGATTCTCACCTTATCGCAAGATCCAATATTTACTTATAAACAAGTAGTTATCAAGATAGAAATTAATCCAACACAAACCTAAGTAGTATCTCTCAGTAGTATTTGTGCGTGTTAGTTTTAACTACAATCAGTTATTGATCGAAGTAACTGCAATGTGATTACAATATACCTCTACAATTACTTTATCACTTTGAATACAACACTGTTTAAAATATTTAATACCTACATGTGCAGATAATTATCTATTTAAATCCTTATTAGCTTTATCGGTTTATCAAAATTTTAATATCTTTTTAGCTACGCAAACCAAAATGCCACTTGGCCTGGGCATGCGGCTGGCATCGCCGCGCCCAAAAATAAATATATATAATAAAAAATAACAAAAAAAAAACAGGACATAAAAAGATGTCGGAAAGTAGAAAAGGAAGTGCTGATGGCTTGCCACAAGAAATCGCAGAAAATAGTGCAGCAGATGTGGCAACAGTACATAGCGACCCAAATAACGAAGAAATTGCTGAGGATAAACCCAAAGTAGAGGATAGAAAAGTTAGCATAGACGTAGAAAATATGGCCAATGGATCTAGAGACAGAAAAGACAGTACGCCAGGACCAAGACTAAGCAGGAAAGGCAGCCAGCCACGGAAAGGCAGCGTATTCGAGAAGCCGATTGATTTAGATGACATTTTGATTAACGAGGTTGGACAATTTGGCCGATTCCAGCTCAACAGCTTGCTGCTGGTTTCCATACCCATAATCATGTCTGCATTTATGAGCGAGTACATCTTCTCTGCAGCTGCTATTCCACACAGGTGATTTTATTTATCATGGGACCAAATTACGGTTTGTTCTCGTAGCTAGAATCTCTTCTCTTCTATTTATATACCTACCAACTAACTTTTGCCCGCAGCTTCGCCCGCGTAAAATTCCCTCGGGAACAGTGTTTTTCCTGGGATGAAAGGTACCCTATGTCCTTTTTAATACTTCTAGCAGCGAAATTTCAGGAAGATTGGTTCAGGAATTATAAAGGGCGTCAAGAGGTAACAAACAAACAAATATACAAACTCACTTTCGCATTTATTAGTTGGGATTGGGCATACTACTTGAGGCACGATTTTTAGAAGTGGGCAAAAATAGGATTGTTTTGATGATAATTATTATGATTTATATATTTATTTATAGCCGTTGGTCTTGGCTGCCATCTGGTAATCGTTAAAGGAAAAGTCGTCAAAGGCCGAGAGGCGGTTCCGAAGAACTCTGATACCAGGGTGTGCATGGTCGATTGACCGTGACGACTACTCAAAATGATGATGATTATAATTTATAGATTTTTGTTATTCAATTTGTTACCTATATTTGCCATCCAAATGTATAAAATAAAATAAAATATGATGATAAGCTCACAAAAATATAAGAAAGTACTTACTTATATGACTACGATACCTACCATGAAAGTTACAATAACACAGTAACAACAGTAAAATTATCCATTGGCATAACGATAAAATTTTTCAGATGTTTGATTCATGAATGCGGAGAAACAAGTGCGAATGCAGTATACGACAACCCCAGCATCGCGGCCGCCTTCCCCGAAGACGAGAGTTGTCAACGTTATGTCCCACTCACCAATGGTACCCTGAACTTTTGCCCCAGCTCTCTTTTCAACCAGAACAACACTATTGACTGCGATGGCTTCGTGTACGAGAGGACTAACTCAGTGGTTTACGATGTAAGAAAAAGTAACTAAATTGACTTCATAAAATAAGTCAAGTACTTACAACAAAATATAATAGCAAACGTTAAAATTCACTTCAGCGGATCATGGCCTCTGCAGTGATTACCTAAAAATACGAAAGAAAAGAAAGCGCTCAGATAAGAGAGAGAGCAAACGTTTAAACTAAAGGGCTAAGAAACATCTGAATAAGGAGAAAAAGAAGTACCGAATGTAAATAATATAAAATTTGATACATAACTTGAATTAAGAAGGATGCTACCTAGAAGAAAAAAATTTGTGATTAAAATAATTTAAAGAGATGTATCAAACTCCATTTTTGATTTTAGTTCGACCTCGGTTGCGAAGATTGGCTGCGCGCGCTCGCTGGCACCCTTAGCAGCGTGGGTACCCTCTTGGTGCTGCCCATCACTGGCTTCGTCTCCGACCGCTTCGGCCGCCGCGTCGCCGTTATCATCAGTGTCTTCAACCTTGGTCTCATTGGGCTCATTCGAGCCTTCTCCGTCAACTACCCCATGTATCTCGCCTTGCAATTGTTGCAGACCACTCTTGGAGCGGGAACCTTCAGTTCTTCTTATATTATATGTAAGTGATGTTTTAATTTTGTTGTTCATTGTATTAAACATTTCACTATAGGTACAGGTAGGAATTACATAAATCTTCAGGTTTTAAAACTGCAATCGTCAGTTTGGGTTAAATAGTGTTCTTAGTCCAAAAGGACTAAAAAGCTCCTCTAACAAACTAAACCATCCATGGGTTGTCGCGAATATAGTTTCTTTTTCACCATTAACCTGAAATCATGGTAAAATCTGCATTGAACAGTTGCGAGACTATAGAATGAAAGAAACGAATTCCTCAAGTCCAAACAAATAATAAATAATTTATAATGATTTCTTATGTTTTCGCGATTGTTACACATAAAAGACCATGAGCTCTGTAAAGTGCTTGAAACGTTAGGTATAAATAAGTAAGCAATAAACGCGATAGAAAACCGTATAAAATAGTTTAAATAATTTATACTTAATTTTCTTTCAGTGACAGAACTGGTCGGTCCTAAATACCGTGTGGTGACGAGTGCTACCTGTTCATCGATGTTCGCGCTAGGACAAATCGTATTAGGTGGTGTAGCCTGGCTTGTCCAACCGTGGCGTTACATGATCATGACGCTTCACATCCCCTGTTTCCTCATCATCGCGTACTACTGGTTCCTCAATGAGAGCGTCAGATGGCTGCTCTCCAAGGAGAAATATGGCGAAGCTAAAGCTGTTTTAGAGAAAGTAGCTAGAGTTAACAAGAAGCAAATCAGTGAGAAATCTTTGCAAGCCCTAATGAACCCACCACCTCAACCAGTAGTTGATTCGGTAAGTCGATTAAAAAATAATAATTTAAATTCTTTTGATTACATTCTATAAAAACATGATAAGATTGTTGACGTAACTTCGTTCACACAAAATATCAGCAGTAGGTAATTTCCAAATTTTGTAAACTGATCATGAAATAAAAGTTGTAATCGACCATGTGACGCCAATTCCTTACTTGATTTTTTTTTTTAAGAAGAGACTTTTTATGGAAGTAAATATGGATGTCTTCCAAAATTAAAGTACTTATTTATACTAATTTACTAAGTTCGCGTCACTCATGATTTTTCAGACGTCTCATAGGCTTCGATGACCACTTCCAACGTGGTGGGTCGTAAGTAAATAAAAAAAAACATGTACACAATAGTTAACGAACTTTCCGTAGCCAGCTGAAGTGGCTACCTATCCGTCAGCGTCGCAATTTGCATATCCTTAACATCCTCTTCTCCATTCTTTTCGACCCCAAAACTCCATGGTATCTCAAATCCAAATTTACTGTTCTTGGTAATATCCATGCCAGAAATCTCCGTTCATTAAACTATTTTCGCCTGTATATACCTGTGTATCGGAGTAGGTTTTTTGCACATTCTTTTACGGTCTAGGCGATTCTGCTTTGGAATGTCCTACCTGTTGAAATCCGACAGTTCAAGACGTTTAACGTTTAAACGTGCAGTTCGAGCACATTTTCTACAAGAACTGTCAGACAGATTACAATAAGAGTTAAACGTTACCTATTTGTGTAGTATCTGTATTGGTTTTAAGTATATATATATTAGGTATTTATATATATTTGTATGTGTCATATGTAGTTATCAATTTTTAGATTTAGACTTTTAAAATATTTTGGATCTCTCATCTGACTTACCCCAAAAAGATGCTCTTCTCTGCACCACTGGTTGGTTGACTGGTAGAAAAAGCCCATGGCTTTAAGTCCGCCATTTACATTTGTATTGTAATAAAGTTAAATAAATAAATAATACACATAATTTTCCAAGAATTTTCCAATTTGCTACGCTCGACAGGGTTCATATTGTACCTACTTAAAAAGGACAGTGACTTCAGTGAATACTATCTAGTTATAACTGTTATTGTACAATGTGAATGCAATAAATAAATTGAAATTGAAAAATTGAGAATTTTCCATAGAAATGAACAAGTACTTTTTCACGAATGTTCCACTATCAATTACAAAATTTCACATTATCTTTACAGAGTGGCTCCCCGGGACTCATATCCACAATCGTGCGTTCCCGCGTGCTCCTGCGCCGCGTCTGCACGACTCCCATCTGGTGGATCACCACCACCTTCGTGTACTACGGCCTCTCCATCAACTCCACCAGTCTATCGGCCACCAACATGTATCTCAACTTCATCCTGACCTGCGCGATAGAAATTCCTGGCTTCTACACCGCCGTTCTTATACTAGACCGCATTGGGAGGAAGGCGACCCTCTCTTGTGGATTCTTCCTCAGCGCCGCTTGCAACATCGCCTTTTCTTTCATTCCGGAGAGTAAGTTATCTTAGTTGATTATCTTCTTTATTCTTATTTAATTTGTGTAAAATTTTACATATAAAAACATCAAACTTCTTTATCCTACTTTAAACAACTAAACAATACAAAATCATTTATTGAAGACTAGCGACCCACCCCGGCTTCGCATGGCATAAAAACCTTCCTCTTGAATCACAATATATTTTTTAAAAAACACATCAAAATCCATTGCGTAGTTTTAAATATTTAAGCATACATCTCAGAGAAAGCGACTTTGTTTTATACTATATAGTGTTACTGATACATAAATAAAATAAAATATATTACAACAAAACTTTAAAATTAAAGGTGCAATAGATAGCAAAAATAAAAGCAACAAGTTTGATTAAGAATACAGGCAAAGATCTTATTTAACCATGGTATGTGATAAGAGAGGAGGTCTTTGTCCAGCAGTAGGACACATAAGGCTACAAAAAAAGACGACCAATAAGTACTAGTTACTTTGTTTTTCGTGAAACTTAATCTCATATTTTTACATATTCATAATAAATCATATCTTTAATATACGTCCTTGAGAGATTTAGATACAGTTATTTTATCAACACTTCTACGATAGGTAAACGTTTATTACCAATTTCCACAGGCATTTATCTTATTTTCCGAATAAAAACCAGCCATGGTACTTAATCTCTAAAATAAAAAATGAATGATCTAACAACTTAATTAATAGGATTTTGTAGGAAGTTGAAAAACAAAATCCTAATAAGTTCTCTTTTGAATTGGTGCAAGGTCGCCCATACTATAGTATGGGCTATAATTATTCCCTGGCCTCTTATTCAAGCTAGAGTAGACTTTATAGTCATCTTTTACGATTTTCAAAGGTGTCTTGATAAAAACACATCTGCCATACTATTAAATATGGCAGAATCATGGGTCATAGAAAAGTACAGGTACAATCGATCAATAATGTTTGAAATGAAATGAAATTATTTATTTACATGAAACATGGAACAATAGGATGTTACATTGTTAATTTTTGATACCAGCATATTACGCCAATAGTATGGCATGAAAATATCGTTTTGACTTTCAGTCGGATTCAATATTATTTTTTTGAGTCAATGTAATTTAATTCTACATTTTACATTTTCCTTTTATCAATTTCAGACCTGCCAACCCTCAGCCTCTGCATCTTCTTGCTGGGCAAGTTCGGCATCTCGGTGGTATTCACGTCACTGTACCTGTTCACGTCAGAGTTATACCCGACACAGTTCCGTCACACGCTGCTGGCCTTCTCCTCTATGATCGGACGGATAGGGTCTATTACTGCACCTCTCACGCCTGTGCTTGTAAGTACAATAACTCTTATTTAGTCACAGTTTGTTCGCGTCACTGTATCTGTTCACGTCAGAGTTGCACCCGACACAGTTCCTATGACCCTATGATCTCTATATATATATATATCTCTCATGCTTTTGTAGATAGTACTTATTTGAAGTAGACTGATGTATGTGTTATGCTTAGTCAAGATTATACCTTGTTGCAAATCTGACAATGTTGGTCATAAAAAAGCAATGCTTTTATTGAACTGTTCCATTTCGGCGGCAGTGATTACACTAGGGCGTACCAAATCGATAGATGAAAGCAATCAAAAAGTGATGTAAATATATCTTTTCAGGCGAATTACTGGAGCGGCACTCCCACCATGATGTTCGGAGCAATGGGCCTGCTCTCTGGCCTGCTGGTGCTCACGCAGCCCGAGACGCTCGGCACGCGCATGCCCGACACGCTCGCCGAAGCCGAGGCCATCGGCACGCCGGAGTCCAAGATCAAACGGACCACGTGACGCTCTCATTCATTTTAAGCACTTAAATAGCTGTGCAATGCGGTATCTCACCATTGACGTAACTTAAATTTTCTTGAGATTGGGCTATCAAATGCAAAAAGAATTAAATCTGATTAGAAATTTTAGAGTAGTTTAAACTATTCAGATCCATGAGTATATTAATTTACTATTGCTTTATCTACATTTTAACTTATCGACCAACTGAATATCAGTTGGCCAGTAAGTAGTGTAACTGATTAACATTGGTTGTAAGCGTCAATTAAACATTTTTAATTTGAAGTATAATACATAATTCGTCTATGAAAATTGAAATCATAGATCACACTAAATACAATATAAAATGTAATAAATATACAATTTAAGATGTTCAGTTACTTAAGTTGCAATAATTGTAATTGTGCTGTGTAAATTAGGCTCTAACAAATTGTAATGTGACGTGACACACAAACAGGTTCTAGAGTTCTTCTATATCTATCTGCTTACTTATTTTGGTTTTTATTATTAAGATGATAAAAAAATCTAAATCCTTTTATGGGAATATTGTCCATATACAGAATTGAGTCTCTTACGATTTTACATTTATAAATTGTAAATACAATAAATATATTATACTGTAAACGTATTTTGTATTGTTCGGTTTTCCTAACTAGTTCTGATAATTACTTACTTATCCTATACTATTAAACGAGCAGTATACAAGGGCTCTAACGATTTCTTTGAAATCCATATCCATACTAATATTATAAATGCGAAAATCTGTCTGTCTGTCTGTCTGTCTGTCACCTCTTCACGGCTAAACTGCTGGACCGATTGTGATGAAATTTGGTAGGGATGTACTGAACGACCTGAGGTCAAAAATAGGCTACATTTGGGCGCGATATAACCGAGTCCCACGCGGGGCGAAGCCGCGGGGAACAGCTAGTTATAAACATAAATTCTAACATAATCAAAAAGATAATAAAGCTAGGTTCCATGTCTGGGAAAATTCATTTTACCCATATTTTAACGCAATAAGATTTTCTGTATAAAACGAGCGAAGCTCGGACGCCCAGGTACTAGTTAAAATAAAAATTTCAAAATGGATAAAAAAGAAACCGAAACTATTTAAAAAGGTCATTAAGGTGAGGTCACATTTTCAGTAAGTATAATGAAATCGTACAAATAAGCCACTTCGTGTTTATGGTAGGTAATTACATACTCGTAAATTAATACGTGCTATTTTATTCATATTTTAGCATTTTCATTACGGTAACCTCTGTGACCTAGTGATAATGATACCAGGCTGCCACATCTGAGGACCCGGATTTGATCTGGTAGCTAATAGTGCAGCAAATTTAGCAACAGTACTTTTACAGCGACATAAAGAATAATTTCAAACTGGTGTATAGAAAAGTTGGTATAGATGTTGAACAATTTGGCTGATTCCAGTTCAATAGCTTGATGCTCGTTTTCATACCCATCACCATGTGTCTTCTTTCATGGGACCAGTACATCTTCTCTGCAGCTATTCCACACAGGTGTTTCTTAATTAAGGAATCAAGCATATGGTCTGCTTGATTATATGATGATATATTGGTCTCTCTGATTACCTACCTGAGCCAGAGACACTCTGCACGGGCATGCCTGACCCGTTCGCCGAAGCCGAGGCCATCGGTACGCCGCCGCCGGAGTCCAAGATCAAACGGACCACGTGACGATAACCATAAAATATTATGATGACTAAACTAAATATTCTTTTTAGCCAGAACCGAGTCAAATAAATAAAAATAAATATAAATTAAACCTTATAATTATATTTCTATAAATTATTTGTTTAAACTCCATGATTAAAAATATGATTTACAATTTAAATTATCTACATAATATTCACAATATAACAAAACTTAAATACTAAAATACCTCACGGATTAATGTCCTCCTGGGAAAACAATTATTATTTTATTAAAATATAATGTACAGTCAACAAAACTAACATAAGTAGGAGCAAGTATTGCCTTTGCACTAAGATGTGATTTCAATCTAAAACCAAAAATTAGACTGCATCACAAAAAATTCATAGGCATTCCAATATATGTTGGCATCAAAAATCATCAAGTATTAGTTTTCCGAATAATCTATATCCTTAAAATACAAGGGGAGGTCACTCATTAAATTTGTTGACTGTATTAATCCTGTATTTTAACCATAATACAAATATGCGCCATCATAGCGGGTAGGTTTACATAAAATGTAACTAACGTATTTCGAGATTTACTTTAAAAAACAGCGTCGAAATGTTTGAAGTGCTTCTATTTTTTTTTTTTACTAAGTAAGTTCTTATTTATTCAATCCAGTTTGATTTGCTATATACAATTATATTAATTATCTTTATATTATCTTGCATTTACCATTATAGATCATGTTTTTAAAATATTTTGGTATAGCTAGATTTTACAACATTTTGGCACTAATGAAAATATTTGAAATATACCAAAGTAGAAAATAACGAATAGTGTTTTTAGATTTTAGTCGCATGCGTTAGTTTGTAAAATGACCACACATGTAAGTTGATTATTCCCTTATTTTCAATCATTTTAGCATTTTCTTTACTCAAACAATTTGCATTTTTTACAATTGCTCATAGTAAAATCACATGGCTATAAATTAATAAATTCGATTTCCTAGCTAAATGATTTGATAATTATCTTAACAATACTTCAGCTGTAAAGAGTTAGTCGACAATTATATCTGGCGGGCGTTTCGTCCGGCGCGTGACCATGCTCTCGGCCTGCGCCACCGTGTCCGGCAGCCGGAGGTTCACCGTCTCCGGCATCAGCAGCATCAGGAGGCCGGACGTGCCCGCCATAGCCCCGAAGATCAGGTATGGCAGGGACTCCATGTATTCCATCTGGTGAAAAGTAAAAAATCAGTCTCCATTCTTTATTTTGCCTTGTACCTGGTGACCACTTGAGTGACAGATCGGAATGATAAGGTAAACGGAGTTTTTTTCTTAAATTTCTAATGAAATAAAATCTCCATGACATGTTATAGACAACTTGAGAACCGTATGCACTATAAATAAAGGCAGAAGTGTAGGTAACCTGTATACCATTTGGGCGATCTGATTAAATATGTAATGACTAATAACTCTCTCCGGGTATTATGAATAAGGACTAAACTTGTGTAGTTAAAATAACAAAAAAGGTACATAGAGATATTTTAAATTATTTTATCACTCTTCAAAGAATTTAGTGATGATACAAACTAAGTATGAAGTAGGTAACTATAATTGAATCAATTATTAAATCAATAAATACATGACGTACCTAAATGGTGTAACAATGTTCGACTACATATACTTAAATGGCAATATGGAATTACCGTATCAACTAGCAATTTTTACAGTATACAAACTCACAGTTTCACAGTCTACATTACTATGATCGTGAAAACAACGATATGATAAACCACACTATATTTACACCTGAATCTCAGAATACAAATAGATACAAGCTCATACTTATGCAAAATCTACATGGTTACAAACAGAAAGCAGACCAGAAGTGGCGTCATCATAGCAGCGACCACGCCACCACGCCCCATGGCCGAGCAGATTCCCATGGAGGCGTGCCGTGAGTTGGTAGGAAACAGTTCAATGGTAAAGACGTAGATCGACGAGAAACACGCACTGATACAGAGCTTCGACATTAAGTTACAGGCAAGCCTCAAATCTGCAAAAGTAAAACTGTCCTGATTTCTGTTTCTGACAGACTTTTCGTTCTCAATGGAAATAGTGAGGCAAATCATATCATAGTGAATTATAAGCTCAGTAAAATGTGGATTAATAAAATGGGAAGTGTAGTTTTTAGTTTAATAATAGAATACTGCATTTCTTTCTACGTATGCCAATGGGAGTATCCTAGGTATGAGAAAAATTAAAATTTTATCATATTTCTGAAATAATGATTCAGGGAAATGAGATACCAATTAAAATGGTTCTGAAACAATATATAAATGATACAACAGAGAATATTCAGACGAAGAGCGAGACGAAGACGCAGTTCTAATTTTTTATGATATTGAAGAAGGAAAAAATACCTATATATCTTAAAATTAAAACTTCAGTGATAAATACTGACCAGGAGAGGAGTCTGTGGAGCCACAATGGAACCAATTCTCCCGAACATGGAGCAGATTCCCAGAAGCCTGTGCCGCGCCTCTGTTGGGAACAACTCTGACGTGTAAATGTAGATGCTGCTAAACGCCATACTGATGCAGAGCTTGCCCACCATCGAGAGTGACGTCACCAGCCATTGGAAAGCTGAAATTAATGTGCTATGCTACACTAAGGCTACACTATGCTACTGAATATCTACAATAATATGGACAAATTACACAGATTGAACTACCCCCAATGTAAATTCAACTAGTAATCGGTGATTTTACTTCGAATAATTAACTTTTTCGTAAGCGACAAGAAATGGATGGTGATGTAAATCATCAAATCTAAGGTTTTTCTTAAGTTTCTAGGTAGTTATTTACTAGGTAGTTTATTAAGAAATATATTGCTTATGTCATAAAGAAATTTCAGAAATAATTAATACACGATTTGTGTTATTACTAGGCACTAATGAAAAAAAACTACATTTGGAATAAAATAAAAAACAAACAACATAACTTACTAGCTTTTGATATAAAAGGCATTGCCAGTAAGGAGCTTCCGCATATGAAATAAGCGGACATGATAGTGGCCTTCCGTCCAAAACGGTCCAAGGTCAGGACGCTGATGCAGTACCCAGGGATCTCGACCAAGGAGGTGAGGATATAGTTGACGTAGCGGTTCCCAGCCAGGGAGACAGAGTTGATCGAGAGACCGTAGTAGATGAACGTCACAGTGATCCACCAAAAGGAACAGATGCACAGTCTTGAGACCATGATCTTGGATTTGAATATTTTCTTCGTGACAGACTCTTGTTTTTCCTCTTTCTGCGGTGCGGCACCTTTAACAAAAAAATCGATGTCACCTTCCATCAATTTCTTTTATATTGCACAGCTGTACTACAGTCACATAAATACATATCATCACTTCTGTCTCGCACAGGGGTAGACATAGATTTCCATTAGCTTTCCTTTCTTAATCGACCTTCCTTTCATTTCGACAATCCTTTGCTTTTCCTCTAAAGTTTTCATAATGAAAATAAAAGAAATTGTACTCACTTTTAAATATCGTTGGCAGCATATTACTCCTGCCCTCCTCAGTCAACTGTTTCACCGCTTCAGGTTTTAACTTCTTCTTATTTATCGCAGCAGCCTTAAAGATAATCCTGGCCGCTTCAGCTTTCTTTCCTTTGCTCAACAACCACCGCACGCTCTCCTCCACGAAGAAATAGTAGAAGATAAAGAGCAGTGATGGCGCGTAGATAACTCTTGTTAACGTCCTCCAGTGGGGGACAGCCCACGCTACCAGCGCAAGAGTCACTGATCCCAGAGCGAATGTGCACGATATAATGTTCCCGCCCAAAACACGACGCTTCAAGCCCACCATTTCAAGAGCTGTAAAGAAAACATGGTAGGTATGATAACAATTTTATGAAATTTAATTAATTATTTCAAAATTTTGCACTACCCCTTACCTTTCTCTGCATCACTCATTTGGTTGAATGGTAGATAAAGCCACAGGCTTTATGTCCGCCATTTACAATTGTGTAATAAAGTTAAATTAATTAATAAATAAATTGCAGAGTGAGAGTCATAGTGTTCCACCACTACTTATAGCGAGATCGATGGTAGTATACGAGTAGTTATATGACCGCCTCAAGACAAGAGAAGATCCTTCGTGACAGCGAAACTTACATCTAATAGCTGCAGGTTTAGGTGTCCAATTTAAAAGAATAACTAAATATTTATAATGTATGCTGAGGTACTGTTGGCTATATAATGTTATCGTCATCTTTTTAAAATAGGTGATATTCTCTTGGGGATGAGGTTTCTTCAATATCTTTTTAAGTACTAACCTAAAATGAACCCGGAGCTGTAGACACCGGATCCTAGCGTGGCGTCCAGGAACTCGAACACGAGGTAGAAGATGTAGTTGGGGGAGAACGACCTGATCAGCCCCATGACGCCTGCTGACACCGCTGTCAGAATGAACGCAGTTCGACGACCGTATCTGAAATCATGGCGTTAAGTTCTGTTAATCAAATTGGGCTCGATATAATTGTATTTTAACAGATTGTAAGAATTTGGTCACTGTGAAAATATTGAACATTTTTTTCATTTTAGGGTAAATTATTGTATTATCAAATTTATTTAAACCAGTTTGATGCGTTGAATGTCTGACTGGTTCTGAGGCAGTGCATAATAGAACATAATAGAATATCAAAAGAAGAGCCACAGACTGAATAGCCCTGTAGATACACAGGTTGGTAGAAAGTTACATTGCTTACCCGTCTGATATGTACGCGGTGATAGGCAAAGCGGCAAAAAGTCCTATGCTGTGAATGGTGCCCACCAGGGTGCGCTTCCAGTTCTGGCAGGCCAGGTCGAACTGAAAATTAATTGGTGTATCAAATTAGTATCGACTTTTATTGCTTAGTAATTGACGGCGAAAATATAACATGGCTGAAGAACATTCGCCAATAGACTGGCATTACAAAAGTAGATTTGTCATAGGTAAGACAAGATTAAAAGACTTGACAGTCAACCATTACTGAATTAAGTAGCACTAAAAGATAAAGCCGGGAAACCGATTAGAGAAAGAGTATAGAGGAGTAAAAAGTGAGAAGACACAATATAAGAAAACCAACCTCAGTGACGATGGAGTCCTCATTCTCATAGATCCAAGCATCGCATGCCTCCGTCTCGTTAAAATGGAAGTCCTGCGCGGTGCAGCCGTTGCCGATGGGGCGCAGCCTCTGGCAGCGGCCGCCAGACTCCGGCAGCGCCCACAGCCCCCAGCCATTGGTCTCATACTGTGGAGGGCTGGACTCGCATTGTGGCACTTTGCATCTGAAAATCGGGTATCCTTTAGAGATTTACTTTTACTGTTTGAAAGTTATTTGCTTTTCACCGTAAGATACCATGTTTTTATTGTCTCTTGAAGAGTCGAAATTGCTAAAATCGTTTGAGACCGTTAAATACCTGCACCTCTAGTATGAGGTTATTTATAAACGCAGTTGCTAGCGACTTTTTTTTTTAGTTGATTTTTTTAGTTGCCGTACTATCCGCCAAGAGCGCTTTACAGGTTTGAAATCATACAAAATTTCGATCCGTAGCTTTTATAGCAAAGAAACGATTTTGATACAAGATAAACGTGCGTAAAGATATCATGATCCATATAGCTAGGACTAATGCAACACTAACGAGTATCTTCCTGTTCTTTAAAAATACGCAGTGGTCCAGATCACAGCACATTGTCCTGCGCGCCAAGGTTGAAATTGGCCTATTGTGTCAGGTTGTAATCGGGTATTTTAGTCATTTGAATGTTTTTCTGGCCTACTTGAGTCGATCCTACGACTGTTTGGTGTCAAATGAATCGCGTCATGAAGCAATTTAACTTAACTAAGTACAAAAGTTTTCTTATTGGCTTTAAAAGACAACATAAGTCTTCATTGCATATACCTACCCGGACGGGTCATGGGTTCGATTCCCAAGGGAAGCATATATTTTGTTTATTAGTTGTTTCTAATTTAGTTAGGATTAAATACATAAATATGATTCCGTGCTTCAGTCAGAAGGCACGTTAAGCCGTTGGTCCCGGCTGCCATCTAGTAGTCGTTAAAGGAAGAGGCGGTTTCGAAGAACTCTGATAGCAGGGTGTGCATGAACGATTGATCGTGACACCTACCTCTAAAATCAGCAGTTCGATGATTTAGTTCGACGATCGGACATGAGATTTTACACGAAACGAGAATGATTGCATATAGATGATCTTAAGTTAACGCCGCCGCCGCCGAGCCGTAGGAGGCAAAGATGTCGAAATGTTATAAAAGAAAATATTGTTATATTATTGTAATAATGAACGATCGTACAACGCAATATCAAGCTACCAGAACCTTTTGTTATATGTATATGTACAAGGAGAACACCAACTGTACATACATAAATGTCAATATGCAAGAGTAAAAAGTGTCTGCCTGGCTAGGTAGCAATGTACGGTACGACACAGACACATAAGTATTCTCATTGTATATGTTTAATTCGATAATATCTGAGAAAAAATCACAAATCAACGTTTAACAGATTCAAAAGTTTATAACAAAAATGTTTGGTATAATTTGGTAAAAAATGAAGTATTTAGATCCGAATCAAAAGCAAAAATATATTCGAATAAAAAAGGTACCTAATACATGAGATCTTGTTCAGTACAAAGCCCAATTAGCTATTGTAAAATAGCATGCAAAAATGCACAGTTCACAACTTATCTAAGTATAGAGGTACTTTCTCAGTGAATCTATGCCTAGGTATATAAAAAAATCATCAAGTATTTTAATGTTAATTAAGTGACCAGATTACAGAATCCGAATAAAATCCGACATTTCGTCGACTCTTTTACTTAGCTTTATTTTAAATCAATGACTCATGCAATATCGGTGTATCGAATTTTCTTTCGTGCGAAAATGGCGTACTTGTTTGTTGTACATCCGTTGCAAATCATCATAAATGCGAGAAAAGAGCCGTAGGTACAAAAACAATTATTTGTCGAGAAACGATCGAAAATCATTTGACACACCTATTTTGAGTGCGTGACAGACACAAAACTATACGTAGCTCCTGATTCTTCTACACCCACTATTAACTAAAACACTTCTCGAAATCTCGACTGATAAACTAATGTCAAGACCCGCTGCAGAATTTAAATCGTTTTTAAGATAAGATTGCTTCGCTACATATTGAAGCCTTTCCAGCCTTCATCTTTTCACAACAAAAACCTACAGCTAGACTAATTCCACAAGTCTTATTCTACAAAAAATAACATTAAAATCAAAATGAAAAGCAGCATTAACTAGTTCAGGAAACGTAAACCATTTAATGATTAAGGAAGCAGTGTCGGACATGGTTTTCCTGTCTCGTAGACCCGTCCTAGACGAAGGTTAAGGAAACAAGTGCCTTGCCCTTGGCAACACATTTGCATACTGATGCGCGGCTGTCCTGTGTCATCATGTTCAGGTATGTGATTCACGTAACGTCCGAAAAAGGAAAAATATTTGTTTTTTTCTAAAAAAAACAAACAAAAACCGACATCTAAGCTGTTTGTTTACTGGGATCGACTTGAAGTCACTGAAAAGTTCTATGTCAAAATATTTGGTCTTGGTTCGGAGCCCGATATTTAGTTTGAAAAAACTTAGACCCCTTGGTGTGCAGGGAAAATTGACCTTTTAGTGCCTTGGACTATAAAATATTGCTTTTCTTGAAATTCTATTGAAATAACAATTAACTGTTGAGGGAGACTCAGAACTCGTAAGTGCTAGAATGTTGAAAATTATTTATTCCTAAAATAATAAACAAATTAATAAAATTGTTTAAGTACCTACCTACTTACATAAAAAATATTTAAATACAACTTAAGAGATAACACAACACAATAAAACGTGCTTCAAACAAAAAAATAACTATAGTATTTTTATTAGGACTCAAGTAAAACTATGAAACAAGGAAAACTGACGTTAAATTACCATGTTTTATAATTTCGAAAGAACAATTTCCGTTAACAGAGCAACTTTTACTAATCACAACATATATAAAACAAAGTCGCTTTCGCTGTCCCTATATCCCCATGTAAGTATGCTTAAATCTTTAAAACTACGCAACGGATTTTGATGCTTTTTTTTTTAATAGTTAGTGATTCAAGAGGAAGGTTTATTTGGCCATGCGAAGACGGGGCGGGTCGCTAGTTAAAAATAAAGTGTAAAATGGTGGATGTCAATCTCTACCAGTCAACCATCGGACCTAGCAGATTGTGACTGTCGGCAAGGAATGAAAAAAAAGGTAAAATAATGCAAGTGTTAAGTAGGTAGGTACTTGCACTTGCTACAGTGTCGACATGCGGTCATTCGGAACGTCTCTTTTATTGTTTTTTTTTAAAGCAATTAGAGTAGGTAATTGCTTAAACAGCAACATAATAACATTTTTTTGCTAGAATCCATTTATCTATCTAAATTACTTCGCGGGAGAATCGAAGTGTAATCTAAGACTATTTTCATATCCTATTAGCCTATGCTAAGTATTTTAGTTTGTTGTTTGTAATAACTTTATTGGACAAAAAAATACTATGTAGTGATTTGTACAAAAGATACATATAAATAAATAACCTAAGATATTGTCGGTAATCGATCTAACTAAAAAGATAGCCATGCAGCTTGGGATTTAACCCAGAAAACTCCGAAATAATAATGATTTCAGCTCAGTATGTTTCATTTCCATATTTACATTAGAACCACGAAGTCATTAAAATACTATCCGCTTTAGAAACCTTTACAAAAAGTGTCACATCAAAAGTGGCTGTTTTTAGTAATTTTTCAAAAGAAAATAGAGCGGGTAGTATTTCAATGACTTTCGAGGTTTTAACAAGAATTGGAAAAGGAGGAAGATTCTTATAGTCAAAAAGATAATCTAGCTGGGTTCAATGCCTGAGAAAATTCATTTCCACACAAAATGTTTTTTTGCATAAAATGAGCAAAGCTCGGTCTCCCAGGTACTATACTTAGTTAAAGACCCGGGGGACAAACATAAGCCTACTTTTTGGCCCGCTCTAACACGGTACCACGCGGGCAACAGTTAGTAAAAAATAAATTAATTGAAAATTGACAGATACAAGTTAGTTAATTTAAAATAAAAGTATTTATTTATGGCAAAAGCTTGTTGCTTGATGTCTTAAGTCTGTCTGTAGTCAGTCGGCTGTATCTAATGAACCGTTACAGATAAGGTATATGTACTGTCGCTAAATAATATAAGAAGAATACAATATTAAGTACATACTATTATCTAGTCTGTCTATACCTAAAGTCTATATATACCACCGAAATGTTTTTTCAAAAGATATCAAGTTACTAAGGCACCAAGGGCTGTTCTTTTGGAACCCTTGCAACTCTAATTTGGCGAAATTTTTGCGCTTATTATTTTTTTTTTCAAATCCATGCAACTCGTGAAAAATTCTATAATGCTTATCTGAGAGAAAAAATATAAATCAAAGAATATATTAACTGCTTCTCTTCCCACGTAGGTCGTAGATGCCGAGCGCGGGAATTGTGTAATAGAAGAATGGAATGGTGATATAGGGAATGCGGCTGACCACCTAGCACTGTTGATTTTCTATTTTAATTACAATCATGCTTAACTTGTCCATAGGTCAGATTCCAGACTTTGTCTATCCCGTGATTTTGTGTATGTACTTAAGTACAACAAAACAAATCCTTACGTTTCAACACACTGATTCTGAAGATTGTAATTTCATAACACCTGAAGCTACATAAAACATACCGACGAATTGAGAACCTCCTTTTTTTGAAGTCGGTTAAAAATAGCATTCCTTTAAATTAATGCAATTCTTCAAACTATATTTTTCTCCTTTATTTATCTTTCAGCAGGCACAAAAGGAGGTACTTACTTAATGCTACGTTATTCCCATACTTATTAATTAGAGAAAATATGAGAACAGAAGCCTTTATATATTTCAAAACCTACCTAAGTACCCAAAAACATAAGTTAAATTCAACATTTTTTGGCCATATATTTTTATGTCCCACTGCTGGGCAAAGACCTTCCCCACTTTCTCTTGAAGTAAATTCCACAACGTAAAACAAATAAACGTACCTGTACTCCAAATCGCTAGCAGCAAAAATATACTGTCCGTTGTAAACAGAACTAAACAGAACAGGCAGCAGGATATAGCAGTAAGTGTACACCTGGTACCGCCCAAACTGGCCCAGCTGCGTGAGGATAGCGTCCAGATCTATGCTATCCTTCTGCTTCATTTTCAACACTAGATTAACAGTCTGTCATATCCAATGGCGCGTCAGGTGCGTTTCGCGCGCAAACTCGGTCTGAAGACGGACGCACTGGAAGACATTGTTAAAGCTACGCTTATTAAACTAATAGATATAATCGGTAATTGTACAAGATACACTTGCAAATTATCTTTGCTACTGCTTGTCTACTTCATTGACAATTGGTTTGACCGACGTAAGTCGTGGTATTACCTCTTTGCGGGTAATGTTTACTTTTTTAATAGACTAGGATCTAGTTGGAGGTAGATGGACGTGTCGTGTCACGTACCGTATCGTTTCTCATAGAAATAGGGCCTGTGTTGCTGCAGAAGAACTTAAATCGGAGTATGTCTACATTGATATAACCCACAGTTTAACCAGTGCCGAAATAGGTACTATCTGTGTTACTAGGATCATATGTACAGCGTGCCCTTAGCTCTGAAGCGTAAAGCTAGAATGTAACTGAAAAAACGCATGGATGAAACATTCATGTCTTCACGTCTTTTGCATTTTTTTTAAATGTAGAAATCATGTTTTTAAACGGTACCTACCTATACTTACTTAAATACAGTGGTATATGGGCCATCAACTAACCAGTGAACTTTATCTTACTGAAATCATTTCAGTACTATCCCGGTTGCCGCCTATATTATTTATTCCCGCAATAAGATATTAAAATCCGCCATATTGTGACCAGTCTACCCTCTTTTGAAATGCTATCTATTAATTAAATCCACCAATAGTCGGAGAGTCATACTAATAGAGAGAGAGAGAGAGAGGAAAAAATCTAATACGTCTGTGGTTCCCTAAATCACTTTTTACGCTATTCATGTAAAGAAGAAGTGGTATATTCTTCACGGATACCAATTCTGGCCAATAAACCTTTTTGACTTTATCAAATCTTATGAAAGAACATAAAACTTAAATGATTGGGTATGAGTTATCCAAAACAAAATACGTAAAAAGTTAATAAAATCAATGCTTTATGACATGCAGGCAAGGATGACCAGACCACTCACTTGACCATTATGCTTTTGGCGAGAAAATGAACCCAACGACCTAGACACATATCAAAAATAACCTGACCTACCTGTGATACCTACTGTGTTGGGCACTTAACTGTGATTGTTATAAATATTGAAGAAATATATGTAATCGTATTTTATTTTTTAAATCTTACTTTCATTTGTTTGAACTTGAATAAATGAACTAGACATTTGGCTTATTACTAAAGGTGGTTGTTATTCTATGTCAAAAGCCGATAGGCAGTTTAACAAAAGCTCTTGACAACAGGTTGTGCATGGTTAATTGACATTCATACTTATCCAGAGCAATCTCTGTCCATTATTTTATAAAAGTCTTTCGCCTCGTTAAGCCTTTAGACTTTCTAACTCAGCAGCATCTTCCTCTCAACTTCTCAAGTCACAATGTTTGACCCTATATTTGACTTTGACCAGTACTGGGTCACGAGTCTGGGTCATTGTGCAAGAGACAAAGAACTAGGGCACGACAGGTGTGCCATCGACTGCTTTGCGCCACAAACGCACAGGCAGTCTGACTCTGCTGTCAGAGAAACCCCACAACTGATACAGGTGAAGTAAATGAGTTATGGGCCAAAACGGGAAAAAAAATCTTGATTTCAACCGTCCTAGGTAGAATGTCTTATATACAAATAAGTACATATTTCTAACTCTTTTTGTTTCAATTTGTAAACAATCTGCCCAGGTTTCGCAACTGTTTGGGTGTGTGTTAACAACAAATTGAAATGAAGCTAATCCCATATTACGTAGGTAGGTATATCGACGTGATAAGATAGGATATTCCCAAGTCAGTTCAAGGAACTTGCAATATCAGCTTGTAAACGTCATTTTTAATTATCTAAGCTATATAGCTCATTGTATTGATATTAATTTAAAGAAAATCCGGTATACTCAGATACCTACAATAGGTATTATAGGTAAGTATAGCATTCTATAATCTGTGGTATTATAAGTACTTACTAAACATTTTTGTTTCGAATCGAAAAATCGCATCAAAATCCGTTACTTACGTTATTTTAAAGATTTAAACATACAAAGGGACATAGGGACGGAGAAAGCAACTTTGTTTTATATACTAGGCATGCAGTGATTGTGAAGTTTTAAATGGTTTTAAAAAGTCACCCTGTATTGCTGTTTAACCTCAATCAAGTAAACACATCACTAATCTTTGATTGCGTATTCTTGTATTGCTTGAAAAACAATCAGGTGACAATGACATCGTTAATGCCCAAGAAATTATGCCACTCATTATCTATACGGAGCCAGATAAGAAAGAAAACGGGTCAATTTCGATCATCTATGAGAGGTATGTGTCTATCGAAAGCGTTTGCACATGAGTAAATAACGAAACAGAGAAAATTCATCATGTTGCTCGAAGAGTGCAGGTGACACGGTCAGTAGATCATGCACACCCTGGTGTTAGAGTTCTTCGGAACCGCCTCTTGGCCTGACGTGGTTCATTTAACGCCTACCAATCACATGGCGTGTTCTTGGCGGTATGGTCTCCGGCTTCAGAATAAACAACACCATCTTTTCGTTGTCTTTTCTATGTGACTCAGCCCGACTAGTGGCGGATTCTTTCAATAAAAGCATTCCGTCGTATTACGACAAAAAATTGTATCTCGAGAAACATGTCAGTGCGCATTTGTGGCATGTAGGTAGGTAGGTAGGTATGTATTACAAAATATTGGAGGTTACTTGGCGTTATTTTCTGCTGCTTTATCTACTCATGTACCTAAGTACTTACCTATCTTAGTTTTTCAGTACGTACCTAATCGATATTACAAAACCCTTTCAGTGTGGAAACTTTTAGAAAGAAAGAAATAAAGAAAGAAAAATTGTTTATTTGATATCACAAACTAGGAAAATTAACTAACTTATTATACAGTACAGGGCATATTTGTGTATCAAAAAGGCCTCCTCTCAGCATAATGTTGCGGCGCGAACCACAACACTGGTCATCCGAGGACAGATTTAGTAAGATTAGTAAATAAGTTGGTAAGTACCTTTATAATTTTTTAACCCAAACCATAGAATTATTCTTCAAAAAATACTTAATAAGTAGGTTAGTGTATACACACATTGCGTACCTATTTGTAATTGTTTTAATCCAGGTTCTAACCTACTCCTTTATTTCGTAATATTATTTTATCCATAGTATTATGACTGACATCGAATTCCCCAGATGATTATTGCACCTTGTATTTATCATAGATGCTAAGTTTTAGCATCGTAGTACTATTACTAATTCTGTGGTTTTAGTACCTAGGTATCTATGACAAATACACTGTACTTATCACCCACTTTAAGAATTAGACTAAGTACTCCACCTTTCCCGCTTGTGTTGTATCGTAAGAAAAGAGGCGACTAAACAAATAATGTCAATTTGAAACATCTAAGATTCGCCATGAGGGTCACTCATCTTAGCGCTTTCCCTGTTTGTTCTTCAACTGACTGCTTCGGAGACCAGGGTCCGCTTTCCTGCTCTTTCTCCTTCCGGTCTTCGACATCTTTAGCACACATAACTATATAAATCTATATAGTCAAAACAAATTTCACGAGTTTTACTAAAGTAAATCTTGCGACTATACAAGGATAATTTTAAGTTTCCTATGTTTTTATTTGAGTGTACATGAACTAAAAGAATAAATAAGGGTCTCGTTTTAACACTTTGTATACGGAATCCTTAAGTGGGTATCGCAAGGACAACATTCTCGTCAATGATATCTAGGTATGACAGACGTGTGTAATGCAAGAATGCACACATTGCACGAGATTACCTCGTGCAGTTTATTTTATAATTAACTCTTGCCGAGTAAATTATTGATTGCGAGAGATTATGTTACCTATGTTAGATCCATACTAATATTATAAATGCGAAAGTCTGTCTGTCTGTCTTTCTGTCTGTCTGTCTGTCTGTCACCTCTTCACGGCTAAACTGCTGGACCGATTGTGATGAAATTTGGTAGGGATGTAGTTAACGACCTGAGGTCAAACATAGGCTACTTTTGGTCGCGATATAACCGAGTACCACGCGGGGCGAAGCCGCGGGGAACAGCTAGTTAATTATATTACAATAAAAATACTTAGGATCGCTGGTATGAGAGAAGGTTAATTTAAAACAGCCCAAGGTTGACGCAAAACCTGAAAATCGTTATGCTTAAAAGATTGATGCTAAAACAGTCATTTTCTATTACCGCCACCTGTAACCATAGTAGGAATCCATCCTCATACGTTGCCCATGTCGGGTTCACGTACGAACGTTTGGCGTCAAGAGCAATTAAAAAAAAATACCTCGAGGGTATCCAAAGTGTCCATAGGCTACGGTAACGACATTCCGTCAGACAGGTCTGCCGTAGGCGTGTTTGCTTCTCTCTCATCTTAGGGCTTTCACGGTGCCTAGTGTCATCAGCTGATTGCTTCAGAGCCCAGGCTCTACTTTTCTTCCACTTCGCTCTTTCTTTGCATCCTTGGTCGTGAAACCATTGCGACGACGGCGAGTCAGCAATTTTTGGGTTTGCCCTTTCTACCACGCCCTGACGGAGGCATTTTTACCTATTCAATATATATGTGAAAAAATAGGCCAAGTGCGAATCGGACTCGCGCCTTGTGGTTACCGTACCACCAACACCATACAATACTACAGGTTATTTTAAGATTTTTGCTTAACTTTTTGGTAAAAATTAACTTTCTTAATTTATTTTATACTACAAATGTACAGTTTTTAGATTTATTCCTATATAAATAAGTGCCGTATGCTATTGCTTCTTACCAACATTCATGACCCTAGGTCAACGGGAATACCCCAAAGGGTTTTATTCCTATTTAAATACGCACAAATTTCGAAAATTTGCAACGTTCATATCTTTTGATCGCGTATAATTTTGATTATTTTACAGCCGAAAGAGAGTATACCTATATGCTATGAATTTTAACTTGATACATTCATGCGTTCCTCAGAAAAAAACAGTTTGACAGATAAACAAACAGTGGACATCAAAGTGATCTTATAAGGGTTCCATCTTTGCCTACGGAACCCTTACAGGATATATCATCGAGTTGATGTTGATTGACCATTATCGGTATGTCCGTGTAACAAAGCCTGACATTCATGCGAAAAGCACGTGTTTGAGAGTCGCGTGCGCAATTAGTGGGCTGCGACCAACGACTGGCTGATTGACTGAAACAAACCCTCTCTGTTCCGGATTCCTCGTTTATGTGCTGGAAAGATATTTGTCACTAGCCCTAGCATGTGACTTTTGCTGATTAGGGCTGCTACCTGTATTACTATACAAGGATAAGTCCAAACACCATTTTAAGAATCAATTTTAGGCAAATCGCAACTAAGACTTACTTTAGCTTCGAGCAAAACGTCTTCCGCCGAGGCCATATTTCTCGAAGTCTTGTATACTATCCTTGGTACCATGTATACTTGAGATACATAGAAGACAGATAACCTGAAGAAGGTCGGAAACAAGCGTTGGATGCAGACCGCTACCAAGCGGTCATTATGGAAATCCTTGGGGCCTATTGAAATTACGATAGATAAAACAAAGGTGCAAATCAAAGAGATTGACACTAGCCCCAAAGAAAGTTTGAAACGTGTTATGGGATAAAACTAAGTTTAATAAAAAATACAGACGGACACAAATTACCACATTCAAAAGCACTAATTTTCACCAAAAATAAGCGGATTTTACTAAAGTGATTCGATTCATATAACGCAATCAACAAATTCTTTTAAAGGCAATGAACGCCCAGAAGATAAATTCAAATTTAAAAAAATATTATTAAAAAAAATATGCGCATGAAAAATGCATAACCTGTAGTTTCCAACACGCAAGTCATTATCCTCAGGGAAAACTCAAATAGGTAAAATGAAACGGCGTGCTATGTAACATAATAATTATTGTATTTAATATCCTTAAACGTTTTATGTACACCAACATCAATGCTGAACAACACTACGTCGTATTAAAGTGTCCACAAGAGCACAACAGTTCATAAACATATTTATACATATAGGTAAATGATATAGGTAATATTTCACGATATACATACACATGTACAGTGCACGCCTAATTGTTTAACGATACGATTTAATTTGACACCGCATTAACGCCACTCTGTGACTGATATATCGATTTGAACTTACAGTTCATAATATCTCGCACAAAAGCCACGTCTTCAAAAAATACGACTAGAGAAATAGGATAAAATGCATCTAAAGTATTGAGAATTATGTTTAGTAGTTCAATTAACTGAAATAACGAAAAAAATATTTCAAACTATGGGCAATATACAAATAAATAGATGCTTACGCAAAAACAACGAAAGGCTGAAAGTCATCACTGCCATGTCTCGCCGCGTAAATTGTAAACCGCTACCCTTAGCCGAAACTTAATTAAAACAAAAAAATTACATAAATTGACAAGAACCATACTAAGCTTCCAGATTAATATCTGGTTTTAGGATATAACAAGGTCCTTTTTATTTCTTTAATAAAACTTGGTAGTAAATTAAGCTTACATCCCTCGTGACACGCGCGGTCACTGTGGCTATAGGCTCTTGCAACAAATATTGACACTTGGCCTAAAATATATCACTTTCACATATTTTTATCGTATTTATTATTTCTGCAAATTAAATCGTATCGTATCTTAGTACAACTTTGCGAATTTTCACATAACTTAGAAGATTATGAGCGATTTAAATATTTTATACAATCTCTACAAACAATTATATTACTTTAAAAAATATTTAACGAAAGCATTATGATTTTAAACACGCAAAGTCACGTGGCGTGCATTGTACGATATAAACGTCAATAAAAGTACAAGTTAACAAGTGATACTTAATTTACGATAGAAAATTTCGATATTTATATTAAGATATAGGGAACTACAGACCGACATCGTTACATTGGTCAGGAATGCGTTGTACAACCGTACGTTACGACATATATCTGTCTCGCTCTCGACTACACAGTAGCGAACGGAAGAGCGGGACAGAAGGTTATTGAACAAGATATATGCACAAGACAAGTCCCAATAAAATACTTCTCTAAAACAGACAAATTTACCAATAAATACATTTTATAATAGTTATATAGCCCCAAAGGCAGGTATATTACATATCACTTGCACACACATCTAAATGGGTTAGACTTAATTGCATATATGAATAACTATTTGTTAAATTTCCTATTAAGATAGGCGCATTTTCCGCGCACATCACTAGCATATTGCTTTCTTTCCATAGATATAACTTTGAAACTATGTGTACACTACAGACTCGCTTATACGACTAACACGACATTCAAATATGGATCATGTGTATTATGTCTTGAGATACAATATTGTTGGATACCAAAAGTATAAAGAATTTATGACGAAAGTAATTGTAGAAAATATAAAGTTGAATCTACTTTACATGGCTAATGATCCATTTTTGACTGTGCGTACTTAAGTCACCAAAGCGGTATAAACGAAGGCATTCCTATAAAACAGACACAAAATGTTCCGCCAACACCAAACCCTTTGCCGAAAAGAAAACCACCGTATCGTAACATACAAATAATCAAATAATCTGACAGCAATACTTATGGTTACTTAGCGCTCAGTATACATCACGGTAAAAACCATGCGGTTCGAATACATAGGTGTAAAAAAAATATGACAGCTACAGGCAGATCACATTTAAAAATAATACCTTATTGCCTTAACATTAACATCATTATTAATTAAGGTATTTAATTTTTATGGGGTCCACTGTACATATCTAATCTATGCTAATACAATAAATCGATTTGAAGTTTGTTTTTTGAACGTCTTTAATTCTGTATCTACAGGTCGGATTTGTTTTGCATTCGACAGCCTATTTTTGAGAAGGTTGTTTTGGCAGGATTTCCCAGGAAATCACAGATAATAAAAATATGACTTCAAAAATACAAACGCAGTCACTAATGGTAGCGACTGCGTTTTCAATTTTGTAGCTACTACCACTAGATGAATTAGAATTTCCATATATAAAGCATGGTAAATGAAGTACTCGGCAGTAAATAAGGCATATCAGATAATCGGCCAATTCGGTTCCGTATATCGCCATCTCTATCACTCAGTCTATATATGACAATTCATAGAATATTGCTTTTTCAATCATGAACGTGTGAGAGGATACTATACTTAGTCGTTAATTTATTTGCACAAATGAAAAATAAAGTGTACAAATGGGGGACTTAATGCCATATAACATTCTCTACCAGTCCACCATGAGAAATTAGAAGGTTTCCAAAAATCCTTATGCATTCATTTATTGCCGTGTACTGTACAGTACATCAACTGTTCACTTAACTCTGCAAAAAATATTAATAACAACACAACGCGACCAAGACTAGTAATGACCGCTTTAAGCACCGTCTTATATCGTAAGAAAGAAGAAGTCCAAAGACACCAGAAAAAAAATCCATTAAAATACGTCTAACATATTTAAACCAGTGAACTCTTTAATAAATGATCACGGGTACCTTGCTGATCAGTATCAATACTAAATAAGTATCCTGGAACACGGATCCCATGTATACAAATTAACTTTTATAACTATTGATGCAAAATCGACAAACGTTTATGAAGCCCATTTTGACTTAAATGTGTTTTGTCTCGATCTTTCGCTTTTAATAGCGTAAAGACAGAAAGGATCTAAACATAACTTACAAAAACTTTTAGCTATAATTAAAATGGGCGTAACACACGCTTGTTAATTTTTATGAAATAGGGAATTATAACTAACCACAGGAATTAACGATGCTTGTTAAAATTATTGTTAATCGAAAGTAAACAGAATTAACTCACTAAAATGTTATGTTATTTTTGTTTGAACTAGCTGAACAGAACAAAAATAGACAACAGACTTCCTAGGTATATCATGTAATATTAACATTTAATTTAATGATTTTTCAATTGTTAGTATAGATTTACAAAGTATAGATACTTTTGCATGCTGTTTTAAAATAGCTAAATGGGCAGCCTACCTTTGTACTGAACAAGATCTCATGTTTTACCCTATTTTATAAATAAATAAATATATAGTGACAAATCACACAGATTGAGTTAGCCCCAAAATAAGTTCGAGACTTGTGTTATGGGATACTCACTCAACTTATGCGAATGAATGAATCATTTTGTTTTTGTCTATTTTTGTTCCTCTTACGTAGAACCTACTAATATAAGGTGAAACGGCAGTGTCACTTCTATAATAGCACAATTATCGATCGGCCCCGCTATAATTTACAGACAAACTGCCATTACGTGACACAGTGGAATCTCAACTATTACGATACATCGCTTAAAACTAGACTTAATACGGTGTTGCTACATTATAATTTATTTTTTCTAGTCGTATATGTTGCATTCAATCAACTGAGGTTGCTTTGAATCGAGACAATCGTGTTCTCTAACTACAGGGCCCGAATAAAAATTTTCGTATTTTTAATATCAATTTCATTTTCAACAAAATGGCGACTAAGTTAATGAAATCATAATTGAATAACTTTTACGTCGAAAAACAAAATAACTTCGTCAATTTAGTGTGTTAATTTTAAATAATTATATACTGCAATATTTTAATAAATAAATCTTTAACGTTTTTGGTATTAATTTATACTGGATTAAAATAAGGGGAATATTAAATCCTACATAAAAGTTGTAATCACACCCAGAAAATAAAATACAGTCTCATCGATCACGTCAAATTATTTTAGTCTGTCAAGAACAAACCATTCCATGCGTTCACTAGTACTTTGATAGATAATATACCTTTTATTAAAATCGATGTTGTACGTTAACACCTGAATAGCTGATGCTGATGAAGATAAATAATAGATGCTGCTGAGATAAAAGCAAATGTATTCAAAATACTTAGATGCTAGTGAGTACACGAACGCGATACGCGGCGATGATGTGCGAAGGTGAATCGTGAACTAAAAAGATATTTACAAAATTATGCATTCGTGCAATAATGATGATCGGGCGATTTGATATGTGCGGTGAAACCGTACAGATGTACTTTTTCTTAAACATTATAATAATTTTGATATAACAAGCGATGTGATAGCTCTAGAGGTAGTTCCGTTAAACTTATCGATACGAATTCATAAAACCACCAATTAAATATATAAATATCTTTAAAGTGATAACTAACAACATTCCTGCACATATACACATTATGTTAGGTAGTATGTACAAGTCATAAATAACATATTATACACAATTTAAATTACAAATGTACATGACATTTTTATAGTTTGGTTTACTAGTCACGCAGCACGAAAATGATAAATTTATAACGTAGAAACTATATCGGCGGTGTCTTAGGTAACCACAGGACCGGATTTAACAATCTTAGGGAAAGTTACAGCCCAGGGAGCTTAGCCAACGTTACAATTTCAAACCGCTAACGAATGTCGACAAGAACAAAATGTATGGGATTAAAATAAGCTGCGCTGAATCACGTGGTCGTATGTCAATTCCATACGTTTTGTTCTTGTCGACATTCGTTAACGTTTTGAAATTGTGGCTAGGCCCCATAACAGTATGGAAGTAATCATCTTTTATCTGTACATGAATTAGTTTTTTGTCAAATACAACCTCATTACTGTACTTAACTCACTAAACGTTTTGGGAAACGCTGAGAAACTTGTGAAAGTGTAGTGAGTTTAATGAATAAATAAATAAATAAGACAATTTTGTCAAAAGAGTGTCATCAAAGTCCCGCGCACAAAGTTCCTAGTATATAGGTTAAAAATGCATATTTATATACTAACATGCATTATGCAATAAGTAATTGCACGCATTAGACCCTGGCGTCCCAGTAGTGGGCAGACATTCGTATTATTTTATTAAAACCTATGTTGTTTTTTTCATATTAATAAATAACCAAACATGCTTGCTCCACCCGATGGAAAGCAGTTATTGCTTGACGCTTGCAACAATAGAGCGGCTGCCGTCTGACCTCCGTAACCCTTTTTGATAGTAACCAGACCAATAGTCACATGATCCGGGTGTGTTAGTGGCCAACACTGTCAGAGTTTTCAGGTTGCCTAAAGGCATCTGCCATAGCCTAACAGCTGCCTTCCATCGATAACAGCCGGGACCAACGGCTTAATGTGCCTTCCGAAGCACGGAAGTGCTCAAGATAAAAATGCAACGAATGGCGACCAATCTAAACATGGCGCACTCGCAGTCTCTTGACGCGCGCTATCGTTTAAAACACGCGCGCTCTTTAGGCTATCGAGCTCCTCGGTCACTGTAGCCTAAAGACGCTTGTAAAACCCCAAGAATGCCAATCGCGCGGCCATCTTCACTACATAGTATAAAACAAAGTCGCTTTCTCTGTCCCTATGTCCCTTTGTATGCTAAAATCTTTAAAACTACGCAGCGGATTTTGATGCGGTTTTTTTAATAAATAGTGATTCAAGAATATGCCCATGCGAAGCCGGGCGGGTCGCTAGTTGTTTATAATCTGAAATCTGAAGCCTCTGACGATGGCGGACTCAATGCCTTTGACTTTTCAAACCAGAACAGAGCAATACAAGCACTGCTGAGTTTGAACTATATCTGGAACCGATATATACCACGGTCTCAAATAAACTGACTACTAAAGTATACAAATGGACTAGAGGTGTATATAAAACACTTTATAAATGTTCTTTGAGCTACATTCGAACACACAGTTCAATCGTTTCGTATGAAGTCGAAGATAAAATTACAATACATTTTTATAAACATTTTTTTTAACCAGAAAATCGCCAATGTACAAATAATTCTACTATTGTCTCATATAGTTTAGACCCGATAGTAGAACCGATAGGGATTTTAAACAACATTTATTAAAATTATAGTTATGAATGAATTTACTAATGACGCTTAATCTAATGATTATAAAATAAAATCGTAGGTGCAGTGGGCCACACAGTATAATTACTATTTTAAGTGTTATGTGGTATTATTTTCATTGTGGTATTTTTTTACATATCATACAGATTTGTGCTAGTTCCAAAAAATATAGAACTTGAGACTAGTAAGTCAACGATACCCTTTTTTATAACAAATGCAGTCAAACAACCAGGACCCGGACTATTCAAAAAGGCCATTCTTCGCCAATTTGCTGACTGGGTCTGGCTGTGATCCAATCTAGAACATCCATATTTACGGATTAGCGTCTTGACCATTACGTCACGGAGGCTGTCGTATAAAATTGACCTCAGAATTCAAAGCAATAGAGCTGAGAATGCAACTAGAGAATTGTAAAAAAAAAAAGAAAGAGACAGAATGGAAATGAGAAGAAACAAACCTTTACTCGGTAATGTTGTGTGGATTGTTAAGTTTATCAAAAATATTAGTTTCTCGAACTACGAACTTATAACATTTTTAAAATCCCTATTGGCTCTTATTATAGTTAGAATAAATCATAGGCACTACAGGGGTCTGGGGCATACTGGCAGACCTAATTAAGTCTAAGTAACTAGGTACTAAAGTCTCACTATTAATTGAACGAGCGAAGTGAGCAGGGACCATACAACCAAAAATAAGCTTTATATTTTAATGAATTACGGGATCTTATTATGCAATGTTGATAATTTTGTCGTGCTTCTGATAACACGTTTACAAGAACTTATGACTTAGTATGGAACTACATGGACGTGTCTAACATGAAATAATGTTTATGAATTAATAAGCGCAATGGATGTGCCTTAAGTTTCAATGTACTGGATCCCTGCGTCAACTTCAGAGTGGTATAATCAAAGACAATAACAAAAGTGGTACTTGGACATAATCTAAAATTGGGTACCACATGTTGCAATGCACATCGATAATATGAAAGAGATGATCGGCTGTTTCATCTTTGTATAGCGCTATTTCTGTCACTCGACAAGTGGTTAGGAAGCACGAAAAGCAGTTGATTCCGGCCGCTTTCGCTCAAAGGCAGTCGTAAAGTCAGAAGGCATAGTCTATCTGACACAAGAATTGGCTATACACTTAATAAGAAAATTACAGAATCTTGAAAAAGATTTCGACTATTTAAGAACCTTTTTAAGTCGGTTAAAAAGAAGTACAGTCGGGGGCAGTTAATCTGACCCCACGGTTACTACGATAGGTGGATCATTATTATTTGCCCTGGACTGTACTTATATGAAGTTTGATCAAAGACTTGGCGTCATCAGTCGACTTTCAATAGACACGAAAGAGAGGACGCTATTCAAAGTAGACACCAACCGATTATCTCTTCCCAAAATAGATTCGAAATTATATTTCTCTGAGTACTGTACACATAAAGGCTCGACCTGACGGATTAAGTGTACAAAACAAAGCTTCAATATACAATATTTATATTTACGCAAGATGAAGCGAGACATACATGCCCTAGCTAAGATGAGCCTTAAAGAAAAACATAATTTGCCTACTTCAATTCCGAGGCACGAATACCTAAGTATAGTAAATTCAGTCAAATACAGACACGACTATAGTGAACTTTAATCGGATTTTCTAAGCAAGTGAACTAACTATTATAGATGTAATGTCGGGTACACACGCTTATTATTCAGTGTAGATATAACTTAGTGAACGTTTAATATTGATATACTCAAATGATGCCAACTAAGTTTATATTAACTAACACCGTGTAAACAAGACGTAATGATGATTGATGACTTTTGTAATGAAATCACAAATTTCTTAGCCAATTATCAGGACTGTAACATTTAGGTTAGTATACTCGATTTAAAAACAATTTTTATTATTATATGCCAAGCATCTTTGCATATGCCGGGAGCGGAACCCTGGTTGAAATCATTAACCAGTTCATTTTTCTGTCCATACATTTTACAGCAACCCATAGCATTACGGTTTCGCTTAACCGATATTTCCCAGAAAAATAACGGTCTTAACTTAGGGTCTTTATTTAGGATCCTAAAATCGTTCGGTATTTTAATTTACCAAAATAAAAATGGTTATATATCGGATGCTAAAAATAAGGTTTTCTATTTTTGTGCATATGATAGTAAAAATGTATCTTGCATATCATAGAAATTTGATTAAATTTGGGCATATTTTAAGAGAGCTAACGAGGCAAGAAAGAAATGGTCAATCTTTAAAAAAAGAAACAACGCGACCTGTCTTATGACCCCAGGCTCTGTCTTCCCCGTATGGGACAAAGACGTGATTATATGTATGTATGTTTGTCACAGAAAGTTGAGAAATTGAAATGAAATATCTGTAATCCGCATTAAAAACCCACTTTTACGACATTTATCAGATATGACTCCTTTCAAGGATCATTGACTGTTATATGATAAGTTTATCTCATAATTCCAATTATTCCAATTTCAAGGTCACATTATTTTTTAAAATTATTTTATTAAGCACGAAACGACAAGACTACTTAAAACCTTATTTGATATTCTTTATGTCTTTCGGATGCTTTTTATATTTTAATTGTTCCTAAGTACAAAATAACATAAAGTCATTCTTGTCAGATAAGAAATTAATTCTATGACTCGAGACTAGTGGAAAAAATTACGGAAATTTTTCGTTGGAAACTTTCCCAAAGTTTCCAAAAAAAGTTTCCAGTAACTTGGAAATTTTGGGAGTATTTTCGAAATTCCCGGGAAAGTTTCCAAAATTTCCGGCAACGGCACATTAGCACAAGACTGTTGACTTAAATATTTATATCTCTGAAATACATTTTCCTTATAAACTCTCAAAAGATCAACTGGAAAATTTGTTCAAAATACTAACTCAAAACAGTTTTGTCGGCAAAATAATAACAAATTATAGTTTTTTCGGTTGACTTTGAACACTTTACAGTGCAATATTAATATATATAAAGTGTTATTATGCAGAAATAAAGATTAAATTACTGAACAGTCAAATTGGAAGGCTCTTCAGGTTAAAATTTAACTGGTCCAAATTATATAAATTGAAATAGTGTATAATCGTTTCAGATATAGACATCGATTCTTAGATGGACGAAATTAATATTTTCTAATTATCATTTAAAACTGTGTTTCGTATTGTAATAAAAGCATCTTCAAAACACCAATGGAGATGTTTGTCGAACGAATGACATAGCCTGTGGAAGCAATGAATGATTTGCCTCTGATATACGGCAGGTTCTCTGATTGGTTGAGTTAGCGTGGCGCGCTCTGATTGGCCGAGCATGGCGCGCTCCGATTGGTGGATCTAGCAGATGATATGCAGTGGTGGGGATGAATCAGCCTTCAATACCCGCGCAGCCGTCGAGCGCGGAGAACGTGGCGCATCAAAGCGGTAGGGCTGGAGCCTGAAAATATTTAGCTAATATACTATGAGATAGAAATGTTTTAGGAATATTTTTGTCCCTTTTACGAGTGTAATTGATATGTACGGACCCACAACTAAAACCATCCGCTATTTTGATTATTTATAATTGCTGTCGGCCATTCTAATGTAAGAGCAGTCTCGCACTTGTGGTGCTTACCGCAACCGGTGTTGCGAAAGTTAAAAAAAGCAGAAAAGCACAAAAATGAGTTGGGTATATTTGACCAAGGTGTAATTGCTAACGTCGCGCATGCGTAGTCAGCATCCGCGCAAGGTTTGCCCAACGCAACCAGAGGGCTCTTATCTAACGGAGCAGTTTCCGATATTGCATTTACTTTTCTTCTATTTTTAAAAACCGAAAAAGATAAACTACAACCACCAGCCAGCACGACTCACCTGTGGATGCAATGCCAGCGCTGCGCATGCGCAGTCGGCGGCGGCGCAGGGCTCCCCCAATGCTGCTAGCACCAGCGCCAGCCGCCGCCAGGTGTCAGCCCTAGACGGCTCTATTTGAGCGGCTTCCCGAAGGCACTTCTCCGCCAGCCGAAGCCAACCCAAATTGTAGTAAGCCGCACCTGTGTTTAGACAGATTTATATAGCCCTGTTTTTATAAGGGAACATTAGACTCGCTCACGCCCTTACAAGGAACCAGCTAAGGATAAGGTAAATTAAGAAATATCGCAAGAAATATCAATTCCGGTATGTGCACGAGTGATATTGTAGCCGATGTTTTACGTATGTAATAAAGCATCAGCTACGCCTTACGCATTTTATGGAAGCTACAATTGTGAATATATTTTTATCTTCCCAGTGTTCTCTCGGTTGCATTCTCTCAGATTAAAGGATCAAATTAGTTTTGAAAGCTAAATCGCGCTTGCAAGCTTTTTAATCATTGGAGACATTAATACAGTCTCTAACAAGACAACGTCAGAATCCGGAGGCGCGGCGGAGGCGAAGGCGTGCATTTTGTGTCGTTTGAGTTTATATGAAGGACTATACACGCGATCCGGAGTTGTGGCGTGTGGTTTTCATAGAAACTCAAACAAAAAACACACAACGCCATCGCTGCCGCCTCTCTAAAAACTATATGAATGACTTGAGAAGAAAAATAGCAGACTGAGTACACTGGACTGACATTTATAACGCCATTTATACGTATATTCTGTCAAAAATGATTGAGATCGTGTAGCACTGACCCAGCTGCACGATGCTGTCGAGATGCGTGGGATGCAGCGCGAGCGCGTTCTGGAAGCACTGGCGCGCCTCCTCCCACTCGCTGCTCGCCGCGTGCACCATGCCGCGCTACACCAACACGCACGTTTCACATTATCTCTCTCATATTATACACAATCCATAAACAGCACGCCGCACTGCCATTAAATACTAAATTTAATGGCAAAAGACGAAAAGATATCGTTTGATCTACACCGAAAACAAAACATGCACTTTTTCACCCATCGTTACTTCCTATTCCTTGGTTCACTACTTAATAAAATAGACACTAAATAATAAACTAAGTTACTATCTCTTAACATATGGCATGACTAAGAAAACCCTCCTAAATATGTCTTATGACGAAACAGAAGAAATACTAATAGTTTTAAAATAATTTTACTTATGGCGTTTATAACTATATTGTAGTTGATTTTATAAGTGTTAAGTGTAAGTAAGTATAATTTATGACACAATTGTGTCATAAATTATTTTTTCGAGTATTTAAATACCTACTCGAAAAAACATAAATTTTGGAAAATAAATATAACACTGTAATGTTATCACTTTCACCTTCGCGCAAAAACTCTTTTAAATTTGAGATAGATAAAGTTAAAACTATCACCACTTACCGTGTAAAGAACTAAATGGCTGAACGGCATCAACGCAGCGGCCTCCGACACGCAGCCGGCTGCGGCACTCACTCGGTTCAACCTGAAGGGAAATAAACACTCAAAACTTAATTTGTTTACTCTCAATATAGAGTATTCTAATCACTTATTGGAGTTATTCATTACTTATATTAAGTTTATCACCACTTTCAAAGCGCAAGTGGAGGAGAAGCGGCGCCACAATCTCCACTGCAGGATTTTCCCTAACATTATTTAAAAGGTCGTCTGGCAGAACTTTCTGCCACAAAGCCGTTGTTTGTGCATTATGTTTAAGTTTTTTTCTTCTAGCTTTTAGTCTTCAAATAAAAAACAGGATAGTGGCAAAACATAAAGATAACTGTATTTTCCCAAAAAATTTCCAAAAAGTTTTCATGGTTATACAAAAAGAGCGGGAAATGCAACAACCAGTGCAACAACAATCAAATAGTATTTTTTAAATTTTTATTTTTTTCTTTTCAATAATTGCATGTGGCCAGTGTTTTTAAGAATACTTTTTACATAATTAGTTTTCATCTGCTCTTTGAATAGTTTCTATGTAAAACTCAATAAAACTGTAGGGATGGTGAATTTTTGTGATTATACACGCCGGACGTGGAGGACGCCGCGTCCGACAGCGCTCGCTCGGGCGGTACATGTCTGTCTGTCTGTCTGTCTCACCTGAGACACAAGTCCGCCAGCAGCAGCCAGGCGCGCGCGCGGTGTGCGCACAGCGGCGAGCGGCGCACGCCGGACGTGGAGGACGCCGCGTCCGACAGCGCTCGCTCGGGCGGTACATGTCTGTCTGTCTGTCTGTCTCACCTGAGACACAAGTCCGCCAGCAGCAGCCAGGCGCGCGCGCGGTGTGCGCACAGCGGCGAGCGGCGCACGCCGGACGTGGAGGACGCCGCGTCCGACAGCGCTCGCTCGGGCGGTACATGTCTGTCTGTCTGTCTGTCTCACCTGAGACACAAGTCCGCCAGCAGCAGCCAGGCGCGCGCGCGGTGTGCGCACAGCGGCGAGCGGCGCACGCCGGACGTGGAGGACGCCGCGTCCGACAGCGCTCGCTCGGGCGGTACATGTCTGTCTGTCTGTCTGTCTCACCTGAGACACAAGTCCGCCAGCAGCAGCCAGGCGCGCGCGCGGTGTGCGCACAGCGGCGAGCGGCGCACGCCGGACGTGGAGGACGCCGCGTCCGACAGCGCTCGCTCGGGCGGTACATGTCTGTCTGTCTGTCTGTCTCACCTGAGACACAAGTCCGCCAGCAGCAGCCAGGCGCGCGCGCGGTGTGCGCACAGCGGCGAGCGGCGCACGCCGGACGTGGAGGACGCCGCGTCCGACAGCGCTCGCTCGGCGCGGTACACGCCCGCTGACTCCGCTCGGACTGACGCTGCCGAGTACAACAATACCCTTTCTAATACTACCAACTTGGCTTAACACGTTGACTGCGGCCGGTTTGGATAAGTCGGATCGGGATGACAGTAGCGCTCAAATATGTATGTCGGATCAGTCTCACTAGTTTCATCGGCAAATAGTTCCATGGAACTAGTAAAAATTTATACACAATGATTGATAACTAATGATTGAATCTGGTAAATTAAAATGGCGAGACACGCGAGACGTGTGGAAAATGCACTATCTGAATGATATATAAATACACGCTAGACGTGATTACAACAGTGAAAGTGTTAAGGATACACAACTTCATCTCATCAGAAAAATGGGAAAAGCCACAAAAAATACAAAAGTGGCATATCTTCCTTCTACCCATCACTATTGAATTCCTGTTTCAACTACCATTATGCTAAACGTGGCCTAAGGTCTCATGGCCTTAGGCTCTGTCTACCCCGAATGGGATAAAGACGTGATTATATGTATGTATGTATCTTCCTTATACCTCCCTCACACCGAAAGATTGATCAATAGCCTTATGTGACGATATAGATATCTTATGTTATGTTTTTGTATAAACTGAAAAATAACATCATCACATCGTGTAAGTTACAGGGTCAATTTGACCATGCACAACCCGGTGTCAGAGTTCTTCGAAACCGCTTCTCGGCTTCTGACGTGGTTACTTTAACGACAACTTTTGAACTTTGAGTATTTAATCAAACAGGAGACGGCACGCGCAACTTTTTAGGGTTTCGTAGCCAAATGGCAAACGGAACCACTAAAGATTCGTCATGTCCGTCTGTCCAAATGTCACAGTCATTTTATTCGGAGACTGCGTGCTATATAGATGAAATTTTGATGGTAGGTGGTGTATTCATTAAATGAACCGTTATAAAATTGTGTAGTATGATTTGGAAATATAAAATTATTAAGGGTAGCACTTGAAACTGACCGGTGGTACGCCAACTCCTTCATATTTTTTTTTAAATATAGTTATGTGTGGGTATTACCGTTTGATAGGTCTTTGTAAATGATATGGAGGTTCCCAAAGCAGGTTTTGGATTATTCCAATATTTGTTGAAATATTAGTTATTCAAGTAGTAAAATGTCGGTCCCCTCTCCCCCTGTATTTTTCGTCCAAGGTCGCCATCATCAAAATAGATGAGGAGGACTATAATATATATTATTATATACGCACAAACTTGACAGAATTATCTAACACAAGCAAAAAATACACGCACACAACTACAAGTGGTATGGCCGGTGGTGTCATGATTAGTTTAATGCTCTAAGCTTCTGAAGCGGGATCTATAAGATGACATGATTTAACAAAACAAATAAAAATAAACGTTACTGATAAATGACGTTGATTTCGATCCTTTACAATGCAATAATGTATTTTTTTACATACATATAATCACGTCTTTATCCCATGCGGGGAAGACAGAGCCTAGGGTCATAGGACCTTAGGCCACGTTTAGCATAATGATAATTGAAACAGGAAATCAATAGTGATGGGTTGCTAGCCGCATCGCCTATGTCATGATTTCCCCATTCGGCGATTCCCACAGACGACTTTTACGGCTTACGCGGGAAGAGAAGCAGTTGGTACAATCTATGTTTTACTTGTTCTCCCAGTCCAGCATTATGTGATTGGTACAATCCAATGTTTTTTAATTTTTTTTTATTTATTTAATTGGTGCAATAAAGTGTTTATTCATTCATTTATTTATGACGTTATAATTTAATCATGCACTAACCTGCATCCCTGACACTATAAGTGTCGTCGTGTTGCGAATCGGAGAGCGCGTCGAGTTCCGCGTACCCGTTGTGTTCGCTCGCTCCTTCTTCGTTGGTGTTCAGTAGTTTCAGGAGCTCCTTGCCGGTTGCCAACGCCGCCTGAATTATAAAGAGTCATGGCGAAACTCCATACATCGTTTGTACGAATAAAAAATTGAAATACAGAGAACATAAAATGAATCGAATAAGTAAGAATACTTAACTAGTAACATGTTTACCACCACAAAAAAAATTTAAACCCCAGGGTTTTTTGAATATTTTTTTTTTAAGTCGACCTTTAGCTTCGATTTCATTCGCCATTATTGTCTCAACTGAAACATTATGTCATCCTTACAGTTGTTAGCATTGTCAAAACGGTATTGACAGTTCATTATGGTAGGTTGGGTTCATAGATTAAGTCGTTGTACCTGTGATTAAGCAATTAATTTTTAAATGGTGAAAAAGTGAGATGGCGAAATAGGGAAGTCCATGAGTAAGAAAAGGACCAACGATATTTTTTATATTTCTGTCTCTGTCAACGTGGCAATTTTTTCTTTGTTTGGCCAATTCGACGCCAAACAAAATCTTACACCAAACTAAAGTATTATTGAAATTATTTATTTTTTGTATTAAGAAAAATATTTTAAGTAAGGGCATTTGTTATATAAATTGCTCAGGAACACATTCCAGGGTGCCTACCACCATCTCTTAAAACCATGCAAGAACGATTGAGTAAAAGAGATGTCGCCTTATATCATGTATTACGCTGTCCAGATCCAATGAGTAAGTGAGAGCGCAATACATGATGTAAGGCGACATCTCGCTTACTCACTGGTTTTAAGAGATGGTAGTAAGCCCCCAGGGGGGTTACTATATACAGTCTCGGGACAGCGCAATACATCATGTAAGGCGACATCTCATTCACTCACTGGATCTTGCATGGTTTTTAAGAGATGGTATAGCCCCCCAGGTACTAAATCGATTAATAACCTACCATAATGAACTGTCAATGTTGCTTTGACAATGCTAACAACTGTCAGGGTGACATAATGTTTCAGTTGCGTTAAAAATGGCGAATGAAAACGAAACTAATTAATATAAAATAATTAATAAATTTTATATGTGGAATCAACAATAGACGCGAATTTTTTTCAGTGTCAGCCCTCACCTCCCCGCTCTCCCACAGCAGCTGCAAGGCGGCCAGGCTCCACAGCGGCCAGTCGGCGTGGGGGTAGTGCTCCCGCGCCAGCCGCGCCGCCGCCAGCGCGCGGCCGCCGCGCGCGCCGGCGCACGCGCACGACCACAGCGCCGTGCACAGCCGCAGCCCGCCCCCGCACTCCGCGCGCGCCGCCAGGCACGCCCGCGTCGCGTCCTACATACAAAATTAACATTGTTCAGTTCAATTTATTTATTTCAGACAATAATTTATTTCTATAAATTAAATTATCGAAATTGTGTTGGCTACATAAGATTCTACAAGAACGCTTCGCAACAACTTCAGTTGAAAAAACTGTAAGAAAACTTGCAATACAGCACAATACTCTATAAGTCCCAACAGCTCCATCGTATATCATCAACAGTCCTATATAAGAGCAGGGCACAATGATATTTTCTAAATAAACCCAATGTAACCTTTTACCTGTGTTTAACAAAAAAGTAATTTGTATTTGTAACTACAAAATAGCATGTAGTATTTAAAATCAAATGGCATCTTTTTTTTTTATCACACACAATCAGAAGACCAATTAACTTTAGTATTTACCATCGCCTCGTTGAGCATCCCGAGATACATGTACTGCCTCGCCAGATAATAAAACGCGAGGTGATCGTTGTCGTCCAGTTGAACCGCCCGGAGTAATAACTTCAAACACGTCGCGTTCGCTGCGTCCTTCTCTATTCGGGAATTCGTTTTCTAGAACAAAACATTCAAAATTCGAAAATTTCGAGGATGTCACGTCGAATTTTCTGCGTCTTTCTCAAATCGGGAAATTTTTCTAAATAAAAATATTCAAAATTCGAAACAGTTCGAGAACGACACGTCGTGTTCGCCGCCATTCTCGATGCGGGAATTCTTAGGAATGGGCATTGTCCATTATTTCAAAGTAGTTCTGATTGAAAAACCATTTGGAGGAATAAGCTTCATGTTTAATTTTCTGTTATCAAAATAAAAAAAGATGCAGTAAATAATATTATTTTTAAATAAATATTTTTGACTTTTATTTGCCTTCTATGACGTCACTGTTGGCTGTATGCGCTGTGTTAATTTTTTTCCTTTGCCTTAATATTGAGCGAAAAGAAAAAATATGTCACTGTTATGTCAAGTCAATGTCTATCCGCTCTGTTCAAATATTGCCTAAACAAAAACATAACCTCATCTCAAACATCATATCAATAATAAAAGTGCTTGCTTGTGAATCTAAAGATGAATTATAACAGAAAATGTTTTGTCCCAATATGTAAAAATGACTCGACAAATATGTATTTACATTAGCATCTTCGCTCCTCTCATTTCGGCTACATTATGTTTGCTACTCGTAATAATAAAATTATTACATTTTCAACTTTAGGTAAGTTGCGTGAATCATAGCTTTCTCAAAGTTGCTCATGTACTTAATGAAAATTAAACTAAATGAAAGATAGGTAATGAAAATAAAACCACAGGCACAAATTATTGTTTGAGGTTATTTGAAATATTTCCAATGACCAAATTCAGAAAGGTGACATTGACATATTTTATTTGACACGAGTATATATTTTTTTTAATTTCCGTCTGACTATCTACTGCATTGTACAACCACGCGTGACGTCACGCGTGAAAAAATTTAAAAATTAATATAAACTAATCTAAGGTATATAAATCAAAAATATTCAAATTAGTATATTAAAATATAGACAGCTCTCGGAAAAAATATAAAAAAAATAAGAGAAAAATTTAAGACAATGCCCATCGTTATTTCTATTTAAAAAAAAATTATAATTTTATATAGTTATATATATAGTTTTTATATAGTTATAGTACATTATATAGTTTGAATAAAAAAGTACTTGTATTTTTTAATGAAAATTCCCCACTTCCAGTTCCAAATGAAACGCTGGAATAGTTTTATTACCTGTGCCTTCATCTGGTGTCCGATGCCGCAGTACAGACAGGCGCGCGCCAACATCGGCCCCTCCGACGCGTCCTCGATCTCCATCGCCTTCTCCGCCAGCTCGATTCCATCTTCTATCTGCATATAATTACTCAGTTACAGTAGCACAAAGTCACTTTGCCAATCTTCGACGGCGCGATGAAATAACGAACTTAGTAACTTGATCTATATATATATATATTTATATATAAATGAAACCCGTCTTCCGTTGTCACGACATAGCATGAAAACGACTTGACCGATTTGGCTGATTTTTTTTTTGTAGTTTTCTAATACTCTGTACAAGGTTCTTACGTAAAAAAATATTAAGAAAGGCGTTACGAAGTTCGCCGGGTCAGCTAGTAAGATTTAAAATCCATCTATCTCCTTCCTGATATTCTAGCGGCTTTAAAAACGAATCAGGTAAGCAAAGTTTAAAATTTAAAGAACAATAAAATTTACGGAATAGAAACAGAACGTTAAAATGCTCTTGAAAAAATGTATTTATTCCATTGAAAGTAGCACCGAATTACCAAAGTCTATAGTAGAAAAATTGTGTGAATATCGCCAGTGGACTTGCATTTACTTGGCCCGCGTGAATTTCCCTCGGGAACAATGCTTTTTCCGAGATGAAAGGCACCCTATGTCCTTCTCAATACTTCTAACTATGTATATGCGAAATTTCAGGAAGATTAGTTCAGTAGATAGAGCGTGAAGGTATAACAAACAAACAAACTCACTTTCGCATTTATAACAGTAATTAGTATTAGTATATACGGTGGACTTAAATCAACTGCAAATATTTTATAGGAAGGTTTAGACCACTAAACTGAACAACTTTTCCAAATAAACTTATATCGAAATACGAAAATTTTTTTTTACCTCCCTTTCAAATTGAGAATCAGCTGAACTGATTAAGTATGGAGAGTGAAAAAAATAATTTCATATTTTGACATAAGTTTATTTGGAAAAGTTGTTCAGTATAGTGGTCTGAAACCGCCAATAAAATATTTTTAGAAAGTTGATTTGAGTCCACTTTATATAAGTATATTAATATATTAGTATTAGTATTTTAGTATAGTATTAATATATTAGTATTAGTATAGTATTAATATATTAGTATTAGTATAGTATGATGAATGTGTGTGTCATACCCATCCCATCTGGTAGCAGGTGTTGGCGGCGACGAGTCGCAGCGGCGCGTCGGCCGGCAGCAGCGGCGCCGCGCGCACGCACACCGCGCGCGCGCGCACGCCCGCGCACCACGCGCTGCTGCCTGACACACACACACACACGCACACACAATTATATATATCCTTCTCGTTGCCCACCAGTGGCAATTTTAGTGGGGTAACAACGGGAATGATAATAATATACATAACAATACTATAGCGTGTATTAGTATTTATGTTCAACTTCCTTTTTACATTATCATGTATCTACTTGTGAGGACCTGTAGTGGCTCATCTGTTTTATATCACAGTTAATTTACTATTGTAATATTATTGTAGCTGTTGGTCTTCCTATTAATAAATAAATATTAAAAACTCTTTATTGCACCAAGATTAAAATATACAAAGCTTTTGAAAACATAAGGTAATTTTATGTACAAAGGCGGACTTATCGCAAAATCAGCTCTTATAGGCAACCCTAACAGGCCAATAGGTGATCGGCTTAACACATGGACAACTCAAACAAATTGAGCTAGCGAAACAACTTATTCTTCTAGAGTTTTGGCGAGAAGATAGAAGTCACAACATCGCGCTGTGTATTTATTTTCCATTTTTTTTAATGTAACAACCTTTAATATTTATTTATTTATTAACCTTCAAAACAGATTACAATTGTGCACGAAACAATTACAGTAGTAAAAGCTATCTAATAACTCGATACTACGGGCTGCGTGCACGAAAAGATGACGTCATTTTTTTGAGATAATTGCAATAAAAAAACCCAATGACCTTTATTTTTAAAAATTTACTACAAGGTCAAATAAATTGTACAAGAAACGGCTTTCTTAAATTTCTTTTGTAAGTTGGCAGCATAGGTATCATAATACTCTTTGCTTGGAAGTATTGCAAACACAAGCCAGTCAAATCTACATAATCTGTCATTGTCATATTTTTAGTAAAAATAATCTAAATATTAGTTTCAACGCGGAGTGACGTCATCGATGTATGTATACCATTTTAAGAATTTTTTCTTTCAAATTGTATCTCGAAAGTGGTCTATTTTATGGAAGATATAAATTTATTTATTTACTGAATGAAGGCACTGATAGCATTCACAGTTTACCAATACGTGATGTAAGCTAGGGCAATTTAAACATGTTTATGAGATATATACAGTCATCATCATAAATTTAAGAGCTAGGCTCTTGTCGGTGGAGTTCCTTCCATTTTTTCTTCATCTTTAGTTCCTTTATTTCATACTAGCTGTTCCTCGCGGTTGCCCCGCGTGGGACTCGGTCATATCGCGCCCAAAAGTAGGCTTTGTTTGACCTCAGGTCTTTAACTACATCCCTACCAAATTTCATCACAATCAGGTCCAGCAGTTTAGCCGTGAAGAGGTGACAGACAGACAGACAGACAGACAGACTTTCGCATTTATAATATTAGTATGGAAGTATGGATATGTACATCATACATTACAATACATATACATAAAAATGACTATCATTATCTATTTGGTCTTCCCTCCACCTCCCACGGCTCCACCAACCTCTCGGTTATACGAGCCGAATCTCGGGCGAGTGCGCTGTACTAGCATTTCGCATCTCTTTCCAGTCGCGCCTGCTCGATCTCCCTACAAGTTGTGTATAGTGTCGCCTATCTCTGCAATCTATGTATTTGGCCTAGTCAATTGGTAAAGGAGAGTGTAAGATAGCATGTACAATACCGGGCGCGTGCTGCTGGCGCGCGTGGTGCTGCGGCTGCGCGGGCGCGGCGGCGGCGGCGGCCAGCGCGCGCAGCCGCCACACGTGCGCGCACCCGAACGAGAACTTCATGGCGCGCTCCAGCGACTGCACACACATACGTGACAATGATAACTGATCATTATTTTGAATAGTTTTGTTATGTATCAGTTAACGTATAACGCCACCGCGTAATGCGGGTGGGCAAATAAATAGTCAGTCTGCATTCAACCGTTGTTTCATTGTCACGTATATAACAAGTTTGTAATTATTCTTTTTAGTTTTTCTTTTTTTATTATTAGATACTAGCGACCCGCCCTACCCCACATATTCATAAAAAAAAATTGATATAGCATTTTATTTAAAATTTAAAAATTAAAATGTGATAAATATACTTAAGACAGAATAGACTTAAATGAGATCATCATCATTGGGACAATACTTCGTCTCGCATTGCCATCGCTCGTCTCACTAGTAGGAAAAGGACTACTCAATATTAATAGTGTGTCATAAAGAAACATTGTAATTTCGACCGTACATAGTTGCAATAAGACATCAACCTCGTGTTAATGTCCTTTCATCCCGGTTTCAAGCTACCACCCCACCAATTTCCAATCGAATCAGTTCAGCCGTTCTTGAATTATAAATAGTGTAACTAACAAAACTTTCTTTACTATCACTACATAGTATAAAACAAAGTCTCTTTCTCTGTCCCTATGTCCCTTTGTACACTTAAATCTTTAAAACTACGGATCTTGATGCGGTTTTTTTTAAATAGATCAAGTGATTCAAGAAGAAGGTTTTTATGCCCATGCGCTAGTTTCTAAATATAGATAAGCTCACTAAAAGCCTTGAAAATTCAATCTAACATAGTCGCAATAAGACACAAATCTCCAACACTGAAATTGAGACCTTAAACCTATATCAATAAGACACAAACCTCGAGCACCAGCGCGAGCTGCCCCCACCGCACGGCCGCGAGCGCCAGCAAGTCAACGACCGCGACAGCGTTACACAATAAGACACAAATCTCCGTCACCGAAATTGAGACCTCAAACCTATAGCAATAAGACACAAACCTCGAGCACCAACGCGAGCTGTCCCCAACGCACGGCCGCGAGCGCCAGGAGGTCGACGACCGCGACGACTTGCGCAATAAGACACAAATCAACACTGAAATTGAAACCTTAAACCTATAACAATAAGACACAAACCTCTAGCACCAACGCGAGCTGCCCCCACCGCACGGCCTGAGCGCCAGCAGGTCAACGACCGCGACGGCATTCCACAATAAGATACAAATCTCCAACACTGAAATTGAGACCTTAAACCTATAGCAATAAGACACAAACCTCGAGCACCAACGCGAGCTGTCCCCAACGCACGGCCGCGAGCGCCAGGAGGTCGACGACCGCGACGACTTGCGCAATAAGACACAAATCAACACTGAAATTGAAACCTTAAACCTATAACAATAAGACACAAACCTCTAGCACCAACGCGAGCTGCCCCCACCGCACGGCCGCGAGCGCCAGCAGGTCAACGACCGCGACGGCATTCCACAATAAGATACAAATCTCCAACACTGAAATTGAGACCTTAAACCTATAGCAATAAGACACAAACCTCGAGCACCAACGCGAGCTGTCCCCACCGCACGGCCGCCAACGCCAGCAGGTCAACGACCGCGACGGCATTCCACAATAAGATACAAATCTCCAACACTGAAATTGAGACCTTTAACCTATAGCAATAAGACACAAACCACGAGCACCAGCGCGAGCTGCCCCCACCGCACGGCCACGAGCGCCAGCAAGTCAACGACCGCGACAGCGTTATACAATAAGACACAAATCTGCGGCACCAAAATTGAGGCCTTAAACCTATAACAATAAGACACAAACCTCGAGCACCAACGCGAGCTGCCCCCACCGCACGGCCGCGAGCGCCAGCAGGTCAATGACCGCGACGGCGTTCCGCAGCGAGTGCGCGCGCGCCGCCAGGAACTCCGCGCTCTGCGACAGCACGGCGTCGCGCACGGCCATCGCCTCTCCCACCAACAAAAGAAGAACTACTTCTTCGTACTCGTTGCGGGGGACGAACTAGAAATATAGTTAATTACTGTCGAGGTATGAAATAATGCAATTTACAGCGAAACATAATGGGAAGGAGGAAAGCCATGTTACGCAAAGATTCATATTTATATAGTGACTAGCTGTTCCCCGCGGCTTCGCCCCGCGTGGTACTCGGTTATATCGCGCCCAAAAGTAGCCTATGTTTGACCTCAGGTCGTTAACTACATCCCTACCAAATTTCATCACAATCGGTCCAACAGTTCGCATTTATAATATTAGTATGGATATGAATTACAAGAACTTAAGACGAAGACCAAAATGTATTGTATAGTGATTTTCTTAAGCTTTGGCGGAAACATCTTTTTTTTATTCCCTTTTTATCTGCAATCAGTCAGTTGACTATAAGCGGATTTGGTGCAGGCATATGTTATGGAAAAGATGCTTCCCAGTGACAGCAATGGATGTGAAATCGCTTTAAGCGTTTATGGTAGTTGATATTAATCAGATTTGCTGCAAGTTCATTCACATACTTCAGATTTATTAAAATGTTTGATATAAAGCATATTTAAACAACAATGTATTAATTATTTCATCCTTTTTAGTTTAAGAATTGGAGTCGGTTTCGTTTTTTTGGCAAAAACCATTATTTTTGCTTCATATTAAAAACAGTAGTAGAACCTAGCTCTCATTGTTATATAATAGAATATTGTATTGCAAACAAAAAAAAAAAACACTATAATGAAGTAACAACAAGAGCACCTTACCTGATTGATGCTGGCGTATTTCTTTGGCTTCCACGGCCCCTCCGAGATATGTTCGTCTCTCCGCCGCGACAACGTGTTCTGCGCGGGCGCAGACACTTTCTCTGGAGCTTTGTACACCTATAAAAAAACCAGTAATATTATGATTAATTTTACTTACAACAACAAAAATATTTGAAACTAGCTGTTCCCCGCGGTTTCACTCGCCATTAGTGTGTATGTACCTATAATATAACCTTCCCCAAGAATCAGACGTTCATATACAAAAACGAATTTTGCAAATTCAACCAGTAGTTTTCAAGTTATAAGCAAATTCAAATTCAAATTGTTTATTTTCAATATAGGATATTCTTATCACTTATTGACGTCAATTGTTACTTATTTTAAGTTTACCACCACTTCCAAAGCGCAAGTGGAGAAGAAGTGGCGCCACAAACTCCACAGCAGCATTTTCTTCAAAAACGTCAATTCACAAAATTTGAGTCAAATCAGACGAGTTTACATTTGAATATTTTTATAATTACCATAAGTTTATTATTAAATAAATATTGAGGATTATTGAAATAGTTTAATAAAAATGTCAAGTTATAAAAGATGTCATGAGAAAATAAAAAAATAAAAAAAATAATGTACTGAATGTACATATGATCAATTTTTAGCTATAGTTTGGAGGACTCCGCACCAAGCTTAAGTTACACATCCTTGTCATTGAGAAAATCATGAGCGCTATAATAGGCTTTTTTACAAAGTAAATTCTTAACATGTGCTTTGAATTTTCGGTCAGGCAAACTAAGGACCGACTCTGGAAGCTTATTGTAATAGTGTATACAGTTACCCAAAAATGAGTCATTAACTCTACTTAGCCGATATGATGGGAGATATAATTTATTTTTATTCCGTAAGGGTCTATCCGTAACATCGCAAATTTTTTTAAAATAAGAAATATTTCTCCTGGTATACATAATAACCTCAAATATATATTGAGAAGCGAGAGTTAAAACATTAATATCCTTAAACAACTCCCTAAGCGACTCCCTTGGTCTTAAACCATAAATGGCACGAATTGCCCGCTTTTGCAAAATAAAGATAGTCTTTATTTCAGCGTTCAAACAAACAAACAAACAAACTCTTCAGCTTTATTATTTGTATAAATGTGTGATAAAATATACTAGGTTACAAGTTGGCAGCGCGATACTGACACCTATAAGGTATCACTTGCGAAAATAGGCTATAGAAAACACGCGCCTATCTGTCACGGGCCGCATGTCTTACTAGTGTTGCCGCTCGATAGTCATCTATGATGATGATAGCGTTTCGATAAACTATCGATAGTTTGAGAATAAACTATACTATCGATAATATTGCAAAGCAATGCTATCAAAACTATCGATAGTTTACATAATATTGATAAACAAAACTATTTGATACTATCAATAGTATTGTTCTTTATCAATAGTATTGCTCGAAAACTGCTATCGATATATGGATAGTATGACCTTTTTCGATCAAAACTATCTAAAGTTCGGCAACACGCCTTACTGCCAATGTAATTGTAAAAATGCAACCAGCTAAGAAAGCAACCAAGAAAGCGCTAAGATGAGAGAGTATGTTCTACAATACTTATGTAACCAACATCTTTATTTTACATGTTTACAAAAAATAAATGATTATGAATTATCATTTAGTTAACACTTTTGCATACAGTCGTAGAGTACTGGACATATTATTGTACATATCTTGTACAGGAAATGGAATAGAATGAGCACCCTGTCATGGTTTCCCCTAGAGACTACAACAAGAGGTCTTTTAATAAGGGCGTGCAAAGATTCCTCAAGGGTCGGCAATGCGCACGTGATACTCCTAGTGCTTCAGGCGTCCATGGGATGGGGTGAACAATTTTTTCGGCGAACCATTCTTTGGAAAAGAATTCATTCGTAGAACATTCGGAGTTGGGTAATTCGGAAAACAATTCGGAGCTCGGGTTATGGTGGCCGCTTGCCATCAGGTGGGTCGTATGCTTGTTTGTCTACTATAATACAAAAATGAAAAGAAGGATGTATATGAGTTAAAAACATTGTAGCGAGTGATTCAGTAATACCTGTCCCGTGACTCCTCTAAGCAAGACTTCGGCCAGCTGCCTCGTCAGCGTCAGCCGCAGCGCCTGCGTCGACACAGACTCCACCGCCGTCAGCATGTCGCGGTACCTGCACCAAAAATATTATAAAATAAACGCGTACTCCAAGAGAGAGTGAGAGTACGTAACTTCGAGTGTGTTTTATTTAATACACCCCGTATTAAATAAAACACACTAGTAACTGATGATAAACTGTACTTAAACTGCTTTTTGGATAATTGGATAATTAAATTCGTTAGACAGGGTTTATTATACATATTCAAAATAGGCTGTTAGTCGTCATAAAGGAAGTAAGTATATCTAGTTCTGGGTCGAGTTCTAGGTGGGCCGTATGCCTGTTTGCCTAATTAATAGCATATAAAAAAAAATGGGTAGGTAAAACAAACCAAACTTCTGAATGCCCGAATAAGCACCAAAATCAACTTCATAATGTGACCCTCTGAAAGAAGTTTCCTATCCGTGAAATGTCAATGACCTTCCCTCCACCTCCCATGGCTCTACTAACCTCTCGGTGATACGAGCCGAATCTCGGGAGAGTGCGCTGTACTAGCATCGCATCTCTTTCCAGTCGCACCAGCTCGATCTCCCTACAAGTTGTCTATAGTGTCGCCTGTCTCTGCAATCATGTCAATGACCTGTCAATGGCGCTCTGCAGCCGCCCCGCCCGTATGTGCAGGATGGGCACCCGCTGCAGCGCCGTCTCCAGCGTGGCGCCCGCGCGCGCGCTCGCCGCCGCGTGCTGCAGGTACAGCAGCGTCAGCTCCGACGCCAGCTCGAAACTCCGGATCTGCAATGGGGAGAATCAGGCCTTTTAAATCACTACATAGTATAAAATAAAGTCGCTTTCTCGGTCTCTAAGTCCCTTTGTATGCATAAATCTATAAAACTATGCAACGAATCTTGATGCGGTGTTTTTTAATAGATAGTAATTCAAGTGGAAGGTTTTTATGCGCATGCGAAGCCGGAGCGGGTCGCTAGTAATGAAATATAATGATTCCAAACTTCATCGCAATCATTTGTTTAGTCCATCCCGGATTCGCCCATAGCAAAAATTCTATTGATAATTCCTACATGCCTCGCAAATTTTATCAAAATGTACAAACATACAAACAATGTGTCTTCGCCTGTCAATTGAAAACATACATACTGAATACCTTTCCTTCATTTGAAGCGATCACAAAATAATTAAACCATCAAAAGCAGCATTCTCACCATTTCGTTGTCCTTCTCAGCCTGCTTGTACCGGCTGCTGGTGGGCGCGCCGCTCAGCTCCAGACAAAGCCCCTTTATAGCGTACGACTCCGCCACGATCCGCAAACTTCGGCTGTCGATAAATATAAGAAACTATTACCATAAAGTAACCTAACAGTAAGTGAAAAGAAAAACACAAAAAATTAGATAAAGACATATTTTCGAACAGCATTACGGAAAAACAAATTAATAATAGTCAATTCTTCAGCTAGTGATGGATTCAATTTTTCAACTCATTTAAAAGGTTACAGTTAAACAAAAATAAATTAAGTACTCCCTTTCTTGGATGTTGTGAAAGTAAACTAGAAGCTCATACCTACACATAATCACCAATTATTAGATCGTCTCTCCATGCGACGGCTCCAGCGGCTTTAAGTATTTTTTTTAATTAAAAAGAACAATCGAATTTGCTTAGTTTTACCTTATTATGATTTCCTAACCAAAGTACTAAAATAGGATATGCAAAAACTGGTGCTCGATTTCACCATTAATAGCAATCCTTAAGAAAGTTTACGTCAGGTATGTAGCAAAAGCTAGTGTCTAATTAATCCATACTAATCCATACTAATATTATAAATGCGAAAGTCTGTCTGTCTGTCTGTCTGTCTGTCACCTCTTCACGGCTAAACTGCTGGACCGATTGTGATGAAATTTGGTAGGGATGTAGTTAACGACCTGAGGTCAAACATAGGCTACTTTTGGGCGCGATATAACCGAGTCCCACGCGGGGCGAAGCCGCGGGGAACAGCTAGTTCTAAACAAATTAGTCTATATCGGATTAGGAAACACTGCTAAAATAGGTTTTAGACAGAACTGCCCATATCAGAATACATAGTAGGCACATAATATAATTAATTCTCAAATATTTGACCCTTATGTGAAGGTTTGCATGCCTTCTAACATGTCCACATCAATCCTCTCATTTAAAAGCATCAGGCCTAAACACAGAATAATACAAAGAAATAAAACATTAAATATGTACATAATGACGTAATCTCAGTGCTGTGTATGTAGTACACAATAAATATGTAAGTACAGCCGTTATTATACAGCCGGGCGAACAAAGTACGACAGCTCAATGTCGGCCGAGCACAGATATCAGTATTGTGAATTCATATCAATATGATGCAAACACATCAAGCGGTGCGCCCGCGCGACTGTTCTTTAAATATTTCGCATTTTTATTAATTCAATCACTCATATAGTTAAGGTTACAGGGATTATCGACCTTTCTCACCCTAATTAGTTATTAAAAAATTCAAAACAATTTATTTGCTATAATAAGGTTTAACAAAGATGGAAAAATAATATTTTGGACAAGCCTATTTAGCCATTATTACAGCATGTAAATGTAAAGATTGAAACTGAGGCATTTTCGAATAAAATGTGGTTTCTTTGACGATTGTTACATGGTAGCTGGGACCAATGCTGTAATGTAATTTGCTTTTAAAAGCATAGAATCTTTCTTATCATATTTATTTTATATCATAGAAATGTAAATTTCTGTATGAATTACTTCTTAACCATAAAAAGTCTAGTTCTGTCTTTATTAAACAGACTCAAGTCTTGTAAGAACTCTGTTTAATTGAACTCTTAAGTATGTATTATTATGTATGTATGTATGTTATGTTTATTTATTTTTTTGCCTAAAATTAATCATTATTCATACAATATAGGCAGAATTTCTGAATAATAAACAGTACAAAAAACAAAGGAATTCTCTTATGATAGAAGATATTAACATCTGATTGATAGACTCTGGCTCTGTACTGTTAGACAAATATTTACATCATTTGTAAACAATTTATTCACCTTGAGCTTGTGCTATAACCTCCCTCATGGTTGCTATGTACTAAATGCGACTTTAAATTCGATCATATTTTTAAACTCCTCAGGTATAACATTGTTGTTATCATAGTTTTAATATATTTTTCAAAATGTTATTATTGCTATATGGGTAACACACTCTCACTAATGTCTGCTGCTAAAGATTATTCATTTATAACTTAAACTATGAAACTGTTTAGAAATTATAATAAATACGGTCAATTTTATATCTTAGACCAATAACAGCATGATCTGGGTATGTTGGTAGCCAAAACTGTCAAATATTTCATGGCATCTGATAAGATAAGAATGTTTTGGATTGAATGATTTTTGATAGTACAATGATCTTCCGTTCGCTAAATCCAAATCAATTCCAAAATCAATTCTGACACATTCTAAGATCTGCCATATGATGATGCAAGGAGGAACCCAAGATAGAAATGACTCTAGTAGTGACCAATCCAAGAAAAGCCACACTAGCCATTGTTTGTGTCACAAGCTGTTTAGCTCATCATCAATAATATGAATACCTTATTTTAAACTAGATGTTGCCCGCGGCTCCGCCCGCGTGTGCCTCGGTTATATCGCGCCCAAGGGTAGGCTATGTTTGACTCCTAGTGCATAACTATATCCATTCCAAATTTTATCACAATCGGTCCAGCAATTTAGCCGTGAAGAGGTGACAGACAGACAGACAGACTTTCGCATTTATAATATTAGTATGGATAATTATAAAATAAATCAACTCACACAGGCAACTCTTTCTCCGTCAAAGTGTTAAGCTCGGCTAGGTTGAACTGTTTCAAGGCTTCATCGTATGACCCGCAGGCATAGTTCAGCTTGCCGAGCAACAGATGAGCATCAAGTGCCACCCCGGCCCGCTTGCCCGCCTCGTCGGTAGCGAGTGTCAGGTACCCTCGCGCTTCTGACAACTCGCGCTGAGCCCGTTCGATGTTCTCTTTTGAGGGTGGCCATTCGTCAAGGTACGCCTCGAGCTTGCCTTCACCGATGAGGAAGTGAGCGAGGCTTTCTGGAAGCAAAGTATAAATGTTTTAAATTTTGGAGATCAATTATTTAGTACCTAGAAATTTTATTTGTGTTAATAATAACTGTGTTTGATCCCTAGTCAGATCGATGGTTTTTTTTAATGTCCTAGGTCTTGGATGTTATCCTAATTTTGCGTTTTCTCATAAAAACATACTGTTTGGACACAATAAGGATTCTCTGCACAAATCCAACCTGCTAGATAATTAACAATAATTTCTGTATAAAAACAATATTGTAGGTATAATTCATTCTTATTTTGCAGTAAGACACTGAATGATTAAACAGCACATACCTACCTACTGAAACATATAAATAACATTCCTTAATCATCTAATCAAACAAACTTTAACTAGGCATTTCATATCATTTCCTATGGCTGATAACAAGATAAACCAAGGCTGAAATAATATTCCCTATGATAATACTGGATAATAGCTAGATGACAGAACTAAACCATATTGAGTATGTCTCAAACTCATAATTTACACGCAACTATCACCTTGAGACCAATTAAACCCTACTTACATTAATTATGATCAGGTCACTTGCATCACTGATTACTCAAGTCACAGGTGTTTTTAAAGAATATCTCGATATTTACTCAAAGGCAAAGAACTAACCGTGACAGAGACATGACTCACCATGCTGAGGAGACCTGGCCTTCAGCTGCTGAGCCAGGTCAACTGCCTTCTTCCAATTAGACTCCTCGCGGCTCTTCTCAATTTCAGTCTCGTAACTCCGCACCGCATTCTTACTCCTTGATGTCATTGTAACACGACGACACCCTCACTCATAGGTCACACCATCGATTTTATCTTATAATTCAGTTAAACATTGCAAAACCCTTTACGAGTTGCAAAAAGATCCTCTGCAAATTGAAGGCCAAATCTGACAGATGACAACATCCTTGTGCGTTTCTTTTCACGTAAAGCGAGTTTGCGTGAAGCTACTAGCGACATTGTGATTTAATTTTATAAAATGATACGTGTCATTAGCTAAGAAAATAAAATATATAACGTATACACGTTATGTATATTCACACATATTTTTATACGATCGCTTGCTTTCAGTAAATTGTTAATTTTTCTTTAACATAATTTCAATCCCTACTTAGTTGAATCACATTGCAATAGATGGCGCTAGCAGTACAGAAAAAAAGAAAATCTAAAGAAAATTAATGAAACCCGTGGGTGAAACCGAAACACATTAACCGAAAACACTGAGTAAGTAATTAGGTAGGTATATCATAGGAACTTCTAAGTAGATACAACTACCTGACTGACAAAGCAAAATTCACATCGCTCGGCGAGTAGAAATCCGTACTAAGTAGGTACTTAGGTACATATGTACAGTGCCCCTAGTATGAGTTTTAGCGACTGCGTTAGGATTTGGTATGGAATTTTTAGTTGCCTTACTATCCGCTAGAGGTGCTGTACAGGTTTGCCATACTAAATCGCTAACGCAGTCGCTAGCGTCTGCGTTAAGAAAAACTCATACTACAACCACTGTACAGCGGGCGGGGTAGGCATACTTTTCTACGAGGCCCACTGTACTACCTACTTGGAATGATATATACGATCTAAACTGATTTAATTTTTCATTTGCACGAAAGAACAGCACAATATTATCAATCCGAATTCATAATAATACGAACGATGCCCATTTATAATGTCAACCCCGCGGTGCCGGGCGGTGCCACCACAGCCTTTCACCGAGGCTCATTCTAATTGCATTCAAATGCTCGACCTTCACTACAAATGCTTTCAAGTTTGAGACTATCGTCTTCAAGTTCAACTCCGCGCTTTAGAAGGTACCTACATAAGCCGTTCGTCCCGGCATCTCGGCTGTTGACGTTCAGTCGTTAGGTAGGTACTTGACTTGACTCAATACTTTATTTCTTCATTAATGTAGAAATATAGTTTTACAAGATCGATGTTTAGATTCAATTAAGAGCCCTGACGGGCGCTGCAATGGAAATGGGAGCTATATTTAATGTCTAATGTAATTACCAAGTACTTACCTAGATCTCTAGATATCTAGGTATAACGGTGTAGCGTCATACTATCGATAGAGCGGGCTCTCACTACAGTCTACTCGTAAGTCTACTCATAAGTTTATATGTACACAGTGTATGGTGATATTACGATCTAGACCTGAGGATATTTTAATTTTAAGCAGCCTAAAAAATCTGACCGTTCTGACCACTTAAACTCTCGATCCATGCTTCCATTTGTCTGGTGTCCCTGTAAAAGGGTCAGAAGGCAGTCATGCATTATAAGTACAAGTATTCCTACCGGTATACCGGTATCGCCAAATCTAGGACAATGATTAAAAGCACCCTCGGCTCTAGGCGTAGGCTGAAGCTTGATGCGTGAATTTAATTGAATTGAGCCTTCAAGTTGATTTAGCTAGTTACGAATAGGTAAGTATGTAAGAACCTAACTATATGCAAGACTTTTTAAAAATTTGATGCAGAATAAGTGGAACAATGCTCTATGCTAAGTTTATGTCCCTCTGCGTCTAGCGAGAAGGAAATAAAATGTAATAAGATAAAAGATAACAAAAGCTGGAAGTGCAAAGTTGGAAGTAAGTAGTATTCGTACTCTACCAACGTGCGCAGGACTGCGAAGGTAGCGGTGTGAAATGCTAAAAGTTAGAGACGCCGGGAAAAGCGCACACATAAATTGTGTCTTTTGAGGTGGTAGGGCTGCTACTTACTGATGTGTAGCTCGTTAAAAAATATTTATTTTTCACTCTTAATTAAGTAATATCAACAACTAGCTTTTGTGACGTCGTACGATTGAAATTTTGTGTCAAGTCTCCATACAGCTTGGAAGGGTCACTTTGTTCGGCTACAGCCTCTCTTACTGCCATGCTCGCATATCCGAGCACATCTTCAAATTGTTCAATGTGTCAACCCTAGTGCCGGCGGCGAGCGGAGCGGAGCGGGCACACAGCTCGGAAGCGTTGCTTTGTTCGGCTACGACCTTTCTTCCTGCCGCGCTCGGATGTGCTTCTTCAATTTTTCATGGAAATGTGGAAGTGAGATGATTTATTTTATGGCTGTGTTTTGTTGGACACTTCTATATGATACCTATTTAATTGATTGTTTTTTTTTTAGGTTGACAAATAGACTAGATTTAGGCCTATATAAATACGCTTGAAAAACGACTAGCTGGACCAGCGGTTTCAACAGCACTACGTGATTTTATGTACTTAAATCCTTTTTTACAGTGATTCTCAGACTCATGTGAAGACATAAAATTATATACAATAGCCTGATGACTATTATAATAAATGATTCCATAAAACTGATATACCTAGTACATAATACTTACATAATATTGTGTAGTGTTAATAAGTATACCTATATATATATATATATATATAGTGCAGTATAGAGTACTATCGTATTACTAGATGACCCGGTAAACGAAATAAAATATGAATAGCTAGCCAACCTAGCTATTTTCAGATCTACTTACTATACACGCAAAAATTCATAAAAATCGGTAAAGCAGATTCGGAAGACTATTGTTCCATGCACTGTGACACGAGAATTTTGTATAAATAGATGGCGTTTGAAGGTAAAATGCCCTTGGTGGTTTTATATGAGGCAGTCGTAAAACTATAGTGTGGGTGGGAAAGCGCACGTTACGATCTGGGAATGAATACACTGTCATAACGTTAATAAGAGCCGTTAAATTATCCCAGTTTAACTGTGAGGTTAACGTCGCAGAAACTCATGATGATTAACTAGAAGAGGTTAAAAAGAATTAAAGGGCATTTTTTAGATATCCTTTGATTTTAAAAGTTATTTATTTTTAACAAAATGTCGGTTATTGACGAAGTAGGCTCTACAATAAAAAGTTGGTATTCTTAATATTTAACCGCCGTATTAAGAAACGTTTGATAAGCCCATTTTAACTAAAATATGTTTTGGCTCTTTCTCTCTTACCTGACACTTCATGTGAAAGAACGAGACGAAACACATTTTAACTAAAATAGCTTAACAAACGTTTCTTAATACGGGGGTTAGTATCTAAGGTATTTTTTAAAGTACCTAGTTGGTATTTCTCGTAAAGCAATGGTGGTGTTTCGCGAAGTTGGTATTTCACGGATGTGGTCGTATGAGTATTTGGAGTTTAACGCAGAGTTGGCATTTTCCGCTTGTAATATTAAACGTCAAAATGCCCTGACCGACTGGCTGAAACAACAAATATAAAATTGAACTATAATAAATACACCATTTCCATATTTGTCAGTCAGTATGCCAAGACTGATTCATAAATAAATTATCTTTCATGGCTTTTCGATTGACCCAACAATGTGTCCAGTCGAGTACGCTTATTGGCCAGTAAAGTGTAGGTGTCACGGTCAAACGAACATGCACACCCTGGTGTCAGAGTGCTGCGACACCGTCTCTCAGCCTCGGAGATGATGGCAGCCGAGACCAACGGCTTAACGTGCCTTGTGAAGCACGGAATCATCTTTGTCAGACAATCAGGTGACTCTAGCCTGCAATCTGGAAACAACTAAGCAAAGTGTTTTTTTCCGTGGGAATCGAACCCACGACCAGGGTCTACAGACAAAATACCTTAAGCACTTAACCACAGAAGCAATAAAGTGTTTGGAATAGATATAGATAGTTAAGTACAATAGACATATTGTGAGAGGTCGTAAATGGTTGATGAGCTATAAACGGGGAGTGTTTGTCTCCTTGGACCCATCACCAATAAATATTGTATATGGGGAGTGGGTCACGGTGGTCGATTGTCTGTCGTCAGAGGACCGTGATAATGAAATCGATGTATTTATTACGAACTTATCGATAAACTATAGATATAGTTACAAAGACTTGTTGAGATAGTCCTATCCTACTAATCCTACTATCCTACTATCTATACATATAATAAAATAGTAAAAATATTTTGTCTGTAGCCAAGTCTTGTTATCGGCTGAAGTATGTACTTAATGAAAACGTCTGCCTTGATGAATATAAGTTTGCATTAATAAAATATATCAATGGCAATCTGATCAATTAGGTTTAAAATATTTTTTTTCAGCACTTTCAAAACTGTCTGCCACCATGTTATACGCGTGATAATGCCATTGTTATTGTCCGATAGTAATAAAAATATTATTCTCAAATTTACAAACGGCAGACTTGGTCAAATGCATTTATAATTCACCAAAATTATACCTGTCTTACCTGATCTCTCAGCGCGTTCACCACTCTCGGCTTAGTAAATCCCCATCTCATGTATAGTAGGTATAGGGGGGGGTCAATGTACAAAAACTCAGGTCTCGTCAAATACATACAGGTAGCTTTTAACTGTCTCATAAACGAATAGTTTATGAGACAGTTAAAAGCTACCTTGTTACTATTGTAATACATACATATCGTCTTTATCCCATACGGGGTTGACAGAGCCTAGGGTCATAAGACCTTAGACCACGTGTAGCATTCGTTTGGATTATGGTGGTCACGACCCTCAGCTATGAGGAACACGACTTGGAAGAATACCTATATTGGACCTATTGAATACGAGCTTCGGAAGGCACGTTAAGACGTTGGTCCCGACTGCCATCTGGTAGTTGTTAAAGAAACCACGTCAGAGGCCGAGAGGCGGTTCCGAAGAACTCTGACACTAGGGTGTGCATGGTCGATTGACCGTGACGCCTACTCGAAATGATGATGACCTATTGAATATTGACTCCATTAAACAGCATGAAATCTAATTTGTAGATGTTTCCGACAATTTCAGTTATGCAACGTTTGTCGCAGGCTATCTGCAGCAGCCCAGCGCAGGCAGCAGAAACTCCGCAATATGATGCTATCAGGCGGCCTTGCGGCTATCGTAAACACCGCGAAATACAGCCTCGCTGAATATACTAGAACCCACGCAGGATAAACTGCTACAGTATTACTTTAATGATTTATTTATTTAATCATAGAAAAATTGTACAACATTATAGTACAATAACCAAAGCGTCGCACAACTTAAAGTAGGACACAGATTTATCCGGCCTTTGCACATTCCAGGTGATTCCATCACCAAACGCTCGAACCTGTCACCACCTTGTACCAAAGACAGTAAGGTAACTACCGTCTCTTAAAACCATGCAAGATCCAGTGAGTAAGAGAGAGGATGTAAGGCGACATCTCCCTTACTCACTGGACCATCTTTGTAATAACCCCCCAGGAACGCGTTGAGTCCAGTAAGTCCACGCAGCACATGATCATCGGCATGCCTATCGTTATCCGAACTGCCTTCGTTGTCCATGATTAGCGTTTGACTGTAGACCCGGAGGTCGTGAGTTCGATTCCCACAGGAAGCATACTTGGTTCTGTTGTTTCCAGTTTGATTAGGGCATTGCGTTAATCACCTGATTGTCTGATAATAAGATGATTCCGTGCTTCGAAAGGCACGTCTGCCATCTGTTAGTCGTTGAAGAAACCACGACAGAGGCAAAGAGGCGGTTCCGAAAAACTCTGACACCAGGGTGTGCATAGTCGATTGACCGTGTCACTTACACGAAATGATGAGCCTCCAGGGGAGAATGGACTTTTGCAAGGAAAAGATGTGCCAGTAGACCTTGCTCGTATTCAACCAACGTGAGGCGGGGGGGGGGGGGTCCTCTAGTACTTTCGAGGGATGCACGTGGTTGGATAAATGAAAATTGTTGATGTTTAAACATGCGCCCTGTATATTTTCTTCTTTTCCATACAAAATAGCAAGTCCGACTTTATTGATGGATGGCTACGGGTTGGCAAAGTTTGTGTGATTGATGTGGCAGAGACACGGATAATAACAAATTGCTCTTTAATATGATTTATTTTGGTAGTGGACGGACTTGCTAACTAGGTCCCGATTTATTTAGACTTAAGTAATGCGGACGTGGTGCCCACGCATTGTTATTTATTTTGTGCCATGTTTACGAAGTAGGTTAGATAGATAGGTACCTATTTTTAACCGACTTCAAAAAAAAGGAGAAGGTTCTCAATTCGTCAGAATGTTTTTTTTTCTCGAAAAGGTTCTAAATGAAACTTAAAAAATATATATTAAATACCTACTACTTACGTACGTAAGTACTTGGTTATTTCTAATCCATCTAATCCATACTTCCATATCCATATCCATCCATACTTCCATATCCATACTAATATTATAAATGTGAAAGTCTGTCTGTCTGTCGGCTAAACGGCTGGACCGATTGTGATGAAATTTGGTAGGGATATAGTTAATGACCTGAGGTCAAACATAGGCTACTTTTGGGCGCGATATAACCAAGTCCCACGCGGGGCGGAGCTGCGGGGAACAGCTAGTATACATATAAATGTTGATTCATAATCCCGTCTCACTTATACCCACTAATATTTAAAGGCGAATGTTTGTATGTCTGTTACTTCTTCATGCTCAAGCGGTTGCGTCAATTTTTATGATATTTATTGAGATTTCACATTTAATAACACCTCCAAATATGTTTATTATTAACCTTATGCGCAGTACGCAGCGATAAAGGTGATAAAACAAGGTCAGACGGGCCTCGTCAAGCCGTCAAATGTTTCGCCGCTGGCATTCACCTCGTTCTACCCTTTTTGCGAAATGAGTTCCCAAGTGGCTTTCGTGCCCATTCACTACGTGTATAATGTGGAGGTGAAGATGTACTTGCAAATGTACATCTTGCATGTACCCTGAGGAAGTAAGGTTTATATCTATGCATATTAAGATGAGTAGTAAATATTGAGTACTCTCTGTGCCATAATTTCACCCACTCGTAATATCTTCACTATCACTACATAATATAAAACAAAGTCGTTTTTCTGTCCCTATGTCCCTTTGTATTCTTAAATCTTTGAAACTACGCAACGGATTTTGATGCGGGTTTTTTAATAGATAGAATGATTCAAGAGAATGGTTTTTATGCCCATGCGAAGCCGAGGCGGGTCGCTAGTTACATAGTATAAAGCAAAGTCGCTCCCCGCTGCCTGTCCCTATGTAAATTTAATTTTTCGAATCTACCCAACGGAATTTGACGCAGTTTTTTAAATAGATAGACTGATTCAAGAGGAAGGTTTTTATAGCCGATCGGAGCCTGTTCGGGTCGCTAGTTATGTATGTAATTCATCATACATAGTCAAAACAACTTAGGTACAGTGACAAGAACAGCATTTCCGTAGAGGATTGCCGTCAAGCAGACGATTGGTCATAAAAATTATGACAAGTGTTATTTTATGTCTTATTCACAAGCTGGAGGAAAAGCTATATTAAGCCTGTACCTGCGCTAGAATTTTGTATTGAATTTCTTAGTTGCCTTTAGCCTAATCTTTACAGCGCCCCTGGCGGATGCCAGGGGCGCTGTAAAGATTTGTCATACAAAATCGCTAACGCAGTCGCTAGCGTCTGCGTTTAATGATAAATTCATAGAATAATACGTCCCATAAAATTAAATTATGAGGGTCTCAGGGTTTCTACGTAGCGCGGAAGTGAAATCGATATGTATTATACTGTTATATATAGTTAATGTTGGTGTGTGCGTGTGTTGCACGGCACAGCCTGCATCCGGCCAAGGACACGTCGATACGGGCGGGCGAGGTCGGGGGGCGGCGCTAGCATCTCCGGGCACCTGTGCCAGAACGGTGGCTAGTTTGGATTATTTTTAAACGTATGTATAATGTTTATTTACTTCATCAAACATTTATTTATTTACTTCACTGGTTCGGCAACCCAATGTGGATCTTGGACAATTAAGTTAATCTATTTTACTTTTCATTTTGACATTGCCTTGAATTACCAAATTTTCCGGTAATATAATGATTCTGTACTTTGAAAAGAATGGCCGTTGGTCCCGACTGCATATAGTGGTTGTTAGCTAGCTTTATGACTATAATAAGCTATATCAGGCCGAAAGGCGTTCTTAATAAAATCCTCGAACACTAGGTGATCAGGGATAATATACTTCGGAACCTAACCCAAATGAAAATGAAGTACATTTCTAACAAAATTTAAGGCACCTAATTACGCATTATTAATGCCTAAACAACGGTAATCGCAAACCTTCAAACCCATCACATTTTCAGATAGAGCTAAGCCAATTCAAGGGAGGGTGAGAAGGGGGGTGGCCCGACATTGACCTCACTGCGGGGCGAGCCCACCTCGCTACACAGTGACGTTGGCTGCAGGTGAGATGCGGATGTCGGAACACCATTTTATTTGTATTTATTTTTTGAATTTATATCCTTTCTCCTTGCTATTTACGCTCTTGCGAGACTAATTTAAAAAAAGCCTAGTAGAGACCGCGCGCGATTTCATATTTATATTAGGATATGCTTTTTTTGCTTGTTTTTGAAATTCAAATATTTAACTGTCAATACTTGTAAAGTGTGCTGTCCATATCTCATAAACGATATCTCGATAAAAACAATTTTCATACGATGACGTCTTCTTTCTTTGTTGCGAGTCATAGATTAAAAAAAATTGCATCGCTACCGCGCGCGGTTCGAACTTCTTTTTTGTGCGTTGTCTGATTTGATATATCATAGATTAAAGAAGAAATTAGCCTGGCGTGATTCCCAAATTCTTTGAAATATATAGATAGATAAGTTAGAAAGGAAAGGCTGATAGACGCTTTTGACAACTTCAATCTTATTTGAAAGATTCTAATTTAAATAAATAGAGAGAGATAGTAACTAGAAAATAGGATAGAACACAGTATAGTAGATTATTTTACGAACATTAAATACATCACAAAGATCGTCACATCAATACATCACATAAACATAATTGCCTATAGCGCCAATCAATACATCTTCATTCACAAAATTAGCCTTGTTCATTCAATTGCACAATAAATAATATATTGAATTCCGTGTGAACGAATGATCCATTATATATGAGTAAGAGGGGGCTACATTTGGTCTCGCTTACTCGCGGTTAACTTCAGGCCGTGGAAGTTGGCTCGCCCGCACAGGTGCGTCATTGAAGTCCCCCCGCCCCGCACCCCCGCTGCATCGATGACTGATGCTGATTTGAAAATCGCGTGTCTCTACCCAGGCAATTTTTTTTAATCTATGGTTTAACGTATTGATGGGTTATCACCGCACTGAGCATGCAACAAACGCAATTTGCCAAACATAGTACAAGGATATGCTGTTTAAAGTTAGATAGCCATCGATATGCTTGTGTTGTTTCGATAGGATTGACTTTATCCATATAGCTGTTCCAAGCGGTTTCACTTGCCCGTGATACCTTCCCCAGCATATGTGTGGACAGAATTTATAATAATCCTATCCTATCCTACTTTTATAAACGCAAAAGTTTGTATACATACAAACTTTTGCGTTTATTTTACAAAATCCTAACGCAGTTACTAGCGTCTGCGTTAAGAAAAACTCATACTAGGAGCACTGTATACAGTTGGTTTAGAAATGGCTAGATACAATTAATTTAGTAAAAAAAAAATGGTTGCCTGTAAAGTCGGTTTTACGGGCGAAGATTTTACGTGACAACTCATAGTTGAGTGGGAGAGAGACGCAAGGCATTCGGCGGGCCTCTCTCTCGTTCGGTGACTCATCGTAACGTTACCGAGCGTTACACTTTTTCATAAGTGACTCCCAGCCGCAACCTAATTTAAGACGTTGTCACGTCAAAATCAAGTCTCTTTTATATATTTTTTTTAAAAATTATAATACAGTTTTACAATGTAGATAGACCATAACTCTCGCATGTGATTTAGGGTCTATCTTATATATTAATTGTGGTATTTAATTCTCATTCGTAATCTTCATTCAAGGAGGCCTAGGTTCAGCAAGGACAGCCTGCGGCTGAAATGATGAATGATGATGATTTAATTCTAATATTTTTAGTAAGTAATACATAAATCCTAAGACTAATGCGATACCAAGCGTCAAAAATGTATAATACTCGTATTTGTTGAGAAGTTGGGATTTGAAATAAATACTTACATTATTATTTTTTAATTGGCTTACGATAGGTAAAAGACACTTCTCGTGTACCGATGTGCGATGACCTTAAGACGATGGCCTAGAGACAACCTGAACTGACCGTGACGGTTCTACGAGCCAGGATTACTGAAGATTATCCTCGGATTATCCTTCAACACGTCCGTGAGTATTCAGTTGTATTAAAACGATTAGTTTATTTGCAAGGAAGTAAAGAAAAGGCTTCAGGTGGATTACTATGATCATCTCTTAAGAACGATTGAGTAAGGGTGATGTCGCCTTACATCATGTATTGCCCTGTCACGCTTACTCAATTGTTCTTGCACGGTTTTTAGAGTTGGTAGTATGCTGGTACAGGTGGTGCAAAGCCCACATGGCCCTAGCTCTTCCAATTACAGCTCCATTAGTATGCGGTGCAAGGTGCACTTGTTGCAGGCAATCGATCCGACCGACGCGGTGTACGCAACCTTTGTGCACTATTATATACCTGCACTGTGTACTGTGCCCCTAGTATGAGTGACGCTAGCGACTGCGTTAGGATTTTGAATGGAATTTCTTAGTTGCCTTACTATCCGCCAGAGGCGCTGTACAGGTTTGCCATACTAAATCTCTAACGCAGTCGCTAGCGTCTGCGTTAAGAAAAACTCATACTAGGGGCACTGTGGGTCTAAAAACGCCACTTTGAGCAATCCATCGAATCGAATTCATATTACGAATTCCATAGCAATTCTTTAGCAATTCCTATTTCTTTAAATTTTTTTGAAGAGGAATTGCAAACTCTAGTTGGCCATTTTATAAAAAATAGAGGAATTGCTACAGAATTGCTAAGAAATTCATAATATGAATTCGATTGATGAATTGCTCAAAGTGGCGTTTTTAGACCCCCCTAAAGGTACGGACGCTGATGTTTAATGTTATGAATTCAAAATTTTTAAAAACCCAAGACGCTATTTGTTTTTAGTAGTGACGGTCGACCGATTTCTCCCCCCCCCCATATATTTTTTGCAAATATTAGGTATTTTGCCCACTTACTAGAACTTTTTCACAGCTCAACCGATATTCATTGAACATATATTTTGTAATGTGCACGTGACGCGCTTTCATTTGAGACCCGAATATTTGCAGACATTCGGTGATTCAATCGATTTTCATCAAACATGTCTAAGAACACTCACCCGTAAGTCACCTTTAATACAAAAAAAAACTAAATTGAAATCGCTTCATCCGTTTGGAAGCTATGATGCCAGAGACAGATAGACAAACAGACAGATAGGCAGACAGACACGTCAAACTAATAAAACCCTCTTTTTGCGTCGGGGGTAAAAAAGACCTATGGAGGTACGAAACCCCTTAAAAATATAAATTTCCAAATTTTTTCACACAAACATTTGGAACATAAAGCCTTAAACATGCATAAAGTCAAATGGCGTTTCGTGAATTACTTCAAAATTATTTGTTTTTGTTTCCCTCCATAACTTTCTAAGAAGTACATCTAAAGCACAGGTCCCTCGCAAATCAGAGGCTTCGCGTTTCGAAAGGGTTTCGAGGTATTTCACCCCAAAATGCCCCAATTGCGAAAGAAACTTCCTTGTATTTCATTTGCCCTTTCGCGTCCCATGGCGAAAGCTCTTGCCAAATTGTTTTATGAACTGTTGCGAGACAGAACTTGTATCAAAATATACACAAACTTATATTTTTTGCTGTAAGTGAATAAAATACAACTTTATGTCAACTGATTTCGTAGCAAACTTGTAGATGGTCTACGAGTTTGCTACGAAACATGGTTTCATACATATCATATGGGTTAGGAATTAACTTACCCTGCGCACCATGGTGTCAGTTTTTTTCGAAACTACCTCTAGGCTTAAGGAGCTTATATATGTATTAAACTTTTATAATATGACTAAGGATTCTATTTATTTAGACTTCGAAATATAATGAGGATTCTTGTAATATAGATTCAGATTTTACACACATTGTTAATTCTTAAAAAGCAAAACACTTAATTTACGAAGAAGTAAAAAAACCTACATGTATGAGTATATCTATATAAGGTAGACTCAAATCAACTGCAAATATTTTAAGGGTAGATTCATACTACTATACGGAACAACTTTTTCAAATAAACTTATGTCGAAATATGAAAAAAAAAAATTTGACCTCCCATACAAATTGAGAATCAGCTGATCTAGTTTAGTAGGGAGATTGAAAAATAAAATTTCGTATTTCGATATAAGTTTATTTGGAAAAGTTGTTTAGTGGTCTAAATCTGCCCTTAAAATATTTGCAGTTGATTTGTGTCCACCTTATATAACCTCCGTGTAGTAAATTCATTAAATTTTAAAGCCTGTGCTGGACAGGAGCGTGTCAATCAATACTTCTCCATGCTTCTAGATTAAAACATTTTTATAAAAGGAGTTTTTTTCTATATACCTATATGAAGATATAGGGCATTTACCAGTTTTGTAACACCTTTGTAGGTTGGAGTTAGTAGGAGTTTCTTACGTTGTTTTAAGTCAAGCTGTTTTATGTAATTTTATTGTTTGGTGGTGCAATAAAGAATATTTTCATTGTATTGCATTGTGTTCTTTCTTCGGGATAACCACGCAGAATTCTTTTTAAAATAAGTTAGTAAATCCAGCACACCCAGTGCAGCATTTTCATCTCCATGGCACGCAGCTCTTGCATGTGCGTTGATGCACAGGCCACGCCTCACTACCGTGTGTGGAGGCCTACTAATGGATTTATAGACTTGTCCCCGTTTCACTTACATAAAGTGTATGGTACCCTAAAAGGTATTCTAACTTGAGTTGTAAAGTTTAGTTACAAAATGTCCGGAGCGCCTACTGTCAACACTGAACACTCCAGCGGCCATTACAGACAGGAGTTGCAAAGTGCCTTTCAAAAGTTATCTAATGTAAAACGTTTCCACAACCCAATTTACTTAACAACGAATTGTTTTGGAAAATTCTAGAACAGTTTGCTGAAGTTCTCGAAGGAATCTCGATGTTTTTGTTGGAATTAAGATAGCGATGTAGTCGTTACTGTTAATTAGTTCTCCGAGATATTGTGTTGCTTGTTTTCACTTCTCCCTCTGCTTTCTCATTATGTTTTGATTATTATTTAACATAATTACAGGGCAATGTGGTGAAACATCCGATGCCATGAATTGGCAGCATTCTAGATACATCCTCAAGGGATCAGCTCAGCATATAATGTATAGTTACGGATCCACTTGCCTAAGATTGACATCTCAGTTGAACAATAACCTGACTACGCCAAACTGCAGTGTTTTTGACTGAAAACTTATTTACTTAAGATGGGAAAAAACCATTGAACTTGTGACACCGTTTACTGTACCGACACCTCAAAATATACATACGTAGTTGTTCAAATTTCCTATTCTGTTACGTTGGTACTATTCAGTATTCTTTCTGTCAGCACTTTCAGAGTGCTACTATTTTTTTTGCCATGAGGTTGTAGATTTATTATCAGATTCAGCATTATCGACGACGGTCTGCCTGACGATATTCCTCGTTAGGCATGCTTTAGTTGGTGGTATATGCCACCCATCGGGTTTCATGTTTGTGTGCCTATGGTGCCTGTTTCGGTAAAAAAAAAAATATCTATGAAAAATCAATAATTATTCTCTGTTGCTTTTAAGTGCTTCTATATTAAGCTTTCTCAGATACTGAATTTTGACACGACTTTTAAAAATCAGTAATTCTATTTTGATCTCCCCTTTCCATTTTAGTAAATCGCAACCTTGAAAAGAAAGAGTGATCTATTCTTAAAATAAAAATTATGCAGCGGCTATCGCAGCACCAAGCATCCTATATTAGACACTTGAAGCCCGCATTGATGTAAGTTCCCGGTTATCATGAACCTTCACCTTAAGCCGGAGTGTCACTTGACCCGGTTCACGAGAGCCCTACAGTCAGATGCCGCCATTGATCCGGACTAAACCGGCTCGAAGCGGTTCAAACCGGCCGGTGATAAATTTTAAAAGTATGGAAATATATCCGGGTCTTTGGAATAAACGCTTCCAGTTAGTTTTATTGATTTTGTATGGCAATACACCGGAATTTTAAAGACAAAAAGCATAATTGTATAGAGCTTTTCTTTGCTATCGACTCATATAATAAGGATGTCAACCAGCACTACCCGCAGTACTTTATGATAATGATTATGGGTCAGTTGTACTGCGTGTGCTGCAACCGTACCTTTAAAACCAAATTTGGATTCGCCAGCTATATCCGTTCCCATATATGAAAATAAAACGTGGTTCGCCGATGACGGATACGACAAAGAGGACTTCATCATCATTATAATAAAATAAAAAAAAATGGTATTGACACAGATTACAGAATACCATACAATAATATTGCGAAAAACAGTATTATAAAAAATAAGCTAAACTAAAGTTTTAAAATAAAAACAGCATGTATTACTTTTTGTTCTGCAAAAAATACTTGAGAAAATATAAGTGCTTTATGATTCTGTGACCTCTATAATTTGTTTCGCCCAGCGACAAGCTGTTTAGCATCTCAAGCGGAAGAAATAGCCTATGAATAGGCTAGATTCCGTTCGAGAGAATCTCACATGCACATGCTTATAAATTCTAGATTTAAAATTAAGTTAGATTTGAATTTTAGTTTATTTTATTATTTTGTACAAAAAATCTAAAACCAAAAAATATTGGAAATATTAGTCGAAGTTGGTTAATTTTTATAAGTAGTATATATATATATATATATATATATATATATATAGGAACAAATCACACAGATTGAGTTAGCCCCAAAGTAAGTTCGAGACTTGTGTTATGGGATACTAACTCAACGATACTATATTTTATAACAAATACATATATATGTATTTGTTATAAAATATAGTATCGTTGAGTTAGTCTTTTGGATGTTTATCTATATAGATAAACATCCAAAACCCAGGTCAATCAGAAAAAGATCATTTTTCATCTTGACCTGACCGGGGATCGAACCCGGGACCTCCTGAGTAGCGGTCAGGCATGTTAACCATTACGCCACGGAGGTCGTCATATCGTTTATAAGTAGTAATACTTATAATGATGTTACATTATACAGTGCCCAATTAAATTAAATAGACATTTGTAATATGCATGCACTCTAGCTCAGAACGAAAGGAAGAAACTGTGTTTAAAATGTGGTATTGGAGAAGGATGGAGAGAATCAGTTGGAAAGATAAAATAAGAAGTTGTAAAACTTGAAGAGAGAAAAGAGTTACTGAAGGAAATTGATGAGTAAAAATGTGGGGACATTTTATACGGCACGACGTCTTTATTTAAATTATTATGGATGGCAAGACAGAGGGAGAGGAAGGTAGACCATGAAGGAGTTTCGTAGAATAAATAAAGGAAAAGTGGGAGTCGTGTCGTATCAGGAGGTGAAAAGGCTAGCGGAAGATAGAGACACCTGGAAGAGACTCCATGGACAGCTTCTCTATTTGAAACCGAAGCGGTTTTAAATAGAGTAGTAATGTCACATGATGAGAATGCTAATCGTGAGCTACACATACAAAGAATTTGCACGGTCTCGAGATATTTTTTTTAACTATGTATACATAGGTCCATAGAGTGGCTAGAAGAAAAATATGTGTGTCAATATGTGAACTTACTACGTGGGAAACAAATAACCTGAAAACGTGGCGTGGAGGCTTTACGATATAAATAACATAAAATTACTTTTAAGTATATGTATGTATGTAATTGCAATAGAATTAGAATCATAGTACCTGTTAATAGAGGTTGTTCAGCAACTACGAAGAAAATAGTTAGCCATTAGCATGCCAATATAAAGGTATAAGTAAATTGAAACATACATAATTATGTAATCGATATCCTTCTTACATTCCAAGGCAATCAGCTGAAAACGCAACCGGGAAAGCGCTAAAATGAGAAAAGGTGAGAGATAATAATAACAATAGTAAGTTTTAATCATACCTTTGTATGTGTTAATGAGCCGAAATAGGTTTTGATTAAAATTGCAAATATTACGAAAATTTGCTACATTTATCTTTTGATCGCGGTGACTTAGAATTTTCGTTATTTTACAGCCAAGTAATATGTTATCAGTTTCAACATGATACGTTCATGCGTTCCTCAGGATAAAGTTTGACAGACAGACGGACAACAAAGTCACCCATTTTTGCCTTTTGAGGTACGGAACCCTAAAATCCAAAGAAAAAAACTAGGCAATTATACGTTCTTCTATTCTAAAAACAATAAAACTGGAAGCAACATTAAGACGGAAAGATAGCTATTTTTCTTTGGAGCAATATACAACATTAACCGAACTAATAAAGATGTCGATCCAATCTTCACCCGAGAACCCTTCAAGTGAGTAACATCACATAGTCAAGTGGCGTTGTTGGTTACATAGATCATTTACTGCATAGAGACCAAACCCATACAAATATTTTCATATATTTTAAGTAGACAAAAAGGCCCACTTAATGGATTAGCCTTGGGATGCAAATACAACCAGTTACAAATTCCGTTAGCCGCAAACACACTGGTGTCTTTTTAAACTACTACTAACAAACACCAGGTGGCAACTGGCACCAACGGCTCAACGTTGCCAAAGCACGGAATTACTTATATTTATTACTAGAAAATCAGGTGATTCAAGCCAGCAATGTCCTAACCAAACTGGCAACACAGTATGCTTTCCATGGGAATCTTTTAATGTCTTCAGGCAAACATCTAACCACTGGAATACAGAAGGTTTCATAATCCGCCAATCACATGATCATCATCAATCCTAGCCCTTTCCCTTTTCAATTGGTGTCGACTCTCCGTATCTTCTTGGACCATCCCACCATATTAAAGAACAGCAGATTATTTTGAAAAATAAATAGATAAATGATGATGACTTGTGTCTATTTGTCTGTTAGTCAATAACAATGCAGTCCATCTGAAAGCGTAGTATAATTCTCATTGTGCAGACTCCTTGGCTTTAGTGCCACTGCAGCGTAATGTGCAAAATGTTAATGAAATCCTAAAAGCTTGGCAGTTGTCTTCATAAAGTAATTTATGCCAAGCTCCAAGAATACCTACTTGTATTTGGCTATTCACATTAACAATTCAACCAATTAGCACTACTATTTAACGGAGTAATGCTGCCAGCATTCTTGCAACTATGTCTTATGGGCATGATTAAACGTAAACGAATTTTTTGATGTATAGTTGCAGGTCGTATCAAGACCTGAAAAGGCTACCGGAAGATAAGCACACTTAAAAAGCGACTCCATCGACTAGAGCACAGCCCTTATACATGGCAAAAAAAAGTTTTGAAAAAAAAAAACATTCTGACGAATTGAAAACCTCCTCCCTTTTTTGTAGTCGGTTAAAAACAGTACCTACTCCAAATAATGCTACACTTAAAAATAAAGAAAACGTTTATTTATTATTAACACACCGAACACAAAGCGAGTTCAACTTGTTGAAGATCAGCAAAAAAATTACACAAAATTTAATACTTACAGTTTTCGTAATGTTCAGATCAAGAAATGAAAGATGATAAAGAATTTTTTATTGCTTATCTCGTGGATTATAAAGCTATCAACCCTGCAAGTACTCCTTAGTTTTGAAATAACTGCCTCATTGCATTTAACTTTTTTATTGATGCACAATATGCACATCACATATCGGATATTCACCTCAGCGGATGAAATAAAATAGAAATCCGTATTCAGAGCTGCGGATCTATGGATTATCCGGAGCTCGCAATGAATTGCCGCGACGGACTTCGGCGGACCAAACTCTTCGAATCCTATTCGGGATTTTATATCATCTAGGTATTTGAAAAACAAATTTGTCGATAATAAAATACAATACATAGCGTTTGTTTAATTTCATTTTAAATGTTAATGGCGGACGAAAGCCTACCTTTGGCTACTGTCGTTTTGTGAAAAAAACAAAATATTATTGTGTCTGTCCGTTTCGTTCACCAGGATCCCCCAGTCTGCTCCCCGTCCAACTGGTGGTGGATTCCGCAACAACATTCCTAAGAAAGAATAACGTCAGGCCAGTATAAAAATATGCCTTAGAGTTGAAAAATAAAATATCTCGTTTAAAAAGTCTCGAAAACCAAAGTTACACGAATAAGAAAGCAACCTATCTAAACGAATCTAAATTGTTATATTTGCAAAAAATATGCCTGTTACTGACGTACATAATTACGTCAAAATCATACTTTAGTTTTTGTAGTAGTGAAGTAATTTCACTGCCTACTTATGTCACTTTGGCAAACACCAATTGTGAAATCACAAATTGGAACATAGTTTAACGGTAGCAATCAGACAGCCTGTATCCAAGAAAACCTTTGGAAAAAATAATCAGAATCGCAACTGAAATTAATAACAAACGAGATAAAACGTTCAATAGAAAAATCTGGATGTTAGCAACTAATAAAATTGCTGAACAATGTTTCAAATTCAGCGCTTACATTGAAGCGTGTTTCTATTGTTCAGCGTAAGCTGGTTTACTTTATTGAATAGAATACCAGTGTAGCCTTTATTTAGAGCTAGGGTGACACAGACCTCTTTGTAATGGACATGCCTCACGGTTGGTTCATCATTGGCGGATATGGTTCACGTTATCCTTTTTATCTTTTATGGTCCAAATTCGAATTCTTCTTCTTTTCGTGTTAATGATAAATAACTAAATATGGTTAATCCAGGAATTCCTATTTCGCTCCAAGTTGTCCAGAGAACAGAATATGGCAGAGGCGGGGGCACGACAGCAAGTGTGCCATGGTTTGGGTACTCCCGCAGCGACCCCGTCGTCATCAGAAAACCCCCTTACCTTCTTTTTTTTCTTAAACGCAACGATGGACCACATATACGGTACATATGTCATTTATAATATTGGAGATTTTTTTAGGAATTTATTACACAAATGAGTCTGACTGAGGTCAACCCTTATTTCTGTAATTCGCCATCAATTGGCGATATAAAAAAAAGTATTTACGCTGCTCTTTTTCTCACCGTCATAATGGCTATATAGACCTTACTTCGATCATTTTACTACCAGGTCATTCGCATCATGTAGATACCTGAACACACTACTATACAATAGTTATTGTGCAACATGGGCAGTGAGAGCACGACAGAAGGTGAGTAATCGAATGCACCGCACCTGAATCTCACAGCTCGCCTAGCATGGCTTTTTTGACAACTTACAATGGTTGTTAGGTTTAATCCTCTGATGATCTCTTAGTCGCTGTTTGATTTATTTATTTAGAAGTCTATGTAGCAATAGTACAAGCGAGGGCGGAGGACGGCCATAAATCCTGTTAATATTCCTCAGTCGCGCCGCGGGATGAGGGGAATACAGCGAGGAGTGGGGGGAGAGGCTTCCACAATTCCTACGTCTTCCTTATTATGTGCCATCTTCGGCGCGAATACAGCCTGTGAAGTCTCTTCCGACGGGATATTGAAGTTTAACTACCGCCTTCGTCGGGGCACTTACATTTACCTTACAAAGACTCAATTCTAAGCTTTGTTAGGTTGAGAATGAGGAATTTGTTGTATAATACAGAATTTGTCGTGGTTGGTTTATATTCTTTTGTTTTGTCATTATTATTGGACTGTATCTTACTAGTCTTTTAGCCTTTTCTTTTCAATTTATATTGGTTGATTGGATACAAGTTTGTTTTGTATATATTATTTTAAACTTGTACGGTGGGCTTAATGCTCTCATAACAGTAAGGTACAGTCTATGTTTTTTTTTATATTACAGACATCATTAGCTTTTATTGATGCAATCTACAACCTGTTGGAAAGATACAAGGAAATTCAGACGTGTCTTAGTCCTGTAGTCACTTCACTACATAGTATAAAACAAAGTCGCTTTCTCTGTCCCTATGTCCCTTTGTATGCTTAAATCTTTAAAACTACGCAACGGATTTTGATGCGGTTTTTTGTAATAGATAGAGTGATTTAAGAGGGTGGTTTTTATACCCAAGCGGAGCCGGGGCGCGTCGCTAGTTAATAATAATCACTTTAAATAACAATGATTGGAAATAACATCAAGTCTGCTATAGACCTGATTATTAAGAATGTTTTAATGCCTGAATGGTGTTTAAAAAAATTTAAACGCGTACTTATAATATGCCTTAAAATAAATCCAAAGATATAACGAAAGCAAATCCACGAGAGATAGCTTGTTAATATTAAAAACACAATTACCTTTCATTATGAAACGCTCTTGGGTTAATAATGTACGAATAATTACCTCCAAAATGTCTGCGCGATGTTACATAATCAAGCTCCCAGATCCGCCTCCGTTAATCCGCAATCCCGCGTGTGCTGGAGCGAAGCCATTTATCTCTAGCTGTCGACACTTGCGGAAATAATCTCGATATATAGCCTACTTTTTCCGGGTCACTAAACGCAGCAAACTACTATATGTAATTAGGCTAGAGGCTTGTGATTTAACTCGACAGAAAATACACAAATATTACCTTCCTTAATTCGATTGGATAAGCTTTGATTTTTGTTTAATGATTGTGATAAAAATGATTTACACCAGTTACAATCACACATCACAATTTTACAGCAAATAGATGCAGAATATTAAACATAATTCAAATACAAACATAAAATTGAAATTTGATTATTTTAACACGTTCGCGGACGTTTTGGGAAACAGAATAGAAATTTTATTTTTATTACTGATATAGCAGTCGTGTGTCCGCTAATGTGTTAAAGTGAATAAGTCATCTTAAAAAATGAAATTCTTTCTTTTTCGCTTACAAAATATATGTATAGACCCTTTATTCTTTCGTCTTAGCGATTTTCCGGTTGTGTCCTCGCCTGTTCGAAGCTCAAAGTCCGCTCACCAATATTGATTCTCCATGTGGTACTTAAACGGCTGAACCGATTTAGCTGAAATTTGGAATGGAGATAGCTTAGACTCTGGAACAACACGTAGGCTTTATTTTATCCCGGAATATCCGGGAACGGAGCCACGGGAAACAGTTAGTATAGATATAATTAATTCATTTATTTCGGATAAAATCTATAAATTTTGATATATATTGATATAGAACTCTTTGTTACCAAAATATACTACGCGAGCGTAGCTGCGGGCAACAGCTCGTATAAGTATTTAGATAGATTAAGATAGAAACTAATGGCAATATGTTTGTCTTGGTCAGGTATCCCACAGCTCCGATATCACCTAAATGTATGCAGTCCGCGTAGCCGCGTAGCGAGATTTGTAGCACCCTCGTAGCCATTCGTAGCACGTCTACGACATCGGAGCGTTGAATGTAAACGGAGGTCTTATTATTTTTTATTGTTTACGTTATTGCTGAATGTTAATGTTATTTATGATTTTTATATTGATTGCCCTCTCTTTCATCTAAGCGCCTTCCCGGTCGCTTCCTCAGGTGTCTATTTTGGAGCCCGAGGAGATGTGTATATTACTAAGTATATAGACAGACATCTAAACTCATACCTTTTATTATTTATTCTCTAATCAAAAACTCAGACTTGAATTCACTAATAAAATAAAAAAAGATTTCTTGTATTAAATTTATATTGTATTTTTTTATTTTATATGGCCTTGACTCATTCTTGGCTTCCAAAAGACAGTACGAGTAAACCGAGAGGTAGAACACTAAAAGATGGTCAGATTACCTAGAATATTTACACATTACAAGTGCATCGTAACAAACAGTAGAGACGAGTGGAAGACAAAAGCCTTTGACTAACAGTAGGCTCTTGAGGCTATATAATTTTTTTTTTGAATAATTGTAAAAAGTGTCTTATTAAGATTCAACTCATGGAAAACCAAGAAAACACATGTCCAGCAATAAAAGCATAAAAGATTTTTGTTTTATTTTAATGCGATCAATCAAATGAAATTCTCATCAAAGATCAATCATAAATTATTCTAATTTAACTTTCAACATTTTACATTAATTAGATTACGCAAATATTAACCCTGCTGATTAATAATACCCTAATTTAATGAACCTTTTTGTATTAGCAGAGCAAAAACAGAAATGTAATCAAAAATCGGCTAACGTTCGGACGTAATTTATAAATCCATTTGAGCGCACATCAGCCTCGGCCATCGGCGTCGGCAAAGCCTGAATAAGCCGCTAACGGCGCCGGCGGCGGCAAATTGTTGACACGCCCGCAGATTATGGGTTTGACGGAGTATAGACATGAAATAAATAGATATACACTTACTTGGTAAAGGCGTGTTTCCCTGTTGCATCTTCAGCTTACGTTTCAGAGCCCAGGGTACGCTACCAATCATAGTCCTGATTTGGTGGTACTGCGGTAAATAGGTTCTTTCATTTCATTTTGGAGAGGTATGAAAGATGGCATATGCTAGCGTCACGATGGGAAGATTTTTCGGCCAGGCCGGATATCAAGACTGGGAAACTAATTCTTAGGTTAATATTTTTCGCTGTGTTTTAAATGTTTTGAGTTCTCTTGTGAATCAGAATCAGAATCAGAATCTTTATTTGCATAAAATACGGTACAAAAGGTGTTATAAAAGTTTGTTACTTGGCAGGTAGCCTAACTGCCAACTCGTGTATAAAAATATCAAAGAAAATCTTTAAAATATCTTCCTTTTCTGCGCTCTATAAAAATACTCTCTCTGCCCAAAAGTTTTGTTTTTACCATAGATTAAAAAAACAGCGCGCGATTTTCTAATATACACTTTTAATTTTTACATCATGTTGCCTAAAAGATGGAAAAATAACTAGACGAAAATAAAAACGCCTGTAAGAGGCTCTACCAACAAGAGCACAGCTCTTAAATTTTAGATAGATATAGATAGTTGTCTAAAGATTTAAATAAATACAAAGCAAAATATGTAGAAGTTTAAGTGGGGCATTTTCATATGCCCCTTTTGATGTCTCTTAAAAATATGGTGATATTTATCAAAAATTACAAGAATTCTCTCTTCCCTCTCCTTGCGTAAGTTTAATAGGTACTCTTACAAGAAAATAAAAGGAACATTCATGTCTTTCAACAAAGATAAAACTGAGCTCGAGAAAATATGTTAACAAGGTTTGCAGAGTTTTATGGTCCACACCCGATCCGACGTCTACCCTTTTATATCTCTATTATTATAGATAAATCACAGCGTATTGTTTATTGCCGCGTTCCTCAAAATGCTGCGAAATATATGTTCAGATTCGACGAGTTGACTCGTATCGTCGAGTAAATTTGGAATATATAAAAATGAAAAATTTAAATGAAAAATGATGCAGGCCTTTTGATGCATTTATACCAGCATATCACATTAACACTTTGAAACCTTTTTTTATTTTCACGGTAATGAATGTTTAAATAAAATAGTTAGAACTATTCCTTTTTGTTTAAACATTCCATAATTGCAAAAAAGTTCTACGCGATCTATTCTTAAAAACGTATGTGTCAATTTTTTCTTAGGGCTATTTTTTCATTTAATTTATATAAAACAATGCGGTACAGTTAGTAGTTAATTGTCGAAGCCTATATGCACACATAATATTTAGCCAATGGTATTATAACAATATTACTCAAAATGGCTTCTATTTCTGAGCCTCTTTAATCTTATTTCCCTTGAAAACCTCGCACAATGTGAACCATTATCAAGAGGAAAATGTCTGACAAATAGTTTTGCATTAGCGTTGCGAGTGCAGCTCGTCATTGCTGGACAGACGGATTTACAAACATCACGCTGTTTTATGTAGCTATCCCGTCACGTCGCCGTCGCGTCTCGCGTTCGCCGCGACAAAGACTTAAAAACAACAGACTGGTTATTGGAAAATTTAAATTTAAACCGAAATTAAGTAAGATGAAAGATTAATTCAATCCATTATTATAGAAAATAAAACATGGATCTGAATTCGAGCAATCTATACTAATATAATAAAGCTGAAGAGTTTGTTTGAACGCTTATAACTTACATAATACTGGTCGGATTTGAAAAAATATTTCTGCATATGATAGCCTGGTTCTTGGAAAAGGTTATAGTACATACACACCATGGGCGGGAAACAGCTAGTAATATCTAAATATTGAAATCGTAGGTAGTTCACAGTAACGGTTCATCACTGAAAATTAAATAAACCTGATAACTCATAAATAAACTAGTTAGCTTGTACGCGGCCTAGGTGTCAATTCGGGCAACGAAAAACTCGCCATTGCCCGAGATTACTACTTCTTCTTCTTCGTCCGATGGATTTATATGGTATCGGACCAAAACTCCGCCACTCTAATTGCACTATCCGTGCCCTGCATAAGGTCCTCGACGGTACACCTGTGAGGGCACGACGGACACTGCAACAAATGCTCTATAGTCTGCAGAGGATGACCACATAGGCAACGGGTGTCAGTAGGGTTACGTGCAAAACCCCAATCCACCATGTCACCTTTGCAGCGGCCGATCTGGGTTCTCAGTCCGGCCGATCTGGGTTCTCAGTCTTACTACTTTTGAAATTTGATGTAAAACTGCCTTTGTGAAATTTCCATTTTGTAGTTATTTTGGAGTAAAGGCCTAGCTAGACCTTATTTCTTTGATAGAAGTCAATGTATTGTTCGCGTAAATCTGAATGTAGTATTATTAGTTGCACTGTACCCGACGTTTCTCTAGTTAGCATATGAATAAATTGATGTTTGCAGGAATTATACTCGCAAATCTGGGTAAGCTGAGATATTATATGTATTTTGTCTGTAGCGACGCTGTAATGAAATGTTTACACAAGTATTAATTTGAATATATATCTAGGGCGTTAGTTACTATTTGTTGACTTCGGTTTATAATTTTCAACCGAATTCCAAAAAAGGAGGAGTTGCAGTTTTGTTCTTTTTGGAAAAAAAATACTAATTATCAAATTTTTTTTTACAAATAACAAATATTGTTTATTTTTACTGATTTTTGCAGATTTACTATGAAATGATTGTATTAAAATTTTCTTGTGAAAAATATATATATACCTAATATAATATATATAATAATATACCTAATGATACTCGAATACTTGAAGGAACAAATATTTAAATATGTTTTACGTGTCATATACTTTCATGTTGCTAAATATTTGATTATGATTAAAGCATACCCTGGAATCTAAAGTGTAACCAAAATGTACAACTGGGAAATACTTATTCTTTAGTTATTACTTTACTAACAAATTTTCATATTTTTGCTATAAACTTTTATCAAGATTAATCATGAAATTATAAGAAAAATTAATAACTTATCATTGACTTCACGCAAACAACCAGAATTTTGTTTTTAATATCTTGGACAGGGTCTGGTTTCTTAACTCTTCGTTAAAGTACCGAATAGTAAAAAGTTAATAAAAGTTGTTATTTAAACTTTTTTTTACGTCTGTGGTAGATAGAGGCTTCAAGATTCAAGTTGCTTATTTGTTGAACATATTATAGTAACATACACATAACTTAATGATAATGATAAATATATTATTAACATACATTTATAGAGAGCTATGGAAGAGGCATATGTCCAACAGTGGACGCAAATATGCTGTGAAGAAGAAGAAAAATAAATTATTTGCAGTGTCGATGTTAAGCAATTCAATTTTATTTAAATGGTTGATGTAACAATAGACTTCAACACATCGAACCGAACACAAAGAACGACAGTGGCATGCAAATAGCACGCTTCTTTTGCCAACACGAGCTAAACAAACGCCATAATAGAATTTTATTGAGACTATTTTCAGTTCGATTTTAGTAATGCCCAGTTCACACTAGCATAGACGCTAAGTGTTATTTTTGAAAATTCTTTCTTAACTTCCTACAAAATAAATATAGGTTCTCGAGAAAGCATTGGCTGTATTTATGTTTTTGGCTAGGCAAAAGCATCTATCTTCTAAAATTTCCACTTCTTCGAAGCTTACAGTTTCTCTATACTTACTCGACTCATCAATGTCGTCGTACACATTCGAGCGCATACTCATCAAACATTGCAAACGACCCAAAAATATATATATAATTAGATTTAAAAAAATATATATATCGTGATATATTTAAAAAATATATATCGAATTAACCCTTCACACCCTCATATCGAACTTTTTTTAATGACATCAGATGGCTGGCTTAGCGTACCTTCCGATCAACGTTTATCGATTCAAGCCTGTAATGGCCAAATCTATCAGACTGAAATTTAAATATCTCTTCGTGGGATTAGAACACCAGCAAGACCTCCAAATCATGAGGCTGGCAGTATGAAACTGATAAAACTTTCCTCGTGAGAACTAAGCGTTAGTCAGAACAGTTTGGAGACAGGGCGACGGTGTAGAATTACGATTCCGTGCCTTCGACCATAAAGACCCGGGTTCACGCGATCGGCCGCGGATCACGCGGCGCCACCAGTGCAGCTGGTATTTATAGTTCTTTTTTCTTGTATCTTCAAGTGTATGATATTTACATCAGGTATCGGCTTATACATTTTAGAAATGTTTGCAGTTCATAATGCCCCATGCAATGTCAGATTTTGTAGTAAGGCAGCGCGTTCTTTGTCCCTGTAACTATTTCGGGTCGGTTAAACTATCGAATTTCATAAACTCGATAGTATCCTATTTGATTAGTGGTTTTATTGGTAAGCTAGGTACATAAGCGGAAGATGCGTGTTCGTAATAATTGCCCATGTCAAGCATTGGCGTGCGCGGCCTTACTTGGATCGGTCACCTCTAAAATGTTCACAAACAAAAGAAAAAATTTAAGACAAAATCAAAATTAGAAAAAGCAGAAAAAATACGAAAAAGGTATTTACGTATTTTTAAAAAAAGCATTAAGCTGTTAAAATAAATTGAAAATTACTTTAGTAGCATAGAGCTTAATGACGACAAAGTCGGTCTCGCGATCGTTCACAAAGTAGGTCAGTAGATGGCGTGCGTGCGCCCTGACCTGGCCGCACAGCACGGCCCATCCTTTCGAGGGCCAATTTTCAGTAAACTGTCTACCCCACCCTCTCTAACTAGGGTTACCACATATTGATATGTAAAATAGGAATTATATTTTTTTAACAAATATACAATTCATGCACTACTAATACGTCTTGTTTTATATACATTGTGTTTAAAATGCGCGCGTCCTAAATTGGCATTTTTTTTATTCATTAAAGTTTATTACAATATTGGGCTGTTTGTAATAATCAACAGACAGCTGAGCAAGTTATCTCGGTATAAGTGTAAAAATTAAACACACATTAATTTATCTAAATATATAAACAACAAACTGTGTACCCCAACTTCCCCTCTAATATTATAAATGCGCGTGAGTCTATTTTCTTTTCTTTGTGACTCTTTAATTTTTAATTTTGTTTATACTACTGAGTAGGCAATCAGGACGGCCCACCTGATGGAAAGTGGTTACCGTAGCCTATGGATGCCTGCAACACCAGGAGTGTCACGAGCGCTTTGCCGACCCTGAAGGAATTTTTCACGCCCTTCTTGAAGGCTCAAACTTATTATTATCAAATATGTTCAATTATTTTTTTTCTCCAAATTTGTAGCCACCCCAGCGACCTCCGCCTCACTCGCGAAACAAAGAACAAAAACATTCCCAAGACACTGCTCTGGAATGTAACCTGAGTCCCGAGACCCTCTTCTCACTCCCACTTACAGCTACTCTGGATAAAGGATGACTTCTTTGTCATTTTCGGTGAAAACCTTTATGTGACAAAATATCATTTATTTGCAATTATACAGAAATAAGATGAATATAATGTGTGTTTAAAACTACCTCTTTTATAAGACGAATGAAAAACAAATCTTATTGCTCTTCTTCGTCCTAGCGTGTTTATTTTCTGGTTTCATCTTCAGGTTACGTTAAGAGCTCAGGGTACGCTATTAATCATGGTCCTGATTTTGCGTTACTGATTATTAAACTAATCCTACTGCTCTACATATTCTTTATTTATTTTTCAAGTTTTTTAATTTTTACATTGTATTATAAATTGGCATTTTACAAAGCTAATTATTTATTACGTGAATAATAGTCGGCAATGCGTACGTAAACCCCTGGACGTTGCAAGCGTTAATAGGTAGCGGTGACCACTTCCCATCAAGTAGGCCGTGTGCCTATTTGCCTACTAAAAAAACTAAAGGTCAACTTTTAAATGATTGAGTACTCAAACTTAAAATTAATTAAATAATAACAAAATGCTTGTACGCACATTACATTTATATAATGGGAAGATATGTACCTAATGTAGGTACTTATACAATTCAATTTTCACTTTATATGTATCACTTGTATATCACAGAAACAAATATTTTTTTTTGCTCTCTTTAAAAGTTTTCTGCCTGCCTGTCTAATAAACTCAATAATATAAAATTTTATTTGTAGTTTGACTGAAAATTGATGGCCAAAGAGAATGGATAATAAAGGTTTCAAATTTAAATTTTCCTCATGTTTTTAGGACACCTCTGCGCAAAATTCCAACCACCTATTTATTTGCATTTAAATTGTACATCAAAAATCAATTTCCCTTTATTCAATGAATCGCGCACATTGATATTCAGTTGGCAAGATGAAACTAATCATTGAGACAGTCTGTCTGGCTCGGGCTACTGCAGCATTCGTCCTTTATTGGAGGACAAATGAAGAAAGTCCGAGCAATAACCTCGCGGCTCCAACCGACATTGACTGGCAGATGTTGAGCATTTACTTTATCCGAGAAAATTCAAGATAAGACACGTAGAAAATGATCATTTATATTCCAATATATTTAGTTTTCTAATATTCCTAGTCTATTGTTCACGTTGCCTTTAGGCTAATATTTTGGGGTTAAAATGTAATACTTGCATCATTTTTGGGGAAGAAAGAGTTGTGTTGTCTGTATTATTGTAAATAGCCGTTTTAAAGTATTTACCAAATTATTTAACTTATGCTCACTTTTTTTTTACGTGTTATTGAGTACTTGTAACTTTGACTTTCTACCTTTGACGTCTAAATTTATTGAATACCGTTTTTAGCCTGCAGATTCCAACTTCTGAAATTAGGTATTCTATTTTTTTTTTTTAATATTAATGATATATGTAATTATTACAGATAGGTTTACAATAATATAATACATATTCTATTCTAAAAAAATAAATAAACTAATTAATATAAACTTTAATATCTATTTTTTGTTTACAAGTTAGCACTTTAAACATCATGAACTACCGAAATAGGGTAGATTGAATAAAGAGTAGGATTTAAAAAAAAGAAGCATAGTCAGTGATGTTTATTGAGACTACTGAGTGACAGGAAGACTTTCTATCAATTCATAACTTAATAAAACTATGAATACTAGGTAAATAATGAAGGCTTTAAGTCGATTAGAATAACGCTATTCATTTAGCTTCATTACATAAAATGTAGATATCATGTAATGAAGCTACATAAATAGCGTAATTCTCATGAGTATAGCAAAGTGAATGTTAATCGCAATTTTAGAACTGAAGCCTTATTTACTTGGTGACGGTATCTACCGCTAGGCAAATTAAAGGGACAACACACCGTAATCACTCTAATAGCCAGCCCAATATAGAAATGGGTCAATTTGGACACCAATTACTTAAAACGGCATTCAAATTGGAGCATGATACGTTTTCTACCACCATGCGAGGCTTCCCTTTCTTTAACAATTAATCTTATAGACGCCTATTATGATTAGGTATCCATTATGAATTTCGTCGTGTCATGTCTGAGAGCCGCAGTTCATTCTATTTTATTTTACGAGCGAGCGCAACGGAAAAAGAAATGAAGCAATAATCGCCAGCATCTAGTACTCAATTTTCACACACTGTGACGTATACAACGACGCCTTTAAGTGTCTGATTAAGTTAAGCTTGAAGGAAGGGAGGCAACGAACAGCAAACAACTGGTTCCTTCCGGGCGACAAGAGTAGGGCGGAGGTGAAGGCGCCGCACGTGGCCATACATCGCGATCGATACTACGTGCGACAACTGTTGCGCCGATATCACCCTCCCTTTCGCACCTCCAGCAAAACTAATTAAAGAACGAGACAGCGCAAAGGACTTCGGCACGAGCTCATGGCGCAAACCGCACGCATCTCTAACACCGTTCCACTTACATCAATGTGAGTTGGTGTGGGTGCGAGGGAGACAGGAGATGCGGCATCGCATGCTCCTAAAACGTCACAAAGGAGGTCGCCGGAGGAATAACAATGCGGACTGCGGGAATGATGTCCTTATCGACGAGCTCCGAGCCGTAAGTTACTAACTTTACCATTAACTACCTACGTACGTGTAACCAAAGTGGTTTAAGTTACCTCTTATAATGTCTGAAAAAACCTCCCCTTATTTAGCTTGGATCTAACTACATTTAGATCCCTGAACACTTTTTATCTTCTTTTCAATTCAGTGTAGCTACATGTGGTTTCTGACTAAAAAACAGATTTTTTGCATTTTCTCACGTGGTAAATAACACAGAGTAGTTACATATTCTTTTGAATCACAATAACATGGTTAGTTTTGTTTCAATTCGTAAAATTATTGACAAAATTAATAGTTTTCTTTCACTCTATGAAAAAATGAAGGAGCGTCTTAGAAGAAAGAGAAACTCTGACACCAGGGTACTAAGGAGTGACCTTGTAGACTACACAATATGAATAAATGTACGGTATATGTGAAGAATGTTTGCTCCCAACGGTGGAAGTAAAATACATAGTTATAGTCCATACAATTTCTGCTAGGGTCATGGAGGCTGCGTAAGGCTTTTGTGAATAAATTAAACGTCATTAAAGCCAATTGTAATGATAAACCGTCGCTGTAGAGCCGGCATGAATATTTAATGCGCTATACATGTATAAATAAGGTTGGCCATTAGCGAGGGCGTGCAGGGAGATTTTGTGATAAATTATGGATAGAATAGAAGAATAGATAGGATATATTATCTACTCCATCAACCACCTTTTCACTATGTCCTGAAGATTACCTAGTAGACAATGTAGTATTAAGCTATACCTATTTCACAATAGTTTTTTTTTTATTGTAGTGCCATTAATTTAGGACAGCAAATTAGGACACGCAACGCCGGGCTAACCAGCTTTAAAAAGAAACAATGGAGGCCTTGATTATAAGGAGCGTCAAACACAACTGGAAAGATTGGCGTGAATTGGTATGGAGTGGACGAAACTAATAAAAGAAGGTAATATCTTAGATCATATAGTCTCATGATCTAAGGGGAATATATTGTTAGAAAAGTAACCACTTCCAGCAGTTGCTAGTTTTCGGTGTTAAATCAATGCCAACGGTATCAACCAACATCACATTCTTACTTTGATAACCATTACACCTTACTCTACATTCTTAATAGAGTCTGATCTCTTGTTGCTCTTCGGATGCTATGACTTTTTTTCGATTAGCTCCAAAATTTTTATAATTTGTTACTCCAGAAACTTGCCACTCTCTGTGAAAGACTTCAACTTATCTATGCAGCTAACAGGATAAAAAGGGCATGAAGAAAGACGGTTTGAACGGCTCTACTTTAAGCTCCATTTCCGTACCCTCCACGTTTACTGCGACGAAGACCCGACGCATGAATTTTCATTATCCGCGTCTGCCTTTCGTTTGTATTAGAATGTATTTCTTATTTTTTGTTTTCTGATAAGAATCTTCCAGAATATTTACGTCACCAAGTTGTTCAAGCTTTGTTTTATTGTTTAACTTTCCCTGCCTCAGGGAATATGTTTAGTAGATGAAATAAAAAAAGTTAAAATTCCAAGTATCTCCAAATCACTTTTGAACAGTCATAACTATTTATTTTTACTTAGCACATAATTATCAGATAAGTAATATGATTAAGTGCTTCTTAAGGCACGGTAATCATCAAAAACATCAGGCAGTGAAATTGTATTAATGGTGGTTTTTGAATGGTGCAATAGCTGTTCAGACTAGTCATAGATAGATAGGCTGTCAACCTTTTTTAAGGGTGGCCTAGTTTTTGACATCCAAGGGTATTTAAGGTGATCATCGACACGCAGAAGAAGTAATGAAATGATACTTCGAAGAACGCTTGGTAAGAAGTAACACGCTTGTTCTTAAGGCGCTGTATCCCCAACCCGTAGGTATTTAAGAGGAGTGAAGTGCGATTATAGTACGTACTCGTAATGAAATAAGGTTGAAAGTGGCGATACTGGGTTGGCCTGTCACAAGTCTCCGTTCAATGCCATTTCGGGTGAAATTTGTCAGTTTTAATTTAATATTTCAATAATTATGACTAAATATTGTAATTTTTTTAGGTATCCCTCTGGGTCATTATGTTTTTCTTTTTATAGACGTAAAAAAATTGGTAGTTGTCGCTGAAGATATCAAGTAATTCGCGACGAAACCTTTTCTGGATATAGCTTTTTTGCTATTTTATTTAGCTAGGTTTTAATTATTTTTTTTTAAATATTTTGATGTAATCATTTATTTTGATCCTTGAACTATACTTCATATTTTTTTCATGCTTGTATTCCATGAAGAATAAAGCTAACTGCGCGACGAAAAAATAGACGTTTTACGGTGCTGATGCACAGCGCCTTAAAAACAATGTATATTTAATAGTTCTGACACTAGAGTGTTCAGGATCAATCGATCTTGTAACCGACATGAAATGGAAAATTTTCGAAAAGCCTTTGTGTAAGTAGGTACTTAAACCATAGTTTTTTTTTAAATCTAAGACCTAAACAAACGCTTGTCAGATAACTATATTCAGGACTCGTTTCAATTTTATCGGCACGCACGCACGCTAGCACTACATACTTATTGATTTATTTGTCACACATTTAAACATATCTGACCTAAAATTCTGACATTAAAATAATATTGATTGAAATGTCTAGTACTTGATCAGTATTAACTTTTGTAATAATATTACTACTATTGATTACAACCGACTTATTTGAAAACTTTATGTAAGTTTTCAAGGAAGGTTTCTAGTTTGTATTTCATAGTTAACGTTTTGACAAACGCTCGGGCCGCGGTGTCCTTTGACGATTAATGTCAACAAAACATGGCCGACTCACAATGGAGCGAATAACCCGTTCAACCTTTATGAGGACCCGTTTGGCAAGAATTAGCCGCCTTAGATGTGTAAGGGTATATAAAGGTTTATTATGTATTGTACGATTATAGTCAAGACTAAATTGACCGAATTAACAACGTATTTTAGAGATAAATGAGGAAGTAACCCTCTAGCCGATGGCAACTGGCTGATAGCAAGTGCTTTTAAAGGGCCTCGGCCGGCCGTGAATTGCTTTATTTCTGGCCTCGACAGTAATGTACTATTGTCAATTTTTAAGATAAATATAGGTTTTTTTTTTGCATTGGTAATTGACATTGTAAAAGTTAAAATAAATAAATAAATAAAAATAATAGAATTTCAGTACAGACTTTGAGGACACAGACCAGCTCATTCCCACTAATTAGCCTCACAAACACGCCATGCCCACCATTCGCAATAACCATTAGTATCGCTGCTAGCTTGCCGGCTAATTATGTACACGATAGATCAGGGAAATGGCTGATGCTATTGATAGGGTAGGTAGATTTCAAGGCCAATTAATTAGAAAAATGTTGTGGTAAGTATCATGATAATTGATCTAATGCATAAGTAAAAACAGGCAAGCCGAATCAACAATTTAAAAGCTTTTAAAATCATAATTTTGTGTGGATGTCACGATCAATTGACCATGCATACTCTGGTGTCAGAGTTTTTCGGAATCCCTTCTCGGCCTCTGACGTGGTTACTCAAATAGTTCAGCAGTGGCGATCACGTTCTGGTAAAAACACCATGAAACATCACCTATCAGATGGTTCGACCTATATAAAGGTCGTAGGAAAAGGCATGTGATATTAATGTATATAAATACCTAACGCTCGGATGAAGCAGCGGTTGTATATTGTTTTAGGTTCAAAAGTATAACAATTCATATTATGACCCAAACCACGCGACAATACAAACATTTACCCAACATTACTCAAGTCTCACTTTAAGTTTACTTTACTTGACTGTGTAAAGACCAGTAACTATTAGGTAAACAACTTACTTTTTTGCTTACTTTGTGCTAATTCACGAATTAATTTTTTATTCGTTTTACCAGCTTTCACGAAAACTATGTAAGTAGGCTGTGGATTTAGTCTTATGATCCATTTGATAGAAAACGGTTACCTCAGCCTAGATAAGTAGCGTTGTTATTTTTTGCGCACTTCGTTTTTTTCTATTTTTCATGTGCGTAAGTGTTCAGTGCCTTTACATATCTTTCATCAGAATTTCAGCCACAAGCTGTCCACTTCTGGACATAAGCCTCAGCCATAGCATAAAATAAATAGTATACTAACTGGATCCGATATCACTCGTCACCTTACCTTCCGTGACTACGCATACGGCGTTGTAATGTGTGGCGTTGTATTAGACATGACACACTGTGTGTTCGTGAACGGAGATGTAGTTTCCTAGAAGGTACCTAGGAAGAAGTGGTACGCGTTTTTACTATAATCTGGTGTTATTCGGTCTTAGAAAAAATCTGACGCTCATTATTATACAAAAAACAAATTTTTAATAAAATTTACTAGGCCAACAGGCATACGTCCACGATGTTAAGTGGTCACCGTAGCCCATGAACGCCTAATCACCAAGAGTGTCACGTGCGCATTACTGACCCTTTAGAAATCTTTTCACCCTCTTTTGAAATAAGTAAAAGGAAAAATAACTAAGCAAGTGATATTTACGAGTACATCTTTATTAGTACCTTCCATTTTTCCTACGGACGTAAATCAGGGTCGGACATTTACGGCCGGTGAGGGTTCGCATAAACTTTCCCTTCTCATAAACGCGGCTATATCAGGTACCAGGTTATATTTGCTTCCGGGAGTACAATATAAGCCTTTTTGCAGATTATTTGTTCCTAGCTGTGAGAAATGAAGGTACTTACTTTATCTATATATTCAAAGACATGATCGAATCTTTCGATTCATACTTTTATCTTATTAGACAGGCGTGTATTATTTTTTGACGTGACAACGTCTTATAATTCGATGGAGCCGGCTGCACGCACGAAAAAACATGACGCAATCCGGCGTTACCTCGCTCTGAGGCGTTTCATTTAAGGCTTGAAGTGCAAGCGAATTTCTTATGACTTTGTCACGTTCAACTATCGTCAGTAAACCGACTTTACAGACAACCGATTTTTTTTACCTCATTTTACAGATATGATCCAACTGCAGAGTAAATAAAAAATTCCTCGTGGATCTAACCAACATTGTTAATGTGAAAGTGAGTTTGTATGTTTGTTTGTTACCTCTTCAAGCTTTTGAGCCAAACAACAAAGTATTGTGAAGCACTAAGGGTACCATTTATTCTGCTAAAACTCTGCCCGTGGGATTATCACAAGCGAAGCTTCGTAAAGACACAAGTTAGGTACGCGTTCACCGTAGCCTAATTACCGTTGATATTTCGCCACCGTTCACAGTAATAGATCCTTAGAAAGTCAATGAAATCGCCTTCATCATTACCAGCCGCCTGCTTGATATCTACACTCTTTGTACATACATACATATAACGAAGCATTAAAACATCGCACCGCTAGCCAAACAAATTGCACGGAGGTAGGACGTAACTCGATTAATTACGAGGCGTATTGAGGGGCGGGTTATTCGATGAGAGGCTGCGATGCTGGCATGTCGAACTACGTCAGAGGCTGGATATCTACCTTTGCTGAGGATATACGAGTATGTGCAACCGTTTAGGGAAAGAGGTAAAATATCATACGCGTGGAATTTATACATGGCGATATAGAAGCGAGTTACTTTTTCAATAAATTATTTTAAACTTGGCCACTGTACAATTTTATTTCAAGACTATTACACAGGGTGTAATCCATACTAATATTATAAATGCGAAAGTCTGTCTTGTCTGTCTGTCTGTCACCTCTTTACGGCTAAACTGCTGGACCGGTTGTGATGAAATTTGGTAGGGATGTAGTTAACGACCTGAGGTCGAACATAGGCTACTTTTGGACGCGATATAACCGGGTCCTACGCGGGGCGAAGCCGCGGGAAACAGCTAGTCGGAGGTTGTATATATGCTCCAATCCGTAGAAACTTTGATAGCGCGATTTAGACTTACATAGTAATTTTGCTGTTTTGTATGCAAGTTCGATTTTCGTGCTTTTAACGCCATCTGTTGTGCGTCTTTTGGTAGTTTGTTTATTGTGGCGTTAGTGTCGCCACAAATTCAATAAAATATACATCGTATGCATCAACATAAACAATGTAAATCATATAACTACCTATTTAGGAAGTTCGTGTTGCGTTTCTAATTCTATGATGTATATAGGCACCTGTTAACACAAATAGTCTACTCAAAGGCTCTATCAGATATTCGCCTTTACTTACATATCGACGAACCAACTCTAAGCAAGTATAATTACACAAATGTATTAATAATGCAGCGATATTTCATAAATATTGCGCTCATAATATAAGCGATACCGCGGAGGTATCGATACCAAATAAATCGATTGTGTTGTCGACCAGCCTGCTGGTCCCAACTCGCTTTGTAGTTCCAATACTGAATGCTATTACGTGTCACGGATAAATTAGACTGTTCTGCGTTTGATCAGATATCCAGTACCCTTCTGCCAATTGTAGTTGATGATATCCTGTACCTCTAATTTGAGATTTTATAAACGCAGACGTAAGCGACTGCGTTGGCGATTTTGTATGACAACTGTACAGCGCCGCTGGCGGATAATAAGGCAACTAAATATTCCATACAAAATCCCAACGCAGTCGTTTGCATCTGCATTTATAATAATAATAAATTCATTTATTTCGGACAGAGTCCATGAAATCTTATACTAGGGGTAAAGGTATCATCAACTACGATTCAACAAATTGATGATTCGAGTCGAGGAGCTCGATAGCGAGGCATCCACGTTAATCGTGCATGTCAAGCGGCGGCTAGCTTGGCCAGGCTGAAATTAGTCTCCAATAGTAACTCCATTTTAAGCTTCTCCGTGCTTCAATAGGCACGTTAAATAAACTACTGATCCCGACTGTTATCGCTAGATCATCAGCCTTCTTATAATGCGTAAGAGTCATTAATGCCTAGCAGAAAGACAGGTGGCAAAGTACTGGGTTAATTCTTTCATTTAATACACTCATTAGTAATGTCCATTTATCCATTCATTCACTCATTCACTTACACACTCTCCACAATTTACTTTACTTGTAAAGCTGATTATAGACTTAATTGGAGCGAGTGAGACCTGGCGACCCGTAACACAGGATCTTCGGAACCTAGCACGGGCACCAGTTCTTCGCAATATAACTGTGTAATTCTATTTATATATAATCTAATTATATGTACTTTTGTGAAGGAAAAAAAAATAAAAATAAATCAATACATATAATAAGACACTAAAATGCGAGTGGCTGTACATTTAATATTTTTCAAAAAAACTGATTGAGTGCGATTAAAAAAGAGTAACAGAAACCAAAAAGACAGTTTTTGGAATTTTTGTCTGTCTGTATGTATGTATGTATGTATGTCTGTCTGGTACGTTATAACTTCGAAAATACTCAACGGATTTAAACGCGGTTTTTACAGTTGGATTACATATAATTAGGAGCGTTGTCAAAACTTTGTTTCGTCAAAATCGGTTAAGGGAAAAAGAAGTTATGGTCGATTGAAAATTTACTTCAAACACTGCTTTAAAACTTTTAATGCGTTAATTTGCGTACCTACCTATAGACAAAACCCATTTGAAATTTCGGCAGTAACAAGCAAAGCATGTTGGCCTATCGGTAGAGGTCGCGGATCATTTTTTTAAGTAGAGGGTTCGAATCCTGCTAGACATCACTTCTTTTGTTTTTACCCTTTTTTTGTTTTGTATTAATTTTTTAGAAGTCTATTTTTTTTAAATATTTTTAGTAAAGAAATGTTTAGAAAGTAGCTGAATCGAATCCTGCCACAAACAATAATTTTCTGTTTTCGTTTTTTATTTGTTTTCTAGAATTATTTTCTTACTTAGAGAAAGCTCTTAGCGTTAATTCCGTTAATATAAAAGTATTTTGTACTCTATCTATACATATAATAAGACAGTAAAAATCGAGTGTCTGTACATTAAATATTTTTCTAAAAAACCTCTACGGGGCAATTAAAGAAGAGTAATAAAAACCAAAAAACACAATTTTTGCAATTTTTGTCTGTCTGTCTTTCTGTCTGTGTGGTGCGTTATAATTTCAAAACTACTCAACAGATTTGAACGCTGTTTTTACAGGTGAATTACATATAATTAGGAGCGTTGTAAAATCTTTGTTTCATCAAAATCGGTTAAGGGAAATAGAAGTTATGGTCATGTAAAGTTTAGTACAAGCACTGCTTCAAAACTTTTAAACAGTTGAATGCGATTTACATAAACGTATTTAATTTAGATAAAGCTAGAATTTCTACTTATATCAATAAAGACAAAAACACACTGCAGTCTCTATTAAATTTTAATAAAATAACACATTGAATGTTTGTGGGCGTATGATTTAGTTACATAAAATATCAATAGATGGTGCTGACTTTATTTTAATAGCAGATTGAAATTTTTCCTTACGGCAGCAATTAATTCTAATTATTTAAAAAAAAATTTGGATGTTGATTAAGTACTATTGGTTGGTTTGTTTATCGGTCGTTTGTTGTGTTGTATTGTAAGCTATTTGAATTGATTGGTTGGTTTGGTTTTTGGCTTTGGTTTAAAAAATAATCAAATCAGTGTTTGACGGAACATACGGTCGTGTCGTAAGGACTACTTTATCTGACTTATCACTATTTATTGAGATTTTCTCCACTTTTCACGCCCACTAAAACTTTGGGAGTGGATTTTAGGTCCTAATGACTCTGTAGTAGGCTGCGTCTACTCTTTTAGAGACAAAGATTGATAGTATGAATGTTAAGGGCTCCTTCTTCTGAAGGTACGTTGTTCGTAAGCCGCGTAGTCGCGGCGCTCACTCATTTTGTAGGCATTTAGACATCATATTTGGGAAAATAACACTACAACACCTACTTCAGCGATTTTCACTATATAAATACTTTATCTAAAGGCTGGTATAAAAAGCAGGACCATAAGTTTATTATTTTAGGCATAGTATTGAAAATAAACTTCCAAAGGAGGCAACCTTGATTTTATTATCGAGCGAATTTTGTCTGATATTGTTACTGTTACTGTAAGCGAATTTCACTCAGCTAGATCCTCAACTAAAAACATATATTTTTTTCAGAATTTTACGACTGTTTAATACTGATTCCTATTGATTTTAAAAACGGTATTTGAGAAAGAAGTGGCCCTAATATTTAATGATATCGTAGCAATGTAATGGCTTTATAAAATTGGCACGGGAAAAGGATACAATAGAATTAACTATAGGTCTGGATAGTTGCAGTTTCCACAGGTAACGCGAAAAGCGACCTACACGCGGGTGGAGCCGCGGGCAACAGTTAGTAAACAATAAAGCCATTATGACTTGAAAAGAAGAAGCAGGGAGACACGATTATGGAATTTGTAAGGAGATCAAGGTGCGGCTGAAAAGAGCCACTCGAGTACGCATTCTCCCAAGATTCGGCTCATATGATGAAAGATTGGAAGGACAATGGGAGGTGGAGAGTTGTTATCGCAAGATTGCAGTAGTAAGGCTTTGTCAGATCACTTTACTCAGCCTGAAAAATCTGTTGTGTTGGCCACTAATACACCTATGTCATGACATGATCCTTTTTCAGTACTACTTTTTATAGTTTTATATTTATACGTACATATTTATCAACGACGATGGAAGTATGGAAGATAAAATAACGATTTCCCAACAAAAAAAGCTCGTTGTAATAAAATTCTTGCAAACTTTCTTATAACTACTTAAGCCCGTTGATGCAAATAACTGTGTATTGATTCAGAACATTCTCTAGAATTTTTAATTAACAACTAAGAAGAAGTTATCAAAATGTTTACAAAAACATTTAATTAGTGGAATTTTTGTTTTTAATTGGACATTTCGTAACAACTGATAATTTGCTCCAGTTAACTTACTTAAAGGTTGTTATTTGTTTTTATTAACCGACTTCCAAAGAGGAGATTGTTATTCGAGGTTGACTACTTTTTTGAGGTTGGCTTAAAGAAATTGCATTAGCGATTCCGCGATTGTACTTATTTTAGCACGTAAGCGGACGCAAGACTGCTGTCGCAGTTATCATAACAAAACTTCTTTTGGTTTTCGGAATCGTCCGCGAAAATCTTATACAATTCAAGTCCAATGATGTATTTAATGTTATACTAGTGCTAATTCAAGCATTCACAGTTATTTTTGCTTTGCCGCAGTCAAGTCGGATCACAAGCAACACGGTGCTCGAAAATGCAGATTAATAAAACTCACTCCCAAATTCGTTTCGGTTTTGTATTCATATTTTAATATGCGGTAAATTTTGTATGTAACACTGACTGTTGGTGTTATGAGTATAGTTTGTATTCATAAGAGTACATGTTTTACTGTAATATAGGCCTCGTTGGAGCTCCGAGCGGATGTACAGGATGTTACCAATTTCCGCCCGCCGCTGCCGCGAGAGGCTTGACTGTATTATTATGTTCTACGTAAATTGTTATACCCTTTACGTGGATGTACTTACGTACATTTTTTTATTATACCTAGACTGTGCTTAAAATAGCTAAAAAATCCTAAGAAAATTTTTGTCTGGGTGGGAATAAGCCACATTTAGTTTTATTTATTTTTATATTTTGATAAAAACACAGAAAGAATATGATTGCGTAGGTAGTTAGAATTATAAACATGACTGAAACGGCTTAAAATAGACAAGCCACTCTTTTTTCGATTTTTTGGCGACTAAGGAAATAACAAAGATCTCCATTCACTCATACCTCTGTTCGATTGGTGGCAAATTCTACCAACAACATTCCCAAGAGGGCAATTGATAGCCGGTCATAAAAATAATACCAAATCGTGAAGGCAGAAAATTATTTACGCGCACATCAGAACAAAGTGCGCACAGCACACCAAACCAGATATTAATGGTATTTTGTAATGAAATACAACAACTGTTATTAAAATCAATATAAAGCTCGACGAAACGAAGTAAAAGCTTATAAAAAGCAAAACATTCTGTTACAAACAACAATAAAACTGTCCAAGGACGAAATCCCCGCATGATAATGGCAGGTGTCGAGCGGTGCCTGCGCTCGATTGATTGCTACATTTCAATGGCGGTCGGATTACGGAGGTAATTTAGATGCTAATGGATACATAGAGATCTTATAGCTTCATTTTGTAGATTTTTTTACTATAGAAGAGTATACTATATAACAAAAGATAACAATAATACGAACCAAGTACGAAATATCTACATGATACTCATGGCAGGTGACGTGCGACGCGGGCAGCGGTCGTTTGTATTGCTCCTTTCAATGGCGGTCGGATTACGGAGGTTATTTAGATGCTAATGGATGCCTAAAGATCTGATGGGTTCATTTTAAAGATTTATCTACTAAAGAAGATTATATCACTATCACTACATAGTATAAAACAAAGTCGCTTTCTCTGTCCCTATATCCCTTTATATGCTTAAATCTTTAAAACTACGCAACAGATTTTGATGCGGTTTTTTTTCAATAGATAGAGTGATTCAAGAGGAAGATTTTATGCGTATGCGAAGCCGGGCGGATCGCTAGTTATGTTATAAAAATACAATGAAACTCTCCAAGGACGAAATCCCCGTATGATAATGGAAGGTTGCGGCGCGGGCTGCGGTCGATTGAATCGCTACATTTCAATGGCGGTCGGATTTCGGTTATTCAGCTGCGAGTGTGGTTGGTATGTCAATCTGCCTGACCCTAATTCCCTGATGCTAATGGAGACTTGAACAACTGATTGATAAATTTTGTAGACTTTTCTACTATGTAAAAGAGTCCTATTAGGTCAAACATATGCAGTATGTATATATTATGTGGAAAGCTACTACTAAATACATAAATATCATCACGCCTGTCTTCAAATAGGGGTGGGCAGTGATTTCAGATTTTCATTGGTTACGATCTACTACTAAATATCTAATTATATCAGTTGCATAGCCTAGGTTTTATCCCCTACATGGGAATTTACAGTACTTTTACAAAATCGATATTCTTAACGTATCAAGCTAAAATTGAATACCTAAATTAATTGATAGGAATCTTCATACAAGAGCGAACACTATAAAATTCCCACTGATGCAAACTATGGGTAGTCGCTAGTTGAATTTATATAAATCTGCATAGGCTTCCAAATAAGATGCAGCATACAGCCTACACATTAGAAGCCGACAGTTGGCAAGCCTGCTGGCACCGAGCACGCACTCCCTTGCCAGAGCCACAGATAAAAAATACCAGTATGGTAACATAATAGTTATTAATCAGTACACTTATGAGTTTTCATTAAAGCATGGCTTAGGCCACGACGTTTATGTACATTTTTTGTCACATTATTGAGAATTTATATAGGTAATTCATTTCACTGTTATATCATAGATTGCACAGATTATACTCAAGAAACGCGATTGTCGATCAATTTTAATCCATAAAATTTTATACAAACTTAGGATAGCAGTAGATTTATTCATCACATCTTTTTGATAAAAATAAGTAGTTTTACCTGATTTCAAATGAAGACAATGTATGGATAGTATCAAGAATCATGAATATTCTGTATCACACTATGTATCACAACTGGCTCTTGCCCGAGGCCCCCACCCGCGAGGATATCGGTTATATCGTGCTTAAAATTATCCTATGATTAACCCTTGACAATTAACTTTACCCATATTAAATTGCATCATAATCGGTCTATCAGTTTCGCCATTAAATCGCAACAAACAGACAGACAGATAGACTTACTGACAGATTTTCGCATTCATAATATTAGTATGTATTTTTTACTAAAACTGTCCTTCTGATCATGAGCTATGGCAGCGCTGGCTAATTGTCGGCCTTTGTCCCGGTCGCGATGTAGATTTACTTGGCAGCGCACACCCCTATTGCTTGCCTTTTTTAGATTATACTATTTTGTTTTAAATCGTCTAACGTCGAGTCTTTGCCAGAAGCTTTTGTAGGTCACTTAAAATGTCGAATATTTTTCTTTTAAACATAAATTCCTTTTATCCTGGGTGACTTGGCTGAGCCAAGTTTATTAGTAATGGTTGATCAGGTCGTTATTGATTATTATTAAATTTTATCGTGCATAAGATGCATCGTGTATAAGGTGTATTTCAGTGCCAAAAAGGGAGATAAATCAAGACTATTAAAAGAACAAAATGAAAGCAAATTAAGAGACTAACGAAAAGATTAATGTAAATTTTAGATATTAGGGAGAATGAGGACCATGGACTCCGAATCAGTCGGCAGGAAGTAACCGGGATCACGCTAAGATAAGAAAGACTTGGGAGAATACGCCATTCTATTTTCTGTTGTAATTCACACAGGTATTCGTTGCTCCAGCGAGCTAATAAATGGCGCATCTTCTCAAGCAATCGATCCATTCTGGTTAGTAAAATTTGGAATAGAGCATTAGGGGCTTTTAGCACATTGCTGGATACACTACGTCTATAGACGTTATAACAATTAAACTTCTATTGTGTTTTCTAAACTGTCCAGCAATGTTTTAGAATTTCAGTGCATAGGGATGGGCCAAAACGCTAGCTCAACTGCCATTTCATTATTCCTAAGACTTATTGATTACTATACAAATACCAGTGTAACAATTCCAATAGAATGGTCGAATCAAGCCAAAGATAACAACGCACGATTAGTATCTGATTTTGTAGCTGCGGGCTTGGGGAGGTGTAAGGGGGGAGGGACGGGGAGCTCCTTATTTTATTATCGCCTTCCGCCCCCCGGGGCGCGCAGGCGCCCGGTAAATACGAGTTATTACAAGGTAACTCAGAGTAGTATAGAGATGAAGCTCGATATGAGCACTTTGTTATTGATTTTAAATAAAGAATTATGTGTAAAAAGATTTCAAAATAGTCGGCAAGTTCTCTATAAAATTGCAAAGGTTTTCTCATTCATCTATTTTATCCAAAAGGAAAAGAATGTTAATTTAATCAGATGATACTCAAGACAAAGTGTTTAATATAGGTATATATACTTGCCAAATGTATGTCGCAAGGATCTGTCCATAGTATTTTTTCATAATTTATTTAAACTTCATTGCAAAAATACAATAGGCGGACTTAATGCTAAAAGCATTATCTAACAGTCAAGTATTGGTGGCAGAATTACTGGGATGCAGCTGGGAAGAGCTAATTGCTCTTTGAAATAGCAAGGGGTGGGACACAAATCGCAGAGAACGGTTGCCGAATGCCATTGGGACAGAATGGCGACCACGCATCGACAAACGTTGAATGCACGCACTTCTAACCGGTCATTCTAGAAATCCTTGGAGGAGGACTATATATACCAATGGACTGCAGTTAAAATGATGATTAATGATGTTGGAACTAACAAAAGCCCTGCGATAGTTGGCATTTACTAATGGTGACGAAGCACGTAAAGGAAATTGGTAAGTACAAGAAAATATAGCCTATTATTAATGTGTCCCACTGCTGGGCAAAGGCTTCTCCCCTCCTTCTCCACTCATCTCATCCATTGAAACTTCCAACCACTTGTCCAAAAAGTAGTCGAGATCGTCGCGCCACCTCCTCCTTGGTCTGCCTCTATTTCGCCGGCCGGCCGGTATCCAAAAACTGGTCATTGCTGCCCACCTTTCTGGCCGCATACGACAAACATTTCCTGCCCAGTCCCATTTCAGTTTTGCTGTTTTTGTTCCTAAATCCTGAATCTTTGTTAGGGAGCGCAGCTTGGTTTTACTCACAGAAAATTATAAAGCTTATTCTCCGTACTGTAAATATTTTTGTCGCTACATAAACACTTGGTTTCCCGGCCGAAGCCTCATCGGGCTATTAACTTTTAATTTATTCCAAGTCCGACGGAATACGAATGAGATACGCATTAATTAAACAATACTTATTGTTTTAAGACTCGTGTTCAGACTAATGAACATTTTGTTTAACTAATTAATTAACTAATGTCTAATGTCAAAGTGTTTTTCCCAAATGAGTTATTAAGTCCGCCATGTTCTTTTTTCATTATGGTGTCTTCTTTTACCTCTTACTAGCTTTCGCCAGCGGCTTTGCCCGCGTGAATTACCGTCAGGAACAGTGGTTTTTTTTTAGAATGTACGGTACCCCATGTCCTTCTCAATTTTTCTTATGCACATGCGAAATTTCAGGAAGATTTGTTCAGTAGATTGTACGTGAAAGCGTTACATGCAAAATAATAAGCAAACTTACTTTTTAATTTATAATATTAGTTGTTGTATTAGTTTACATGGCGTAATGGTTAACATGCCTGACCGCTACTCAGAAGGTCCCGGGTTCGATCCCCGGTCAGGTCAAGATTAAAAATGATCTTTTTCTGATTGACCCGGGTCTTGGATGTTTATCTATATATGTATTTGTTATAAAATATAGTATCGTTGAGTTAGTATCCCATAACACAAGTCTCGAACTTACTTTGGGGCTAACTCAATCTGTGTGATTTGTCCCCATATATTTATTTATTTATTTATTTATTTGAAACTAATTTCACTGAAGGCACTCGACGTAGCGGCCGACGTAATCTCGTTTGCGGCGGCTGTACGGGCTGTACGCGACAGAAATAAGCGTCACACCTTTCACAGGCTTCTTGTTAATAGGCTGTGGTGTCTTTTCATACACTGTTGTCGTTTCCGCAAAAAGAAATAGACTGCAAATTGTATGGATGGATATTACAAATGAAGTGAATTTTTTGTGGAAAATAAGAGCTTAACGACCGAAATTTAAAGTTCTTATTTTGTCGTTATAGTTTATGTTTGGTATAAGTACTGATAATACTGATAAACCTCTTTTGGACAGCATCGTGTTTAAATTGACCATGGGCTTCGAAGCTTGAAATGCAACCATGAAAGCAATAAGATGATGAATGAATGTTGATGAATGGTTCTTTTTAAAGGACCATAAGGGTCAATACAAGCTACAATCATACATCCTTTTTTACTGTGTTACCAAGGCTATTATTGTTGGCCGTCGTTGTGTTACGTCGATATCTCATATATAGCACACTAATAATAACAGCTACGAATCTGTAGAACGTCTACAATTTAAGCTATGGGGTCTATAGCATCTCTAAAATAATAGCTACGGGTCTGTAGCATCTCTACCATCTCTTCAATAAAGCTACGTATCCGTAGCACGTCTACAATAATAGCTACATATCTGTAGCACTTCTACAATAATAGCTACGTATTTGTAGCATTTCTACAATTTAAGCTACAGGTGTGTAGCATCTCTTCAATAAAGCTATGTATCCGTAGCACGTCTACAATTTTAGCTATGTATCTGTAGCTCGTCTACAATAATAGCTACGGGTTTGTAGCACTATAACAATTAGTTATGTATAACAAATTAGTTATGTATCTGTACCACATCTACTAGAGTACCTACCGGATTGTAAGCCCGTACAGTCTTATTATAGTGAAATTTCTGAATTACTGCACGAACCAAAAAACGTCACTAGATGTGAGAACCTATAGATGCCAAAAGTATTTTAAGCGTTTAAAACCATTCGGTTTTAAACCGTCTTTTTTTGTTTGAAACGTTAAAAACCGGTTTAAAATGACGCGAGCAACGTGTAAGAAACCTAAAAACAAAAGTTTTCAATTAATATTTTTTATTATTGCTTTCTAAATAATATTTTTTTAATAAAGTAGTAATCACGTGGCATGGTCTTAAACCGTTTTAAATTTATTTAGAACTGGTTTTAAATCACGGGTTTTGGTTTAAAACGGCTTATTTGCAACTCTAGATGTGCCCAAGTCTCCAGCTTTGTATAAACGCTGATACATTCTAAATGGATTCCATTTTGCAACATAGTTACTTCAAACATTTACTAAAGACATATTTTATCAAATTCCGCGTCCGACCGCTCTGAATGCCATCAGCGAAGGCTTTCACGCAGTTTGTAAAGCTATGCGTCATTAATTTTACATGCGGAATTATGTTACAGCCCGGAGTGGCTTTATGTTACTGAGCGCGGCTCAAAGAAGGCTTTAAATATGACATGGCTTTTGACCTCCGATTCAATTTATGGATTTGAATGGGAAGATATAGAAGCTAAGTGTGCGAAGTGGAGAAATCTAGTTCACACAATGGTCACTTTGATTTTATAAGATGGCACGAATATCTGATATTGACAGAAAAGATATGACCTTAAAATACGCTACCTGCTACCTGCCCTACCCTGCTACCATGAATTACAATAACGTGTGCTTACCTGCACCGTTTAAGTAACTGTTAAGAGGCTGCATAAGCCTCTTCAAAGCACATCAAAGAGCCGATTTTATTAATTAATTAATTTAAAACTTTATTGAGCCAAGAGCTACAATACGATTCAGGTTTTTGTAGCTGTAAACGTTTTTTCTCCAAGCCGTTGCAGCCGAAAATTGCGTAGATTCAATGTTCTTATATTTTTAAAAGACTGACAAGACTGACCACCTAACATAATAATAAAAAGACAGATGAAGATATGGCAAGATATCCACTAACCCAATTTATAAACTTTAATGTCTGAAGTAAGTGGAAGAGGTTGGCGTGCTGTGCCGAAGCTTATATAATAGTCGGATTTTGAAAGAAGAAGATAACGTCTGAAATTAAATAATTTATATTTTACATTCATAAAGCAGTCCATTATATCCCTTTGTATCTTTATTTATCAAAATAAATATTAAGAAAGATATCAGACAAATTATTGCAGAGCGATCATAATTCCTATAGTGTCCGATTGGCTAACAAAAGGCGCACTTCCGGCCTTTCACGGCGTTATCAATAAGCGCGTTGAAAGCCTCCGTTGGGTCACGTCCGCGCTCCGCCGCCTCCGCACTGCCTTCCAGGAAATTCCTATTGCAATAGATTGGCCAAATATTAAAGAACTGAGAATTTGATATTGTAAATTTCCATATTTAATAGACTCAGGCGTTACTTTGTAGGAGCCAAAGTTACAAGTACTTACCAAAAAGTACTTTTTTATACCATTTAGTAGGCAAACAGGCTTACGGCCCACCTGATGGGAAGCGGTTTACGGTAACCGCTTCCTATTGACGCCTGAAACACCAGGGGTGTCACGTGCGCGTTGCCGACCATAAAGAAATCTTTTCACGCCCTTTTTGAAAAACCCCATTTGCACTTGTCAATATCCAGTTAAATATTTTGTTACTAACCTTTGTTGATGGTACATTTACAAAAGATAACATTATAATCTTTTATTATTTTTTATCTTTCTTACATTTAAGAGCTGTGCTCTTGTCGGTGTAGTCTCTTCCATCCAGGTGCTTCTATCTTCCGCGAGCCTTTTCACATCCTGATACAACACGACCCCACTTTTCCTTTATCCGTTCAAAGTAACTCCTTCGTGGTCTACCTCTTCCCCGTCTTCTCTCTATATTGCCTTCCATATTGTTTTACATAAAGTCGTCGTGCCGCATTAAATGTCCCCACATTTTTTTCTCTTTTGTTTTCTTTTTCTTTTAGGAAATTGAGAACAAAAGAGGTTTACTTTACCAAAGTAAAGCTCTTTTTCTCTCCTACACGATTTAAAACTACGTCATTGCTTATTTTATCTTTCCAACTGATTCTGAACTGATTAATTCAATTTAATTATGGTATATTTTCTGTAAATAAAATATTATATGACAAACGTCAGTACCTGAGCAAAATTGTTCCGAAAAATTGAATTCGTGGTATAAAAATCGCTCCAAAATCTGAATGCCGCTCGTGATATATTCAAATGGAAGCAAACCGGCGCTGAGCCGCGGTGGAATGAATTTGGTACACTCGTCGCTATTTCTATCAAGAAATTTAACACTTACATATTTATTAGTTGTTTAATATTTCTATTTTATTTTGTCTTGTTATGGATGGCAGTGAATGGCTGCAAAATCACCGATCATATGTTTTTCTTGTGTAGAAATTAATAACAAAATGTTACAGTGAGTCAATCATTACTTAAAATCCATCTCTGGTTTAAGTTTCTCAGATAGGTATCATTGATGTCGTATTATACTAAGCTATATTTTTTTATCTCTACTCTGCCTACCCATGCGGGAGACAGACGTAATGATTATGTAGGTCTATATATTTATTATTTTTACGGATGGCGAAGTGTTTTTCCCGCCGACTATACCTCGCTCCAATAGCTTCTGGCGGCGCTCGGAACGCCAAAATTTTGACAATAATAACCTTTTTACTACTTTCCATTTAAGTGCTTTCATAAAGCAAATAAAACTTTCACTTGCGTAATTTTTTTAAATTTAACATCATTCGAAGTTAAATATTTGATTTGGGTGTACATTCATAGGTATATTAGATAGGGAATTTTAAATATCATGATGTTTTAAGAGTTAATTATTTATGTTAAGGTGATACCTCGGTGAACACTAGCGCCACCGTCATTTAAAAATCATTACTCACTGAAAACACAGGTTAGCTAAAATCCCTCTGCTGTAATTATGGTTCTGGATCTGAAATTAATTTTAATCATATTCAATTATTAAATTCTAGTTCTACTAGCTGTTCCCCGCGGCTCCGCCCCGCGTGGGACTCTGTTATATCGCGCCCAAAAGTAGCCTATGTTTGACCTTAGGTCGTTAACTACATCCCTACCAAATTTCATCACAATCGGTCCAGCAGTTTAGCCGTGAAGAGGTGACAGACAGACAGACAGACAGACAGACTTTCGCATTTATAATATTAGTATGGATATGGATATAGTTACAAATTGCAAAACTGCTAAAAGTGGCCGTTTTAAGCAATAATGCAATTTGTAACTATAGGGAATTATAATTTAATATGTTTAAAATTAACTTCAGATTCTGAACCATAATTACAGCAGAGGGATTTTTGATAACTTGTGTTTTCAGTGAGTAATGATATTTAAATGACGGTGGCGCAAGTGTTCACCGAGGTATCATCTTAAAACTTTGTGCTGTAAGCGTTCATTCAAATATTCATTCAGGTTCATTGAAATATTACTACCTAGAATATATTGCAATGAAATCCTAAAACTAGGTCACACAGAAAGCATTTGTCAATGACGTGTATTTCCTGAATGCGCCTACCTGGGATCAGAAAAGGACTTTTAAAAAAAAGCTGATTTCTTCCTCCGAGCGTGTTTCTAGTCGCATCTTGAGCTAACGTTTCAGAGCCCGGTATGCTTTAAATAATAATCTCAGATTCTTACTTCTAATGTCTTCATTGTAATAACCAATTCCAAGTTTCTTGATTGCCGTCTGACCTCCGTTAACCCTATTTTACAGAAAGACCAGACCCTATTCTTGTTTCGTACATTGTATCGTATAAATATGATTTATATGTAAAGCAAAAAAGTTTTCAAAATAAATAAAAACAATATGTTTAAAGCAGATAACCGCACTGCTAAAAAACAGTTATAAATAATTTAACATAAATGAGTAAGCATTCAGACACAATCAGAGTGACACGTCCCGTGACCAGCGTTGATTAAAACAGCAATTTTAACCGGGCCACGCATAATTAAATGTTAAATGAAAATAATTCGCTGCAGCCTTCACGCGTCACTTCACATGAGACTGATCAGATTGTGGCACCTAAGGAACTACCTACGAGCACTGATTAAGAATACTATAGGTTATATTTTACTTTGTAATTGTAGACCTAACCGCCTAAGAAATTAAATGAATGATTGAAAATATATTTAGTAAAAATATGTACTCTGTGTGATACTAATCTGTCTTTACTTAATTTCTTTAAAGAGGATTCTGATGAAAAGATGAGTTCACGATGATCCCCTGGGGGATCCTGAGGTACGATGTGGTTCTAGCACAGGTAGTCCATACTATCCTTAGTATTTTTATTTTATTCCATATACTTATTAACCAACAAATAATTATTATATTAAATTCAAAGGTCTGTTTGTCTATTACGCTTTCTCGACTGAACTGCTGGACCGATTTTGATGAAATTTGGTATGTATATATTTAAGAACCAAGGGTCAAACACAGGTTACTTTTGGTTGCGATATAACTGAGTCCCACACAGGAAAACCTGCTGGAAACAGCTAGTATCAAATAAAGAAGACGCACTTTTCATACAAAATCTATCAACCCCATAGATTTAGAATTATGATCAACGCTATATTTTTTTCTTTTAAACACTATCTACATATATCTTCGACTTACTTGCTATATCTCTCGATTTTACTCGCTCGTAGTGTTTATGTACTTTTGCCCTTAATCTTCCCCAAGAATCATGCTTAACAATTTAAAAAAAAAACATTAATTCTGAAGTTATAAGCGTTCAAACAAACAAACTCTTTCTGTTTTATTGTATTGAGTATAGTAGGTAGCATAGATTAAAAAAGCTATTGTCGTAAGTTAAAAACCAATATTTTTTTAAGACTGCAGTTTTTAATAACTTATATAAGAACACAATTTCTTCAGAGAACCTCGTTGCGCTGGTGATTTATAACCCTGCATTACAAGCTTAAAGCTATTCTTAGCTCATTCTTAATTATTATGGCAGTAGACTAGACCGCCCGCTAGACAGATATGACATTGCGATTTACTGCACAGAAGAAGAATTATAAGTTTAGAATTTATAGGTTACTTCATTAAGTTTCTTTTGTTTCGTTTAAGACGAATTATTTAAATATTGTTATGAATTGGGGGTATTTTTAACTGCCATGCTGGTTTGGAAAAAAACATAGAATGTACCAGCTGCTTCTCTTCTCTCGCAAGAAGTAAAAGTCGACTGAAGGAATTGGAGAATGTGGGAATCATGACATAGGTATGATGCGGCTAAATACCCATCACTATTGATTTCCTGTTTCAACTACCTTAGTCTACCCCATATGGTATAAAGACGTGATTATATCATTAAATGAATTAAATTTTATATGAAATGAAATGTCTGATGAATAAATGAATGAATAAACACTTTATTAAACCAATTACATAAATAAATCATTGGATTGTACTGTACAGGAACGAAGATGAAAATTAGTACAAAGGTGGACCAATCGCTAATGCATAACATAATGACATAACTTTAAGCCAATTAACCTTCACAGTTCACACAACTAACTAAATGTTGACTGCCTGTGGATTAATTTCCGAGTCATATATACTTTGATTCAAATTAGGACATTTTCGAGTCGAAATGGTTTACTATACCTATATGTTTCAACCAGTACATAGCCACATTCATCACTCTGTCATTAATATTTTCCTGTTTGTCTAATAGTACCTGCTTCTTAAGGCACATTAAGCCGTTGGTACGGTTGGTTGGCTGATGCCATCTAGTGGGATAAATCATGTCAGAAACCGAGAAGCTGTTTCGGACTGGACACCACGGTGTGCAGGGTTTATTGTCCCAGTAATCCACACAACACTTCACACTTTTATAAAACTAAGTCTCCAAATCCACTAAAAATAGAGAAACTAAATAAGGAACCATTATTTTCGGACAATTAAATAGTAATTACCGAGTTGCCGCCCTATCGCATATTAACCTTATCTAAATAATATTCCAATTAAATAAATAAACTAAATAACTAGTGCAATTATGGTAATGGCTAAAATTAATAAGCAATTAAATAGTTGCGTGGCGCGGGCATCGCAAACGTGCTGAGGGTGAGACCCCGCCCTCTTCGTAAGCACACGAGCAGCGGAGGCTTTGTATGCAAATAACACCGCAATGCGTCTTGCACTTTCTTAAAAATAACTAAGATCATAATTATAGTTAGTCTTTATTTTAGACAAAAAAATTCTTTGTTGTTTATTTATCAAAACTTTATTGTTCCTTAAGTACAAAATACTTATAAATTTAAACTCATATCAAATCATAATTGACTTTGTACAACAAAAGAAAGTATCCTAACAAAATATTGTTGTTTACAAGAACAACAGAACATAAAGGTAATTGGTAGCAAAACTTTCGATGAGGGAGTCTGGAGAGGAAATATGAAAGAATTGAATTTCGTTTCGGGCGCCGCGCGGGAAGCGGAGCGGGGAGCGGGGCGAGGAGCGGGGCGTGGAGCGGGGCGAGGAGCGGGGCGGTAAACGTTTTCATTACTCTGTGGAAAGTTTGTGGTTGGTCGCCGTGTCGACAGTTTCATTAAAAGTTAAGCGCTTTAATACTGTTTATTTGGTTTGATGCTCATAAATATTGTTATTTACCAAAAATATTAACAATTGACGATAAAAATGAAAATGTAATAAAATCTACAAGATATAATATATTTGTATGCTATTTTGAAAGCAATACACGTAACAGCACCTACTTATCTTCTGTAAAATCTTGTACTACCATGTTTTAAGGCAAATAAATGAATTGAATTGAATATTACAATTTCAATTCCTATTTATGGTAGAGATATGACAAACTTCGTACGTTAATGAGATAGATGCTAGTGAAGTACACATTTGTAGGGTCTGTCTTCGTAAATAGCGATTTTTCCAATTAAATAATTGTTTGGAAAAGAAAGGCTTTGATCACTCTTCCCTGTTGCCCGTATTCTTTTCACAAACATCACATATAAATTATTTTCAACTTTATGATATAGTGTTTTGTTGGGTTTATTCCCGGTCGTCCCGACGACTGTTAATTAATTGCATTTTAATATACGTACTTGTAACATGGAGCTTGGCATATATGTATAATATAAATCTAACAATAGAATATTTTATTACTAAACAATGACATTTTTATGAACTAAACAAAAATATTAAACAAATAAATAAGATGAAATATAGAACCCAACTTACTGTCGTCGCAAGAATGTTAAGTGCAAAAGAAGCTGGCCGCATTTATAAATAATTTTGTAAAGACTGTCAACTTGTTTTATGCACTATAAATAAATAAATTCTCTTCTGGGTAGTGTAAAAAGGGTTTCTACCCTTATTACTGTTGAAAGTAAGCACAATAAATAGATTATATAAGCAGCATCCTGAACATGCGCCATGAGCTGATCTTCGGCTTGTGAATCATTGTTTAATGGTCCACATACTGAGGAACAGACAAATGCGACGCAATCTATACACATCAATCTATATATATATAAATCAATTGCTGTTCGTTAGTCTCGCTAAAAGTTGAGAATGGCTGGACCGATTTGGCTAACTTTGGTCTTGAAATATTTGTGGAAGTTCAGGGAAGGTTTAAACGGTGAGTAAAGTGCAGGTTCAGGCGGTACGGAGTTCGCTGGGATAGCTAGTATAAAATAAAACATAGATACTAACATTAGATTTATAATAAATAAATATTCTGTTTTACTAACAAACAAATTGATCCTTGGTTGATATAATAAAGAAAACTTATTATTATCATCATCTATACTAATATAATAAAGCTGAAGAGTTTGTTTGAATGCTTATAACTTGAAAACTACTGGTCGGATTCGCAAAATTCTTTTTGTATATGAAAGCCTGATTAGAGAGAAAGGTTATAGGCTATAGTACATACACACTAATGGCGAGCGAAACCGCGGGGAACAGCTAGTTATAAATATAATCTAATGTATTATCTAAACACTGCGGACTGCGTAATTCAGAATGGTACCACTGCGCCAAAGCGAGTGCCAAGGTGCGAAGCCGCGCCAAGCGGCGTGGGAGGCTGCCAAGGAGTCACACATCAGCCTATTCCTGCAGGACATATTATATGAGATAGATGAAAGTATAACATTATTAATATCAGAAAGAACTGCCTTCGTGGTCCGGTGGTTAAGGCGTTTGCCTGTAGACCAGGGGGTTATGGGTTCGATTCCCAAGGAAAGCGTTCTTTGTTTAGTTGTTTCCAGTTTGGTTAGGACATTGCAGGTTTGGATCACCTTATTTTCTAATAATAAAGAGTATTTCGTGCTTCAGAAGACACGTTAAGGTTCCAGCTGCCTTTGGTTGTCGTTAAAGGAACTATGTCAGATGCCGAGAAGCGGTACTAAAGAACTCTGATACAATAGAGTGCACGGTCGATGGACCTACACGAAATGAGGATAATATTCGAGTACTGTATACTGGGTGCCAAATCTTATATCATGTCTTGCGTAACATGGAAAACAATAGTACCCACAGTATCCAAAATGTGGATTTAGGTTAAACTCAAAAACTACGGTACTTTATAAAAAATCTTTAACGAGTAAATGTTAAACAAATCATGATTTCAATCGATTTTGTTGACCGTCAAAGTTATATATATATATATATTATATTATATTTATATTTTGTATATTATTTATATTATTATTTATATTAAACAAATAGTATATAAGTAATATTTTGTATGATCATCTAAGTTTAAGATAATTTTGTTGTTACTTGTAGTCTTTTTTATTTAACATTGTCTTTTTTGTGTTTGTATATATCTATTTCTATTCTACTCGCTCATTTTTAAATAAATATTCCCAATCAATCGCTGGTTGACTGGAAGAGATCCCTATAATGGGATAAGTCCGCCATTGTATATTGGTTCAACTTTCTATGTTTAAATATGTTTTTATACAATAAAGATATTACAAACAAACAAACTACATTCACTGGAATTAATTAAAATGGCGGCATAAAAACTCAAAGAACTTAGAGCTCGTAGCGCTTCTACGCCGTAGAACAGTTTTCGCTACGCCGTAGCTATTCTACATACTAGCTACGATCCAGAGCGATAAGCAAGTCGCCCATTTTATTATTTAGTTGCCTGCTAACTACCGTTAGGTAATTGGCCGGATGATGATTAAAACTAGTTTGGTTAGGGGACTACTCACCCGAAAACAGGGCGAGTTGTCCCATAACCACACTAGGTATGGTAGACAAGTTTGTGGAGGATTTTTGATAAACCTTAGCTTGGAACATCGTTTGCAAAATATATAAAGTACACCAGCGACGAGCTTCACTCGTTTTATTTTCACAATAAAAAATATTGGTAATTGATAACATCTTTTTTGTATCGTGGGTTTTTTTTCATTAGGTCGAGTGTTCCATTTCCCGGCGCACCCAGTGCCCAGTAATTAATTGGTCACGAATTAGTTAATTACTGCGGCAATAGTCCTCCATTACAGGTACCTCGCGATACCATAGTGCATAATTTATCAACTTCTGCCAATGGACTACACGACAAACAAATTGAAATTGAAAAAACAAAAAATCGATCAAATCAATGCCGGAACAAAATGTGCTATCTGAATAATTCAATCATTCGTTCATTTCGCGTAGGTGTCATGATCAATCGAATTATAATATATCTGAATAATAATAATTGATATATTTTTTTTTTTATAAAGGACTAACATCTATGAATATACAAAATATGAAACAATTTAGATATTTGGAAGCTAATATAAGGTTCCCACAGATAGAAAATAATTGTTTTTTCCCGAAAATCGATTACTGGAATCATTTGAAACAGGTGTGTTACTTTGATTATGTGGTCATGGTTTTAACGTCAAAGTCTGACAGATGGATTAATAAAACTCAGACACTAGAGTGTGAAGAGTCAATTGAATGCATCCCAATTGAAACGGATGAGATATTAATGATAACAGTGGCAGTGAGGGGGTTTAAACCCCAAACAAAAGGCAAACGGGGTCGATTAACCTTAAATTAATTGAATTTATTTGAACTTTCCAAGATACTTGTTCCAGTTTACATGAAATAAGTAGTTACATAAACATAGGTTATTCCTAGACACATAAACTCAGGCTGACGTCCAAAGCCGCGGAAATGTATTAGTTTACTTGTGCGACACAGCCTAAGTACATTAGTAATTACCCGGGAGTGGCATTGAGCTAAACTGATAAATTTATTCATGACTTTAGAGCTCGATCAATCCATAGATTTATAATATAAATGTAGCTAAATGATTTGTCATTTGGTGCAAAAATGAGATGGCGAAATAGGGAAATCCATGAGAACGATAAGGACATGGCGGATGAAGAAAGACTTATTTCGCCATCTCTTTTTTGCACTAAATGACACTATAGCTGTAAGAAAACGACACGTCTAGGTTGCTGTTTTAAGACAGTATATTTAAATTAAGGAATGACATAAAGGTAAGTAAAAAAGAACTATGTAAAGCTAAGAAGGTTGTATAGGTGGTCGCCAACATGGCCCCCTGCGGTGTAAACCGGGTTTAGGAGGCGACCAATAAAGCAACCTTTTTTATAGGGCGACGCAAGACGCCCCCCTTCGTTGCCACGTCTACAACCCTAACTACTCCATCATTGCCTGGGAAAGTTGCCACGATTCGCCCTCTTGGCCAGCACCTCCTGGGCAATGTCCCGTCCACTATGAATACGACGTCCCCAATTTTAAGAGTCTCTGTTCTAGCAGGGGAGCACCGACGAGGTACCAATGTAGGCAGGTACTCGGTAACAAATCGCTGCCAAAAATGGTCGGCCAATCTTTGAGCTCTTCTCCAATGTGCTCTGCTTACTAAATCGCGGTCGTCGAATGATTGCGTCTGGACGTCATTGGAATGGGTACCAAGCAAAAATGAAAATGGTGTTATTGATGCCTCCGCTTCCGGGTCGACGGTCACATGGGTCAGCGGCCTGGAATTGACTATTGCCTCAGCTTCTAATAGCAAGGTTGCTAACACCTCTTCCTTGGGACACCTTTCTTTGAGTGTGACATTTAGGGCATCCTTGATGTTCCTTATTAACCTCTCCCAGCATCCTCCCATAAATGGTGCCGAAGGAGGTATGAATTTCCATCTGATTTCCCTGTTCGATGAAAACTCGTACAGTTCAGGCAATATTTTTGCGGCGCCAACAAATGCTGTTCCATTGTCGGAGTAAATCGCTGAAGGGCATCCTCGGCGGGCGATGAAGCGTCTTAGAGCCATTATTGCTGAATCGGATGAAAGACTTTCGACGATTTCAAGGTGAACTGCTCTGACTGTCAGACATGTAAATAAAGCGATCCACCTTTTGGCTGTTCTCCGACCAATGGTAACCATAACAGGGCCGAAATAGTCGACACCGACATATGTAAATGGACGTTCGTGATGTGCCATTCGAGCATGAGGTAAGTCACCAATAGGTGGTGAAACGGGTTTCGCTTTTCGAATGCGACAAGCTTGACACCTTGTAGCTGTTTTCTTGACAGCGAGTCTAAGGCCAATGACGAAGTATTTCTGGTGTATTTCGTTGATCACGAGTTCATTATTTGCATGAGCGTATTTAGCGTGATAAAAATGTATTAACAATCTTGTTATTTGGTGCTTTCCATCAAGGACAATGGGACAGGACTCCACTGCACTTGACACTGTCGTGCGACCGGACAGACGAAGAAGACCATCTTCCCCAAGCAGTAAAGAAATGTTCCTTAGCCTACTGTGACTGGAAACGGGGCGTTCTGCGTTCACACAAGTATATTCATCTGCGAAAGAATCAAGTTGAATTCTCATAAACAAATGACGTTCTGCAGAGTGCAGTTGATCAATGGATAAAATAAGTAAATTCTGAAGAGTTGTTGTAGAGTCCCGGATGAATTTAGAATTTCGTGGTAGTAATGATCTAAATATTAATGCTGCCTGATGAGAACGAGCTGTCGCTCGAACGAGTCTTGTCCAGCTACTAAATCGTTGATGGTTTGCAACTATAGGCGAAACGATATAACTTTCCTCTAATATATTAATAGATTCATAAATAGTTTTACTCTCCCCCGTTACAACGGATGTGCAGGAATTTGGTTCTTTAGGCCAAATATTGTCGGATGAGAGTAAAAATGATGGGCCGGTGAACCATCGAGACTTAGAGGAAAATTCACCAGCGTCCCGCGTAGCGTCGTCTGCAACGTTTTGTGCCGAAGGAACATACTTCCACGTATAAATATCAGTCAAATCCGATATCTCCGCCACACGAAAGGAAACGAAAGATTTTAACGTGCAAGCGTCGCTACGGAGCCACTTCAAGACTGTAATTGAATCGGACCAAAAATATACTTTATCAGGTTTTTTCTTGTGAGCTTTCGTTATGTAAGAAGCGAAACGTGCAGCTATTAACGCTGCTTGCAATTCGAGTCTCGGAATTGTTGTAGGTTTTAGTGGAGCTAGCCTAGCTTTTCCTCCAATAAGTGCTAGTGATACTGAACCGTCAGTTAAAGAAAAACGCCAGTAAGCTACACATGCGTATGCTTGGGCGCTAGCATCAGCAAAGACGTGAAGTTGGGCTTCATGAATTTGCTTTTGTTTGGAGTAACATCTTGGGATAGAACAACTAGCAACACCAGTAAGTTCTTGAAACCACGACTTCCAACTTTTAATGAGATTCTCCGGTAAATCACTGTCCCAATCAAGTCCCAATTTCCACGTCTTTTGGAATAGGATTCGACCTTTTATTATTAAAGGAGTCATGAAACCTAATGGATCATAGACCGACATCAGAAGAGATAAAACAGACCGTTTAGAATATTTTGGAGGTAAACTGGGAACTGATTTAAGAAGACAGAGAGAATCTTCACTTACGTTCCAAGTTAATCCTAAAACTCGAGTTTTTAGAACCTGCGAATTCGGACCTATTCCTACCTCGGCAACGTCAACAGCGCGGAGGTCTTGAGGAATTAAAGAAAGAGCTTCAGGAAAATTTGAGACCCATGATCTCATCTCAAAACCAGCAGCCTTATGAACCGTCACAATATCAAATGCAAGACTTGCTGCCTCTTCCACGCTGTTGACACTTCCGAGAAAATCATCCATGTAATGATCTTCAATAATGCTACGCGAGGCATTAGGATATTGTAGTTCATGTTCAAGGGCATTCTTGTTTTTTAAGAAAAAGTGCTGTGCACGGGCTTGAAGTTGCACCGAAAATCATAGATGTCATTCGATACTCCAGAACAGCTTCCGAAGAGTTATCTCTCCAAAAAAATCGCTGAGCGTCACGGTCCTGAACCCTGATTTTTATTTGAGGAAACATCTCCCTTATATCAGCTGTTAATGCAACACGACCTTCCCTGAACCTCATAACTATGGCAAGTAACGGTTGTAATAAATCTGGGCCTGATAAAAGCATCGAATTAAGGCTAACGCCTTGACACTTAGCCGCCGCATCATGGACCACACGAAGTTTTTTCTTATGTGGATGGACTACACCAAAGTGAGGCAAATACCAAGTAACACTACCTGTTGAGGGCCCGGTGTGCAACTCAGCATAACCCTTATCAATCATACTATGAATATTACATTTATACGCAGCAGCGTATATTTGGTCTTTAGCTAGCTTCTTTTCTAAGTTAAGGAACCGTGACAAGGCAAACTGTCTGCTATCGGGAATGTATTTTATGTTATTTTGCCAAAGCAGTCCTGTTTCAAACCTACCCGAAGGCAAACGTACAGTAGTTTCCTCTAATATTGTAAGAGCTCGCTTATCGCTTGGACTCTGATGTGGCTCCTTCTGTATTCCAATAGAATCTAACTTGTAATAATTTTTAATTAAACAATCTAGCTTAAGGTTACAATCATCTTGTTCACTCCCTTCTGTATCAATATGATTAATGAATTCAATGGAGGAATTAATTCCAGTATCTAAATATCCAAAAAGAGTCCACCCAAGAGGAGTAAGAACGGCTGCAGGCTCAGATTTTGTGCCACGGCGCACTATCTGGGGTATAAGGAGATGCCAATTATCAGTACCAATGAGACAGGTTGGTTTCGCATTATTATATGCCAAAATATCTGCTAAGTCTAGAAGGTGATTATATCGCTTAATATTGTTAATTTTTGCAGATTGGGGCTTAAGGCACAATTCGGGAATTGAACGCGCACGAATATCAAAACTGTCTGTATAGAATCTACCTCTCACTTTAATATCAATAAAACTCATGTCAGTAGACTTTGTGAGGCCGCCAACGCAATTAATCTGCAAGGGAACCCTAACTTGTTCAGTTGTAATTAAATCAGCTACCGATTTGTCTACGAAAGTGGCGGAACTTCCATCATCTAAGAGAGCATATACATGAACGCTCCCCTTGTCACCTGACAAAATGACTGGAATCACCTTTAAGAGTGGCCTGGCAACCTCAGCTCCCAAACTGTGCGCTACAATAGCTTGAGTGGTAGATGGTTGGGAATCTTGGTATACTATGTCGGCAATTTGCTCGGTGACCATCTGAACTTCCACAGGAGCATTTTGCGAGGTAATATCCAACTTATTAGGCCTATGTAAGAGCGTATTGTGTCGTTTGGCCTTACAGTCCTGTTCCTGACATTTAACCTTGCAAATTTTATATGAATGAGAACCTCGTTTTAAACATCGGTGACAAACCTTATTATCCAATGCCCACTGCCAACGATCGTCTAAGGAAAGGGATCGAAACTTTTCACAAAGCGTAATTTCGTGTGTGGATGCCTCGCAGTATGAACATTTAAACGAACTCATTGGTTGCATGGCTGAAACAGAAGCGACTGTATAGGGGAAAATTTTGTCTTTGCTTTGTGTTACGGGTTGACTTTGTCTGTTGACTGACGGTTGAATTTTGACATGACTAGCCTCTGGCACAATCAATCCAAATTTATTTTGCAAATATATTTCATTTTCAAAGAAATCAGCCAAAATTTCAATTTTAAATTTACCAGAGTTAGTCTTCGTTGAGGCAAAATCCACCCATCTTGTCCTAAAAACAGGAGTCAGCTTACCAACAACTGTATTAACTAGTTCAGGTGATGCGAGATATTCTGGTTGGCCTAGTAACCTTATCACCTCCACGCAGTTGCGAATACGGCTGGCAAACACATGCAGTTCCCGCGAACCTTCATGTATACCTAACTTAGGAAGGCTCTTCACAGCAGACAACTGGTCGAGTATGATGACTTCTGGTTGAGCAAAACGGTTCTCCAAGGCTTGCATGATTTGATCTGGATCGTCGGCAGCTGCCAAACGGATGGCCACAGTCTCTTTAGCTATGCTGTACAACGCCGCACTGAGCCTGAAGATGTTGTCACTTGCGGAGAAGTGCGCTTTCGACTGATCATATGAACGTTTGAAAAGAAGCCAATCTGAAGCGCGCCCCCCGAACTTAGAAATATCACATACCTTTGCTGTAGGCTTCTTTCCTAAATCCTGGATCGCCTTTGCTAGCTGATTAAAAGATGTATTGCCTAATGTTTCACTATTGTTTTTATTTATGTAGCAATTACAATTATTATAATCTTTACGTGTACCTACACCTAAAGATTGTGTGTGTATGTATTTAGCTTGATCTTGAAAATTCTGTTGTTGGTCTATCTCGTGTCGTTCGGCAAGGTTTGGCGGTGACGTCGGCCGATCTGCACAAACGGTGGCTGGCGCTGACTGCGGCAGTTTCTGTGAATCAACGTTTACCCGATACGACGCATTACGCTTACCCCTGCCAGTTAAAGAATATGTTTTATTATTTGGTAAAGACTTGGAGAGCCATTTTTTAACAATATTATCTTGAGAAGCCTGAGAGCCACGGGATGAGGAGGCACGTAACCTCTGCGACTCTGCTTCTAAAGCTGCAATTTGGGCCTCCAACTCTAAATTCGCCACATTGCGTTCGCGCTCAGCCTGAGCCTCTGAGAGCTGGCGTTCACGTTCTGCCTGAGCCTCCGAGAGCTGGCGTTCACGTTCTGCCTGAGCCTCCGAGAGCTGGCGAGCGTGTTCTGCTTTGGCCGCTAGGACCTGAGCCTTTAAAGTTTTATTAGAACATGCAACGGAATCTGAATGTGGAGATGAATAATTACTCACCGAGCTTCCGGCGCGTTCCATCGTTTTCCCTTTAGAACGCGTAATCATTATTTAGCAGGATTTTTTAAAAAATATTAGATTTTTTCTTCTGACACCAAATGTAAGAAAACGACACGTCTAGGTTGCTGTTTTAAGACAGTATATTTAAATTAAGGAATGACATAAAGGTAAGTAAAAAAGAACTATGTAAAGCTAAGAAGGTTGTATAGGTGGTCGCCAACAATAGCTATATCTACAAGTTGCAATCTAAGTGATGAAACTTAAGCCTTGTCTCTATCGGGAATAATGCCGGTATACACATAGATTAAAAAAAAATTGGCACGCGACAAACGCGCGCGATTTTCAAATTCTTTGCCGGTAGTGCCGGTACAGCTGATGTGCCTATTCGCTCTATGGACCTTTTGTTGTCCGTGGTTCATCCATATACCTAATTCAAAATTTTTTTGGTGGGAAAGTAAACTGTCGCTATGTCCGCGTTGTATTTAATTTCCAATACTTAGGTTTTTTCGAGTATTTGTGCATAATATTGGTGGATTATTTTTCGCAAAGTTTTCGTGAACAAGCGTGTGTTGGCAAGTGGTACATTGTTGATTACGTGACTTTTTATGTTGTTTGTCAATTTTAGGGTTCCGTACCTCAAAAGGAAAAAACGGAACCCTTATAGGATCACTTTGTTGTCCGTCTGTCCGTCCGTCTGTCAAGACCCTTTTTCTCAGGAACGCGTGGAGGTATGAAGCTGAAATTTATATCAATTACTCAGGTCTACTGTCCCTTGAAGCTGTGAAAAAATCAAACTTCTAAGCCAACGCAATCAAAAGATACAGCCGTTTATGCCGCAAATTTTCGACACTTGCAAGGGAATCAAAACCTACAGGGTGCTTCCCGTGAACTCAGAATCTTGAAATTTGGTACGAAGCAACGTCTTATAGCATAGATAAAGGAAAAATTACGAAAACCATAAATTTTTAGTTACATCACATAATATATTTTTTTTTAATAATTTTAAACTTACTACCCATTTCCTCATAAACGCGTAGAGGTATTAAATTGAAATTCATACCAAATACTCAGGTCTATAATACCTTTAAGCTGTAGCAAAATCAAACTTCTATGTCAACGCAATCAAAAGAAACAGCAATTTAAGCTGCATATTTTGAAACTCGCAAGTACTCGCAAGGGAATCAAAACCTAAAGGGTACTTCCAGTCGACCTAGAATCTTGAAATTTGGCATGAAGCAACGTTTTATAGCACACATAAAGGAAAAATTCCGAAAACCTTAAATTTTTAGTTACATTACAAAATATATATTTTTTAATAAATATAAACTTATTACTTTTTTCCTCATGAACGCGTAGAGCTATCAAGTTGAAATTCATATCAAATAGTTAAGATATTATAGATAGTTATGACTCGATTGTCGTAATGAACGAACTTTGTAAACCTTGCAGGTTTGTACGGAACCCTCGGTGCGCGAGTCCGACTCGCACTTGGCCGGTTTTTTTCCACCGCTTCACTTAGCTATCTGACTAGACTTACTTACTTGACTGGACTGAACTAGACTACTGACTTGACTTTTTGACTTGACTAAAATAAGACTGAAGAAGATAGGGCGATGAGGGCTAGTTTCCATGGCCGTGAAAAGTATTATAAAAAAAATACCTAATTCACCTGGATGGGCCACTTTTAAGACTTAATGTTTGCACACTTCATGTAAAATATTCGTCATAAATAATAAAATTAATATTCATAACAAAGAAATGGCGAATTTCAATGTTCGTTAAACTACGTACACCTTGAATTAAAAGAGAATTAAGTTTATCAACGAAAGGGAAGCGGAAGTGAACCGCGCACGAAGGTTACCGGAAGTGGGGTAACTTGCGATACTTTGAAAAAATACTTGGGAATAATATGTTATTAAGGATTTGTTCGATCTTTAATTATAACTATTCGGTTGGTCAAGTAAAAAGCGATGTTGCTGTTTCATTTTAAATAAATCTATATCTTTGCTAATATAATAAAGCTTAAGAGTATGTTTGCTAGAACGCTTTTGAAAGGGAGTCTGTTGGAGAGAAATTCTCCGACAAGTTTGGCTTTCGTTGACAACATAAAAGATACTAAACAGAAAAAAGAGCGGCTTAGTGTTCCTGACAGATTGCCGTGAAGCAGAAAAAAAAAGAACGCTTTTAGAAAAATTCTTTCTGCATTATTAAAAGAAAGAAATGCAGAAGCTATCCTAAACTTAATTCTTAGGGTTATAGACTATAGTACATACACACTACGAGCGAGTAAAATCACGGGGAATAGCCAGTATACGAACAAATCGCACAGATCATTTACTGTACCATCATAAAGTAATTTTTCGATTTATAGTGACCTAAATATTATAGTTATTTTCAAAGCTAACTTCAATTTTCCATCAAGTTTATTGAGGGCAATCTAACGAGGGTTGATTCTAAGGGCGGGATTTGTTTATACCGGATTGGCAATGTTATGCCACAGGGACTGATTCTCGTACACAATTGCCGCTTCTTCCCATAGTGTCGACGTTCACACCTAACAAAAATTGAGGCACCCATCTGTACAGTAGCCTCTACAAGAGTGTAGTCTATAGCCATTTTGACTCGACAAGAAGAAGTCTGCAGGTCAGGTTTCGTACACTTGCAAGATATGTTTTCACTACTTGTGAAGAACTAATTTAGCCAAGTTATCCCTACTTCCTACTGCGCCCCACTTGAGTGAGTCAGCCTCATTTAGGAGGCATTTTCAAGTCGTTTACAAGAAATCACCAATTACTCTCAATGATCAAAGAATCGTAAGATTTCCGCTGTAAGCAGCGGAAATCTTACGATTCTTTGGCCTGGTAAAAAGGACTTATCCTTTGATTTTCTTTTAATAAAGAAATATAGAAACTATTATTGATGTTATCGTATTTCAATAGTGTCCTATACTTAGGCCCCAGATGGACCTAAATGCCAGGAACCGCCAGTCACGGGCGCCATTGAAATGCGGAACGAGCATTAAGATATTTATATTGTAAAATCGACTGTTACTGTTTTATTGTCCAGATTTAGCGAAAAACTCAAACCTACAGATAGAGAGAGAGCTTTGTACAAAGCTTGGGTAGAACATTCTTACCTAAACTGAATTCCTGAGATCCCATTTGACCCAAGTAAAGTACTAGAGTTTTGAAACTAGTTCCATACGACACCTTCAGGGGGTGTAACAAGCGTGAAAAGGCTAATATGACCGCACGCCCATCATTTGCGAGCCATAAACTGTACCTGACTGTCGACGTAATCCTAAAATAATCTACTTAGTTCCTTATTCTTTTTGAGTCATAATGGCTATATGGACTGTATATTGACGTAGCCCAGAACTTGGCCACTTCCACCGCTGTTGTTTGCCTCGTTCAAGTCCCCTATTGTGCAGGAGACAGGGCAGCTGAGCCATCGACGGCACCGCGCCGCAGTCAAACAGGCTGCTGTCAGAGAACCCCACCTAGCACGGCTCTCCCGGCATCTTCCGACACCAGTCCGAAGTCTGTTGAATGACTTCCAGGTTGCCCAGGGAAGGTCACTGCCACTTAGTTACTGTGTGACTACTTTCTAAATAATTTGCATTGGAATAAGACATTATCCATACTTCCATACTAATATTATAAATGCGAAAGTCTGTCTGTCTGTCTGTCTGTCTGTCTGTCACCTCTTCACGGCTAAACTGCTGGACCGATTGTGATGAAATTTGGTAGGGATGTAGTTAACGACCTGAGGTCAAACATAGGCTACTTTTGGGCGCGATATAACCGAGTCCCACGCGGGCGGAGCCGCGGGCAACAGCTAGTATCTATATATATAAAAGAAAGTCGTGTTAGTTACACAATTTATAACTCAAGAACGGCTGAACGGATTTGGCTAAAAATTAATAGAGCTTAGACCTAGGAGAAGGACATAGGGTACCTTTCAACCCGGGAAATAGTTCCCGAGGGAAGTTCACGCGGGCGAAGCCGCGGACAAAAGCTAGTATATATATATAAGGAAGTCGTGTTAGTTACAATACTTATTAAAAGTCAAGATCTACTGAACCAATTTCTCAGAAATTTTGCATATACATAGTGAGAAATATTGTGAAGGACATTGGGTACCTTTTGGCCTGGTAAAAAGCACTGTTTCCGGGGCAAGTTCATCCGGGCGAAAAGCTAGTAAATTAATAAAACTGATCAAGTTCAACTTACGTCGTGCATTGAATTAATAAAAAAAAAAACAAAAGAAACTGTAAGCGTTACCAGCACTTCGCTTTCTTAATCCAGTTAGATATGAAGTATTTCTTTTAAAGCTAAATAAATCCAGCACAGCTTGCCGCAGCATGTGTCTCTCGTACAGCTCGATGCACTCAGCACTGACCGCCCACGACATTTCACTACATTCACTACAATTTAATAGAAGGGACGACAATTCCATACTTCTTGTAATTTACTGCTTTTACTACATAAGTATAACACTTAAAGATTTTAAGATTAAAGACTTGATGATGAGAAAAATATTCTTGACTACATACAGTAGTGCTATTTTGAAATGTATGATATAGGTAGCAGAATCGATGAGTCGAATGTTTATCGTTCGTTTTCGAATGATTTTCATGCGACATTTCATGAGACGAACGAACACTGAACTAAAATTTTAATATTGTTGTTGTGCTCTTTTTGTGGTACCAAATAAACAGCTTTCCTTTCTTTCTAACGATAATCAATCGACTTACTGGTTTTGGGTGAGTCAAACATCTCAAAAATAGCACTCCTGATCCTGAAAATGTCTTATTTCCCTTTTGAGGTACGAAACCCTAAAAATATGCCAAATACGATACACAAGCGTAAGGTCGTCAGTAATCCAAAACGGGGAACAACTAGATAGGATGTACTCAGACACATCCCGCCAGGCGGGGTCCCGCGCGGCCGGGAAACGGGATTAAATTACTTTTGTTCCCAACTTTTACGACAGTATTTTCTCGTTCAAATCTGATCTATTAACTTTCATCGATGGCGGGTACTGATTGTTATTATATCTAGGGTGGAATTTTGTTTTATTGTCGTACAAATGACCCTTTGTCTTTAAGGAGTGCTAGGTGTTGCCCGGGGCTCCGCTCAAGTGGGAATTCCGGGATAAAATATAATCTTTGTGTTATTCCAGGGTCTAATTCGATAATTTTAAGTTTTAATTTAGTTATTTATTAAGTATGTTATTAATTATGTACGGTACCCGCGGAAGACCAGCGTCGTGGCTCGTACCACTGTCCACGACACATGCTGAGCGAAGGCCGTTTTGGCGTTTGTACAAGTATATTAAACGTTTGTATTAATTCTCATAACAGCCAAATAAACTATTTTTCTTTCTTCCCTTCTCTCTAAGCAATCTCCAGCAAATCAGAGTAACAAACATCTATACAACTTTCGCGTTTATGTAAGGATCAATATCGTCTCGATCTAGACTCTAGAGACCATATAAATGAAGTTTATTTTAGGTTTTATTTTAATCGCTGAACTGATTTAAAAATATTTTGACCATTGCGTGTCATGTCGTATCTGCTACGCCGTAGTCTCTACATCTTGTACGACGACCTACAGACGATAGTAGTAGTAGACTACGGCGTAGCACCTACATGGACTAAGTCTATGTAGTTGCTACGGCGTAGACTGTAGAAACTTTAAGCTAAAAAGTTTTTCTATAAAAGTTGTCGATTATGAAATAAAACTTCAATCTTCTAATTTATCCATAACCAACCAATGCTATAACGAAGTTTTCCTGTAGCTTCGTTTTATAATTATCCAGAATGACTTCGCTTGGCAAGCATGTGCCTGTTTCTCATCACTTATAAATAAAAATACTTTTAATGTATAAGGGAAAATAAATACCAAAGTAACTTCAGGCTCTGTAACATCCGAGATTCTGATACGACGGTACGATGAGAGAAGAGAGGCAACATCACGTAGGTACGTAATACAAAGTTAGTTAACTACGTTGTTACGTTAGCAGTTCTCCCGCGAGGGTATCTTGTGTCGGTATACCTACAGCACATGAGAAGATAACGGTACTGAGAATGCTCTTTAGAATTCCGCTTTCGTAGTGGCGAGTAATAGACAAAAGCATATATATATATACTCTGTAAAACATAATTTATTTTTAGTCTGTGCTATTAAGCGTAATTTGGTAGTGGCTTCATCCTTTTATACAAAATTTATTTAGAAGAGAAAGAAAAGCGTACATAACTATAATGCCTGTAATATATTATAGTAATGTTAAAAAATTATTTAGATACCTGTTTAAATTATTAACTTGAACCTTTATTTCTGTTCTATTTTTTCTCATGAGGCTACACTACACGTGCTTTACCTACTTCGGTTTATATGGAGAGTGGTGTCCCTCGGGGGTTGTACATATCAGAGTTGAAACCTTCTACTGAGATAATAAAACGGACTGAAATGTTATATTTTCTGTGCTTACCACACATACTTAAAATTGTAATTTATCTGAATTGTTTTTTTTTCATTATCATTACCTCACATCCTCAAACCCGCTACCTCACTGCTGAGGAAAATGACATTTAGACAAAATGCGACTTCCGTCTACGAATAAGGTGAAACGAGTTTTGGCGCGAAGGTGAAAGTGTTTACGGTGTTGTATTTATTTTCCAAATTTATGTTTTTTCGAGTATTTGTGCATAATAATGGTGGATTATTATTCGCTAAATGTTCGTGAACAAGCGTTACTGTTGGGAAGTGGTACAATGCCGTATAAGTGACTTTAATCCTTGTCACAAATCTCCCAAGATAATGTTAAGTGAATTTCTTCCACCGCTTCATTTAGACCTCTGATTTTGACTCTGTGCCTTGACTAAATGAGGAAAATTCAAATAAAACTTGATACTGGCAAAAAATATTGAATGCCATATTGTGGATTATTTTGACAACCAAAAAAACAAAAAAGGCGAATCTGTTTTAAACGGGTCTTACCACTTATGAGTTTTCTGGCTGTCTGTCTGACTGGACCAAAGAATTTATATACACTAGAATGTGTTACGAATAACAATAATCGCAAAAAACAACATTTAAAATTAATCCTTATTACTCTACTGCAAAGTTGATTTTCCTTTAAAGCCTACATACAAATACCTAACGTTCCAGAAAAAGGTCCAAAATTTGTAGGTGTCCCTTTTCCTCTTGAATATTATACAACTTACTAGAAAGAGATAGGTACCTACAAACTTAAGGTGTTATTTCGGGAACGGCTTTTGTCCTCCGTAAGCATTCTAGTGTTAGTATATATAAATTCTTTGGACTGGACTGCATTTTAATGCAAACATCTCGCTGTAGGTATTCCTTTGGTTTCTTAATTGTATTATCAGTAGAGCTTCGTCCCAGACTGCCACCTGATTTGAGTAAAAAGTTGTAGAATATCGCCTCCATTCCTATTCCATTCAGCATTAACGCTTGTTATAAGAACGCTTGCCATGAATAGGTTAAGTGTGGGTCGCGTCATTCCCAATTCATACCATTTTTCACACAGCGATTTCTCATACCAATATTACCAACAAACGCCCAGGAATTCCAATATGGGAGCGAATGCCTGAACTATATTCTTGAAAATCTACCCTCTGAAACCTTTTGCGCCTTTATACTCTTAGTAATAAAGGTCAAAATATGCGCTAGTAGTGTTTGTTTGTGGAGGTCTAATATGTGAATATTGCGTGTTTACTGACGCTGGCATCCAATATCTAATAGCATGATGACGTGCGTATGGGTGTGTGTACATAACAATTATGAAACCACGTGACACGCTTCTGAACTTGTATTACGCATGGAGGCTTTAAATTAGACAAAGTATTCTTGTATTGATACCATAATCTCTCACTCTATTTGTAGATTGGTGGAAGAAATACTGGCTTTTATTTTAATGACATAGGCATTTTTAACTAAATACTAAGTAGACAAACCGGCACAATTCTCATTAGACTTTCTATAACCGATGTCAGTTCGACCCCAACTCAAATACTCCAATAATATAATAACTCTAAACTCGATACTCAACAATGATTATCATTTTAGAAACAGCGATCTACAGGGGGTTACTATCGTCTCTTAAAACCATGCAAGATCCAGTTAGTGAGACAGCGCAATACATCATGTAAGCGACATCTCCCTTACTCACTGTATCTTGCATGGTTTTAAGAGACTGTGGTAAGCCATCAGGCAGTAGAAAGTTGCGCCTGGCAAATATGATTTAGCAAATAACTCCTTGGAAATCTTCGAAAGTAGTTTTTATCGCTTTTATCAAAAAATAATGAATGATCATCATTCATTGATCCATACTATCCATACTTCCATATCCATACTTCCATCCATACTTCCATACTAATCCATATCCATACTTCCATATCCATACTTCCATACTTCCATACTTCCATATCCATATCCATACTTCCATACTTCCATACTATCCATACTATCCATACTTCCATACTTATCCATACTAATCCATTCTAATATTATAAATGCGAAAGTCTGTCTGTCTGTCACCTCTTCACGGCTAAACGGCTGGACCGATTGTGATGAAATTTAGTAGGGATGTAGTTAATGACCTGAGGTCAAACATAGGCTACTTTTGGGCGCGATATAACAGAGTCCCACGCGGGGCGGAGCCGCGGGGGAACAGCTAGTATTATTATAAAAAACACGTTTTATACACAATTAAAAAAATGCCTGTTGTTTCCTAATTCCGTGACTTCCGGTTTGTACTACCATGGACATTTTGACTTTTGGAGTTTTGGCGCCAAGCTAAAGTCACTCAGTTATCGTCATTGTATTTATTTTCTAATATTTGTGTTTTTCGAGTATTTGTGCATTAAAGGTGGATTATTATTTGCTAAGTGTTCGTAAACAAGCGTGAGTGTTGGGAAGTGGTACAATGTCATATAAGTGACTTTAATCCTTGTCACCAAAATCTCCCAAGATAATGCTAAGTGAAAATTCCACCGCTTCACTTAGCCCTTGACTTAACATTTAACTTAATACAGGTAAAAATAAGCTATAAGTTTGATTGCCTGTGGATTATAGCCACATGAAAAAAAAAACTTTTTACCTTTTGACTTTGACAGTTGATTGATTGATGGTCACAGACCACAGACAGGTGGAAAATAAGGTTATTTGTATAATCGTTATTATCGATTATAAACTTATCGATTTTTTTAATGATTGTCACATAGTGCCTAGATTAATAGATGTAGCTTATTTTGTATTTTGGTGCAAATGATATGGCGAAATAGGAAAGTCCATGAAAACGATAAGAACCAAAGATACATTTTCTGTCTTTGTCAGCGTGGTCGTTTTTCTTTGTTTGGACAACTTGAACGCCATACAAAAGCTTAGGCTAAATAACAAACAGTGATATTCATTGTTTTTTTGTTATATGTGATTTGGATATGCCACTTAATAGTAATTGTTTTTATATTGTGCCTGGAACTCTGGATTCAGCGGGTTTAACTACTGACCCGATCTTGATCAATATACTTTGTAGGTGAATACTTAAGTAGGTACCTACGTCTAGTTTAATATCTTTAGATAAGTATTTTAAGCTACCTTTTTCGTATAACAAAACAGACTAGGGACCTTGGTCCATGTAGTCTTGTGGGGCTGCACGCAACAGCTGGTTGTTTATATCTTAGGATATCGTTTATTTATTTTTTTTGTTGTTCGAGATAGTTAGGTACTAAAACAATTTATCTTTCTTATTCGACATCAAGGTATTGTTAAAATGTAAGCGTCAGTAGTCTACGCTAGCGTATTAAACAATGTAAACAGATAAATGTTTGATTGAGTCGACCACATCGAGACATCAAGCTTGCCCTGCCTCTACCCCATGTTATCTCGTTATGGAAGGCGTCTGCGGGCGCCGGGTGGCCACTGCGTCGCGCCCTCGCTCCGTGGAACTAGGCCAGCGGGTGATCCTCGCAGCCGTCGCCGGTCCGCGGTCGTCGCCTCGCCGCGAGCACGGGAGAAGCCCGTCGACGTCTCCGTAGCCGCTCGCCTGCGCCGCTGGCGCTCTCGCTGCGACCGTCGCTCCTCGCTATCTCCCCGCAGTGACGCATTGCAGGTGCGCGACGGCCAATCGGCGCGCGCCGACCGCTACTTCACGCCGCCGCACCCGCCCGATATAAAACCGACTATCCTTTGCGGATTAAATGTAATCCCGTGCCGTGCGTCCCGAGACATGGACTTCGACGTTCGAGAAATTCATATTTGAAACTAAACACGAGTGCCCTAATCGAATACAATATTCGGATAACGGATATGAAAATACGGTGAATCGAGTACACGATTCGGAACGATTCGCGACCGAGCTCGAGGCGAATCGCGGTCGCGAGTTTCCAGGCGCGGCCGCTCGCGCGATTGAGGGCGGTAGTATCATTTGAACCGTCGGACCGTGTGGTCGCTTTTGCGGCGTAGTCTGTGATTTTTTAGTGTAGCTCCAGATAATCCAAGTTAATCTACAATGGTGAGTGTTATTTCTTCAGGAAGATGTCGGGAGTGAACTCAGGGGATTGTCCTCGACCCGTACTGAAGTATATTTCGGAGATCTAGTGCATCGGTGTTTATAGTGATGACGGCCTCCATTATATTATTGTGATGGCCGTTTTTTACCGCATTGCGGAATAGCAACGTCTTCTAATCAGAAACGGGGAGTGATAATCGACACTGGCTGATTACAATCTGTATATTGAGGTGCAACGGTTTCTCTGGTCTTCCGAAAAGAGGCCCAAGAAAGGTCGCCATAATTTCGTGCCGTAGGTGGTGCCGGTTATAATGACGTTACTCGTAGTTGCCGGTCGGTTGATGACGGTTTAAAATGGCGCTCGGCATGTTGTTCGTGGAAACAAGTGGTTTTTGTGCGAGCCGGGGTGTAGAAAACCGCGTCGCGCCCTGTTGACTCCGGATCGATCGGCCGGGCGCAACTGTCAAACGCCCGTTGACTCATCGCTTAGCCGATATTTTCATACGCAATTCGTTTGCCGCGTCCCTTTGGTCACTAACATTGCTGTAGGAAGCTTAGAAGTGAATAATGGTAATGTGTTCCTGGTTAGTTTACCGAGAGCCGTTTTGTTTCTGTGTTGTGGGCATGTAAATACTATGCCGGCGCAACACCCCGTCGAGTGTCCCCATTCAAGGCAAGCCAGTACGTCTAAAAGAAACCAGGGTTAGAGTATACGAAAGGGTGCGCAAGACTTGGGACTTAGAAAATTTTTCGGAGTGATTTCGCTCGTCCTATTGACACCCATTTTTTATTGTTCCATGTCGTAGACAACATTATTAGCATCACTTTTGGTCATGTGAAGATTTTTCGTGCGACGCTTATTTTCCGAGTTTTTCCGTATTTTCGATTTCGGCGACCCAAAAAGGGGGGAGGGGATGGCGACATTTTTCACAAATCCGACTTTATGGAGGGTCATAGGTTAGGTTATGGTTATCTTGCGACCCCCAAAATAAGCGAGCGAGCGAAGCGAGCGAGCGTTCGACTTGCGCACCCTTTGCGACACTCTGACCGAAACCAGTAAGACCTATTTGGTCATCATGAATCATTTAGAGCCTAGTCTTTTGGTTATGAATGTAGTCATTCTAACTAGATTAGCTTTTTTATGTTTCTAATTGGAATGTTCAATATGACATGTAAAGTATGAAATGTATATTACAATACAATTTTCAAAATACCTAAGGAAATTGCTTTCTATTTATTCTGTATATATTTGCTGGATAATTTCATAAATTTTACCACCAAGGTATACAAATAATTGTGATGGTGTATCCAGTTCACATGTTTTTTCGTAGTTTAACTGATAACTGCTTCAGTTTCTATCGATTCAAAGTACTAGACTACCTTCATTTTCAAATAATAATCCGTACATTAAAATTAGGTCTTGTCTTCAATCAACCATATATTCTAAACTTGTTATAGTTGCAGGCTGACTCTTTTAACCCATCATTTAGAAAACCTATGGAATGATGTCTTTATCTTTATACAAATTTAATATTCTATTGTACTCTCTAATATTGTTTATCTTCAGCTCAAGGGAAACACTGATTCTGTATTTCATCACCTATTAATATTAATTGAGTGAAATATTTTTAGTAGTTTCAACTATTTACTACGCCTTCTTGTCTATTTTTTACCACTTTGTTCCTATTCACCCTAAGGTTGGCTTGAAGAAATTGCATTAGCGTAAGTCCGCCTTTGTACACATTGTCTGTATTTATATCAACATGTACAGTTTGTATGTTAATGGTACAATATATATCTATTTATTTATTTATAGCAAGATACATTAATATTACAATACTGAAATAACTAAACTATATAAAGAACTAGCTTTTGAAAGATGAAAGGTAGGTACCAGGTATGTCCTTCTCCTGGTTCTAAGCTACCTCCCCGCCAATTTTTAGCTAAATAGTGTAACCAACACGACTTTCTTTTATATTTATAATTATATAGATATCCTTTACTAACAGGCTATTATGCTCATTTGAAAAAAAAAGCTTATTGTTTAAGCTAACATTCCTTGCATTGTCTCCTGATGTAGAATGCCTCTCGTTACAATGGTGTCTCACGATGGCTCCAAAGTAATTGTCGTATTTTTGCCTGATTGTGAGATAAGATGCCTTTGTTCAAGGCGGCCTTGTCTACTGTGAAGTTGAATGCAAAATATATCCTTGTGCGTTAGTATAACGAGCACACTAAGACCTATGGATATGTAAGAATTGTTTTCTCATGCTAAAACTATAAAATCTTTGTAATAAACAAAAATGATGGTTAAATCATATATACCTATCTAAGGCTTCCTGTTTAATTTCTTTTTAGATATTTTCTTTGTTATGTGAAAATTCCTACCCCTGTGAGTTTATGGAATAATTTGATTTTATCATATTAAATTATTTAAAAATAATGTTATTAAAAAGATACCTAGTAAGAGTCAAGTAAAACATCTAAAAAAACCTAACAAACTTATACAAAACAATAATTTCCTAAACAAGGTACCTACCTATTATCATTTTTTTTTTAAATATTTGTATTATTATGTTATATACAGCTGTAAGTTATATTAACACAGTTGTTTGCTTCAAAATTATTGTTATTTGTCTGTAGGTGTTTTATTGTATTAATTTAGGTATTGTTGCGTTCATCAGACAGCTGTTTGAAAACTGTTTTTATACAAACTCTGTAATTTTTGTTATTTTAGGCAGTTTCTCAAGTCGCTTGATTAGAACTTTGTAGAAACATATTCTTATTTTATCCTGAATAGCAAAGGGAGGACAATATCTATATAGTTGCTCTGTTTTATAAAAATACAAAATAAATAGCGGTACGCGGCTTCGCCCGCGTGAATTTCTTTCGGGAACAGTGCTTTTTCTGAGATTAAAGGTACCTTACGTCCTTTTCAATACTTCTATTTCATTCATTCTATGTGTATGCGAAATTTCAAGAAGATTGTTCAGTAGATAAGGCTTGAAAACATAACAAACAAACATACTCACTTTTGCATTTATTATATTAGTTGGGATATTTTACTGAATACAATTAGATAAAGGTTAACAAACTGCACTCAAGAGTATTTACAGTGAAAGAAACATGCAAAGAAATAACAATGAGGCACACAATTTTTTTACACCCTTTCCTGAGCTGCTATGTTGTAATTAATTACAGAATATTCCTAATATTTTTTGACGAAAGTATGTAGGTATGGATTTAATGGTATAGAAAGACAAATCTCAATACTGTTATAGATAGAGATAGTAAAAAATAATTGCTCTCTTTAATTAATCCGAAATAAAATTATTGTTATTATCCTTTATTTATCTTTTTATACATTTTTTAATAATAAATATATAAAAGGGGCAAATAATTAAACACACAATAGGTACTTAGACTTTACATATGAAATCAGTACAAAAATTAGACCACTACTTAAACTATAGGAGATATTTATAGGTATATGGCAAGAGATATGGGCAAAAAATCTTAACTTCAAAATGAATTTCAATTCAACTATGACTAACAAGATAAGATTAACAAATTTTTTAGAACTCGATATAGGTACTTTAATATTGTTATAGGTAAATAGTATATTGGTATTATCAGACATTAGGTATTGATAAATTTTATTGTAATGCAGCATTCGATAGCAAAGACCGCAGTGTGACGTCGAAGGCCAAACAGCATAATTACACATAATCTGGCCGATATGATAAGTTATCTTGTTGATAGCTCGCCGAACATTATTGCGAGTGTAGTGTCTCTTCTCGTTTGAGCATTTTGGAAAAATGGTCGTCACTAGTGTTGGTACCTTTGCATATTTTATTGTTTTTGTCATTTCCGAATATTGTTTCGTATGACGCTTGAAACGCATTTCGCAGTTATTTACAAATAACTTATTCTAATAAGCGAATAGTTGTGTCAAAAATATATTACAGCGGAAGTTTTTCCACTTATGTTTAATTAATTTCTCATGGTGTGTGTGTGTCTTCTAGAAAAAATGTCACAGCAAAACAAAACTTTCTCTTGGTTCACTTTTATTTAGAAACTACCGTCATACATTGCGCGTTGTTACAAAGCGTTGGAAATATTTGTTTTATCAAACGTGCAATGATTGGTTAACCAGTTGTTACCACAATTACAGTAGTTTTCGATGTTGCAGGGGTATTCTAAATTTGAATTTTCAACTTCCAGGCGGATCAATTGACAGAAGAACAGATCGCCGAATTCAAGGAGGCGTTCTCACTTTTCGACAAAGACGGCGATGGCACGATCACGACCAAAGAGTTGGGCACCGTGATGAGATCGCTAGGACAGAACCCCACAGAAGCAGAGCTTCAAGACATGATCAACGAAGTTGATGCAGACGGTGAGTTTCGCATTTTATGATGTTTGCTTGCATGTCTAGTGGGTAAGTGGTGTATTTGACGTCTGTGGGTCTAAAAACGCCACTTTAGCAATTCATCGAATCGAATTCATATTACGAATTCCTTAGCAATTCCTATTTCTTTCAATTTTTTTTGAAGAGGAAATGCAAAGTTTAGTTGGCTATTTTACAAAAAATAGAGGAATTGCTACAGAATTGCTAAGGAATTCGTAATATGAATCTATTCGATGAATTGCTCAAAGTGGCGATTTTAGACCCCTGGCATAAGCCACCTAGATCAGGAATCGGCTTACAAAACAAAATTTCGTTACGTGCATGGCAGTCGTATATTTTATTTACATGCTACTTACGTAGTTTGTGGGCTGTATTGATGATCGATAAGAATGGATGGAACTCCACCAAAAAGAGCCCAGTATGATGATCATAACTGGATAGTTTACTTACAAATTGCCAGGCCAAATGACAACATTTCGGAAAAATATTGTTAATTAACTTTCTTATTTTTTTTTAATTATTTTACATGAAATAAATATTATCTTGCTCATTTCATAATTTGGTTTTATAAGTAGGTAGGTAGGTATATCGATATGATCGGCGTCTGATCGACCTAATATCCCATCATTATCAACAGACATTCTATGCCACCGTGCCACGTCGAGTCGTCAATTAGATAATTCGTCTGCGATTAATTTGAATGAAGTATCATTCGTAAATGCGTGAATATTTTATCATAATGGCTCCTCCACATTATAAAAACTATGTGATTTAGACTGGATTATAAAATCAACAAAAACTGAAAAATGATTATATATTTTACCAACTACCCTCATTTGCCACCTCAATGTATTAAAAAGTTACCTAAGAAAACACATTAAGTTATGGGGAAAGATATACTAATTTATGATGTTAGTACAATAAACTGTTTAAAAATATATTTAGGCACTAGAAGCATTCTTTTAAAATTGACAGAATCATAAATCAACAGTGACTGCAGGGCAATCTTACGCGGGCTTTGTATAAGAAACCTGAGAAACTAAGCTTTGTTCATGTATTTTACACATAGAACTAGGAACGCGGCTCTAATAGAAGTAGCATGACAAGCTAAACTGTCTTACCACTCATACACGATATTTACGTGTATGCCATCCAGGGGTTCACAGTCTACTAATGTCTATTGCGGAGTATATACAAGGACAACAAAAAAAATCAATTTTGGGTATTAATGCCGATTTATGCCTTCATAATATGTAAAAATAATTGTATAAATCCAAATATGAGTTCTCCTGATACTTCTTTTTACGTTTTATACAAGTTAAAGCCTTATATTATGTAAAATACTACAGCAAATTCAACGCCATTTTGAATGAAAAAAATATTATTCAGTCAAAAGCATGTGCTAAGCATAGTGTTGTTGCTCTTACGTTTCTTTCGTCAAGTATCGATAAACGAAGTTAGGAGGCGAGTTTGGAGTAAAATTCGGGATTAATTATAAACATAATTCTTGTAGGTAAATGTCAACGGGAAATGAATGAAGATACCAGTTTCCGAAATTGCTAGTGTTACCATAAAATTCCGGAAGATGCCAATTATTCTTGTTTGTAACGTCTTACTAAAAATGTTTACATATTATATGACACTCTTCGGGATCGAAAAGAAAAGACGAAATGTCTGGTTTTCTTATTTCCCTGTGACATCTGATGAAGTAAAACTAGACGTGGGGTTTAACGTCAAACCCAGAGAGATGGTTAAGAAAAATCAGATAATTGGATTTTCAAGGTCCAATGGACTACAAAATCATAACAGTGGCATTCACGCTATTTTTAACCCAAAAAGAGGGGTATTATAAGTTTGACGTGTCTGTCTGTGGTAATGGATAAAGCGATTTAAGTTTAGTTTTTTTTGTACTAATGGTGACTTATGTGCGAGTGTTTTTAGATATATGTTTGATGAAAATCGGTTGAGCCGTTTGTAACTTGTGGGGGTGAAAGGGGAAAAGAATAACCGCATGCCTGCAAATATATACTCGAGTGGAGTCTGAAATTAAAACGCATCACGTCCACAGTACAAAATAAAATGTTCAATGAAAATAGGTTAAGCTGTGAAAAAGCTCTAGGGGTATTAGTGGGGAAAATACCTAATGCCTGGAAAATATATGGGTGAGGGGGAGAGGGGGAGAAATAAGTCGAACTATAGACAAAATTGATATATAATAAAAAAAAATATCAAAACAATGATGCCAGACCTTAGAGGGTCCAATGGCCTCTGTGACGCAAGAGTGTGCAGGGTGAATTGAGCTTTTACCCACTTGATATGAATTAATAATCAAAAAGGGAAACGGACGCAATATAAAACATTGCAGCAGCTATTAAACATTAGTTCTACAGTATATTAGGTCGATTGACTTTAGAAGGTACTGATACATTATGCAAGCAACTTGAAAACGTTAAATCAAGCATGACTAATAATGCGCCACGACGTCAAGCTGGCACGTCTTGGGTTTGCCCCTTCCACCATACCAAGCCCCGTGGGATGTGGCATGGTCAAGACACCTGTTTCCACGAGACGTGATCGTACCACCGCAGGCCACTCTTTTGAAGCTTATCTATCTGCTATGTTATGGATATGAAGGCTGTCCCGAACGTGGTGGGAGTTTCTAACGCGGTCTTTTCGCGATATTTCACACATCCAGCTCAGCGGACAGTTCTAATGATGGTTATATAGACCTGACCCTTGAGCCTGACCGGCATTCTGGAATCACAAGTGAAACCAGTCATCTCAGGCCATTATGCTCATGATCCTGTTTGCTTCGACTTTTGGTTATTTTTTCATATTGTTGCATGATATACTTATCGTATCGAGTCTGGCTAATGACCACCACCGCCAGATGCATTGTTTGTGACTTAATAGTTTAATAAATAGTATTCTTCATATCAGACCATGCTAGCCCATACAGATATAAACAGTAAATTATGATTAAATTTAAAAAGTATAATAAAATCAAATATTAATAAAAACCAATAAAAAAATAACAATAATAATTCAATGGAATCTCGATATATCGATGCTACGCGAATCTGTTACTTCACTAATTTTGCCTGCTGTCATGTCAAAATGGCAACAAATAGACGTAATAATTATACAAATGGAATGAGTATTACTTTTTAGAGTGACGATAAGCATTTAACATCGTGTCTCTGTCACTCTGAAAAATATATATATGGCCATCACGTGAAAACACATTATTATCTCACTAATGATACAAACCTATTAATTATAATGAATTAGATGGTTTCGTGCGATTGGCAAGTCGTCCTAGTTATTTAGAATATTAGAAGATGTTTTTAAGTTAGCTTATTACGCAACAAGCGACCCGCCCCGGGCATAATAACCTTGCTCTTAAATCACTCTATCTATAAAAAAAACCGCATCAAAATCCGTTGCGTAGTTTTAAAGATTTAAGCATACAAAGGAATATAGGGACAGAGAAAGCGAATTTGTTATATACTATGTAGTGATAACCGAAGACAAGAGGTCCGCTTAAGAAGGGACTGAATAAATTAACCGGCTTGGTATTACATTGATCTCACAACTTTTGACGGTAGAACAACTAAGCGAGACTTGGAATTTTTATAAGTTTTGTTTTTGATGGCATCTCATTTCATTTTGTAGATTACAGAGAACTACTTTACGACATACATATTGCCTCTTGATAACGCGAGTGAAGTATAAGTATGCAGGTACACTGGTTCGTTCACTGCGAATGTAACTTTGTTATCCTATATATTTATATGGGATTACAAAGTTATTTATGCAGTTGGTGTATCTAGAAAACTGGACCGAAATTGCAAAATATTTTAGTTTTCCCTTGGGTTATACACTAAACATTAATTACATTCTAAATTTGAAGTTTATGTATATGCTGCAGTGCTACTACCGCGCTCCAAGATTCTTGCTCTGACTGCAACAACGCAATTATCTGATATAACTGCAAATCTATTAACAGATTTAGTACTTAACATTTGGTCATAGCCTAGAGGACCTATGGATACCAGCTCATTAAGATTAGTTCAGTTTATCATATTCAGTGCTGTTATTTGAAAGAGCGAGTAAAATTAATTTTATAATGTTGCTCTAGTTTATGGAACTTAAGTAAACTGTAAAATAGAGAAGACATATATCGGGCATTAATGCATACAAATTTTCCAATCAGAATTTCAAAAGAGAATTTTATTGTAAGGACACTCATTAATAAGTAGGTACATATAAATTCGATAATGAAATGGCTTCGTTTTTCTGTCTATCTATTTAATTAGATCATGTATTCAAACCTAACAATAACTAATAGTACTTACTAGTAATATCACGCTAGTGACACTCCAGGTATCAGTACTGTTATCTATTCTGTGGTATCACGAGCGTAAATAGGCTAAAGTAACTGTGCGCTCATCTTTCCTTGCCTTATTTTATATTATGATTATATACTATATATCTATTTATATGTCTTCGCTCTAGCGTGTTTTTCCCGGTTGCATCTTCAGCTTACGTTTCAGAGCCCAGGGTACGCTATTAATCATGGTTCAATGGAGCGATTGACGTCTGACCTTTGTATCCTATTTATTTATATATATTAGTAATTATAAATAAAAAAATAGTATGTACTTGGTAAATAACAGTCGTATTGAGAACGAGAAGGTATCTTTATCTCCAGACCAGAACAAAACCTACGCTCAAACATTACAAACGGCAATACCGTACGTACACTTCGAACTTTTTTACGAATGAGAAATTTAATTATTTCCTGCTCAGACTCATCATCTTTTTGTGTAGGTAAGACGGTCAATCGACCATGTACACCCTGGTTTCAGAGTTCGTCGGAAGCCTCTTCCGGCCTTTAAAATGGTTCCTTTAACGACTACCAGATGGCAGCCGGGACCAACGGCTTAACGTGCATTCCGAAGCACAGAATCATCTTTATTATCAGACAGTCAGGTGAATCAGGCCTGCAATGTCCTAACCAAACTGGAAACAACTTAATAAGCTCTCACGACCCCTGGGTCTACTTGGCTCAGACTGCTTAGTTGGTCGGAGTGGAAATACAGTGCATTTGTATTAAGCCTTAATCCTGTATCATAAAGTCATTTTTGTTTGATTTTGCAATAAGAATAATTTGTGAACTCATTCCATAATGTGTGTATTTGGTGACGGACCCCCCCTCCTACCCTCCTTTACCTCAGCCCTTACCCCCCGCAAACGGCGCGGCCGGTTCCCATACATTTAGTGTCATATGTTATATCTATTTTAAGTGACGCAAAATTTTTTTTTAATCTATGATTTTACACGTGTTTCGTCTTACGTGTATCATTAAATCTTATCTGCAATGGAAACTAATGATAAAATTGATAACACTGGAATCAATCGCTTTTCCTATTAAGGTAATTTGATTTCCTTGCAAATAGTATAATGGCTTTACTCTGTAAAGTACTTCTGGAGGAAAGAATGATATGGCGGAAAGGACACTCCATAAACAAGTTAAATAGCACACAGGATATTTCTGAATTGACCATGATGAGTTAGCCTTTCTTTGCTATGGTCTACTTAACACGGAAAATCGTTGAATACTGATTTGATTGATACAATATCCAACATTTGACAAAACAGAAATAAGAGGTGTGATAAAGCTTACTTTCATACTGACCAATTATTCCGATTTGCAATTGATCGAAATGTCAATATAATAATGTAACGATTGCACAATCAACAAATTTCCATATTTTTTTGAAAACTATTTCCAGATCTCCTTGTCTTTCTATTTTTTTTTTCTTGTAAAAGAAATAAAAGAGGTGGAAGACAAGAGGGGAGTATCTACGAAAATTGTTTGTCCGTTTTTATAGCTCGATAATCGAGTGCCCCTAAATAATAGGTAAACATCTCATTGTAAGATGGTATTAGGCCATAATATCATCTTACAATGCGTTGTTTATAACATTTTAATTACTTTACAAAGTACGCGGTAGCTGAAAGTTGTTTACAGTCACGAGGAAATACGCTGGTATTAATCACGTGAGATGACTTTTAAACATATAACAAACATTTGATATACCTTCTGTTTGCGAGTACTGTACAGAGAGCTACCTAGTCAATATTTAATTCATACTACTTGATAAAACGCACGGTCTTTTATTTAATAGAACAATATTTGGATCTCCTCTGAAAACAGTTGATATCTCTGGTTCTGCTGATAAGGCGTTGTTAGTAGACTAAAATTAGTAAAAGATACGTTGACCCACGTTCTTCTGTGATGAAGATAATTCAATTCTACCATGGAGAATAGAATATTCATTTATTGACATTTAACAAGCATACAAAGCAACAAACATACATAAAAACATTTTGACTTATATTATCTTTTTAAATTTGACATTTTGTTTTAAATTGTGTATCCTTATAATTGAGTATTTTTTAGACATGATAGATTTGCACGCCTTACTAAGGTCAAATGTATTCGCACATTTATATTGTTACACCATCATTTTGTACATACATTAATGCAAATAAAGATATTTGATTTAAAAAAATATCCTCTACACTCAAATCTCCCAAGTTTCACGAACTCACTTTGTTTTGGTTTTATTTTCATTTCTATTAACGTAGGTATATTGTATGAGTTTCGAAGGTTAGAATAGTGTAATGCTTGAGCAAGCATGACATTAGTTTCATTTAAAAGACGAAGGCTATTGGAAACTCATTAGCTTAGAAACGAGGCCTTTAATTGGATGACCTAGTGCCGACTTACCTGTATTGTCTGGTAGGTACTAAACAGGATTGGCGGTGGCGGACTGTATGCAGACCTAGTTGAGTAGGTCGCTCATGTTACCGCGATTAATGGTTGGCTTATTATTAAGTGGCAGAGAACCGGGTTAGGTACGATTCCTTAATGAGGAGCTCCAAAATGGCAAATGACGTGGCATTGTGTTAAAAAAAAAAAACAAAAAAAATCTTCTTAGGTACATTGACATTGAGTAAGATATTTGTAGCACACTACATAGTATAAAACAGTCGCTTTCTCTGTCCCTATATCCCTTTGTGCTTAAATCTTAAAAACTACGCAACGGATTTTGATGCGGTTTCTTTTTAATAGAGATTCAAGGTAGATTCAAGAAGGTTTTTATGCCCATGCAAAGCCGGGGCGGGTCGTTTATTTAAGGTAAATAAAAAGTAAAATAACAGTAATAAATGGCTAAACAACCAATTAACTAGTAACAATTTAAAAATTGTACTAAGGGACTTGTAATAAGTTTGCGTCGTCATTATGAATTGTTATTTCTGTCGCGTGCTCCATAATCCCTTTAATTTGTTTCTTGTTAAACATCTCATTTTGCCTGCTGTCCTCACGAAACTTATTTGCTCCACAATTTATCAACTGGTTATAAAAGCGAGATTAATTGTGACCAAAAACGATGTTTACTTTCCGTGCCCCCATATCTTCTGTGACATAAATCTTACCAAATGCAACGCGAAATGTAATTACTTGTTCAGAGTGACGTGTGGAACATCTTTTTGGAAACTTTCACTCTTGTTCGAGATCGAAAAAGCAGGTCGCGAACATTTTTGGTAAATGACTGTTTTGCGTCTCGCAATATGGTCGCTGCTGACGGCAGGGTTGTCAAAAAATCATACGTACATAAAACAAATTTGAAATAGCTAGATTTTCTAATATCAGAATGTTTTATTTTTCTCGATTGACGCTTCTTTGTTTTGGCCAATGAAGTTCAAGACAACTTGCATGGATAAAAAATATACTAATAGTTAGATTATAGAGTGGGTTTTACTGAACCCTGTGTATAAGTTTTTAGTTATAAACGTATTTGCTCAATATTATACATATCTCTTATTGATCAACCCTGCCGTGTTCTTATTTAATCGTTTTTGCTCACACTCGCAGATGTTTTGTTTACGATGCAATCTGGCCGTGACATTCGCGTTATCGATAAGCTGTGTCGACTCTAGACGGCAGATGTCGATCACTGATATATTTACTAAAAAGAAACAAAGGTGAAATCTTGTAGGCAACTCAAATTTTAGATTGTTGATGATATATTTAGAGAAAATACCAAACTTAATATCTAAAAAAATATAATTAAAAATTAACCTAATTTAAAATGAATTAAATTGCTAAAAAAAAACAAGATATAAAATTATAGCTAAAATATATTATTAAAAGAAGTCCCTTTAGGTAATTTAATGAAATTATGAAGATGTAACTGGCATCTCTTTATTCCAATATCAGATTTTCTATTTGTCAGTTAAGCGCAGTTGAAGTAATATACATCTCCCGTCTTCGCATCAGGAGATTTGTTTTGTACACACACAAGCGAAATACAATAAAAAAATATTCCCGGAATTCCCCCTAAACCCTGTCTAATACATTCTTATTCTTTATTTAAGAATTCTTATGATAAAAGATCCATTTGGTGATTGTTTGATCTTGGACATATTTGGGTGATATTTTTCTCACGGTTCGTACCTACCACTCGTGCGCAGCTGTTGTATACGTTCTCATACGTTAGCAATTTAAGATAATAATTGTTGCTATTTAGATCAATGTAATAATATAAGTATGCAATGCACTGCACTTTTTTGCTAAGATTGTAGCGGTGCTACTACTAATAGCTAATTGTATTTTGCAGCAAATACCAAATTACAGAAATACGACCAGGTGTTTTGGATATCATAATATGTCCGTTTATTGCTTCTATCATAAGCTTAATTTTCTAAAATTTGACGCGTTTTTATTGTATAGGATAAAACATCTATACAATCTAATTAATTAGTATGTCATTTGTGTTTCTATATTTAAAGTGGGGTAAAATATTTTAAAATAATATCTATTCCACATTTCGTAGGTATAATTGTACACAGTAACGTAAGTAAAAACGGTAACGTAATTATGACATCACTGCCTCAATTGTTTATTCGTTTTTCACTGTTCTTTAAGCTAATGAATACGTGGTCTATGTTTTATTATTTTAGTTCTTTATTTGTAGCTCATAAGTTTATGTATTATATATATCTGTGTATATACGAACATATTGTTCGTACGCACAAAAAGTTTCCAAGGATATTTTTGGTTGATATTTATAACTAAAAATAAAATTTTGTATTTCGTCTCGTAAAGTTATTATTCGTTATCTTGGAACCGTATCAGACCTCGTACGTTCGAGGTGTATGCGAATCGAAATGTGTTCGATACCGATTAATTCTCTTATCGGATTTTTTTAAATTGGCAGCCAGATGTTGGCCGCAATAATGACATTAAATAGTCATTATATCCATATGCCTATATCGCATAATATCCGTTAATCGATGTTATTATCTGGTGGTTATCAATACGTGGAAAATGTAGCTATATTAGTTACTATGCTAGGTATTACAAGTAAGTTGAAATTGTAAATTATATTTCATTTTTAAAGCTACATTTTAGGAAATCATAATTATCACTAGAGATGGAAATACCTACTTCTTTTTTTTTTCGAGTCGAAAGGGCTGCGCTACTAAATATGTTGCGACCAAATTGCGGCGTTCAAAGTGTTAATGGAAAGACAAACAAGTACCCCTGGACTTATAAAGACTCGATGTACTCAAGTACCTATTTTGTGGACAAAAAGAAATGCAAGTAACATAAACAGGGAATGAGCTGGGTAGGTACTACCTACGACATTCATGGCAATACCAACCCTTTGATGGCGCAAAACCGTTGATTAAAAGTATTTGTATAACTCTGATAATAGTATCATAGGTTCACGCGTCCTGACCATGACATTGCGTGTCGGATTCCTAGCAGTCGCTAATGACAATAGTGTTATTGGCACATCCGGCCAGCTCGACGCAGGATCACAATGCCGCTGCGAATTAATTGGTCCCGTCGGAAACCAGCGATACGCCCGCTGTCCTGTCGCGATAGTTGTTGTTAGTCAGTTTGTCGAGATAATGTCACAATCGATTTAAATAAACCCGGTCGTGTGAGAAACGGAGTCGCACATTGTCGCGCTCTGAGGGTTCTAAGAGTTTGGACCCCAAAACTAATGTTGAACTTTTTATTTGTTGCTGTCTAGCGGTATTTCAATTCTATACCTATTTTATGAGAGATCGCCACTGCTGCCTATTGTGCGGATGAAAGGATAGCAGATGCTTAGTTTTCACCATTTGTGGCAAGAATTCTGACTGAATCAGTTGTTGAATGAATTATTTAGTTGTTCCCTTCATCTCTCACGAAAAACAGTCAATGTCAGTAAAAGACAAAATATCAATGACGTAAAGCTTGAAATCTCACTTCGTCAATGTAATTAAGGGCACACTCTTCAAGTGTTGTGAAACTTCCGGGAAAACTAGTCGGCTTATTAATACAACTATTCCAGTTTATATGTAGGTGGTCCTTGGTGAAAAAATCACTAAGAAACATAATAGCTCCTTCAGTTATAACCTTCTTTACTAAAACTCATTAATTACCTACGGGATATTATTAATTGCACATCAAATAAATAATCACCCATCAATTTCTGTATATCAAATAAATTATTTTACTTTAAATTAAATTAAAAACTTGGTGACAGAAGCAACTAACGGCCAAAAGACGACTTTGTGACAGAAGGTAGGTTAGGTTATGGTTATACAGTGACCTTAACAGTGAGCGAGCGAGCGAAGCGAGCGAGTGTCAGACTTGGTGACAGAAGCAAAACAAATTTTGCTGTGCAATCAGTAATTTTGATATGTATTTAGGTTATTTTTGCATACAAAAATTGTTTTTATTGATTTGCGTTTAAATACCACCCATTACCTACTACTTTTATAATATTCGTAATTCTAGGGATAAGTTATTTCTATACTTTGACTGGTATAAACAAGAGTCCACCGAAAACAGCCTGCTGTAAATTGGATCATTTACTCGATTGCAAGATTACACTTGAAAAATAGTTCTACTTTGCTAAATTTAAGGGTTCCGTCAATCAATCAAAAGGCAAAAACGGTGTTTGTCTGTTAAACTCTGAGGAACGTATAGACGTATCAAGTTGAAATTCATAACAAATACTGTAAAATAATCAAAATTTAACTACGTTAACGCGATCAAAAGATTGACCGTAAATACTGCAATTTTTCGAAAATTTTGCCGTTTCTGATGATTCCCGTTGAAATATAACCATCAACGTAAGAAGTTATATCACACTATATGATAAATCCATACCAGCTTTATTTTAAAATAAGTTAAAGGGATAGAGAGGAAAGTTGAAGAAAAGTGTTTCGTTTTGTAAGTAAAACATAAATATAAATTCATGAAAATCTGTTAGTTTGACTGCCCTATCAAACAGACGCTACGGCTTTATTTATTTTTATAAATAGACTAGTTTTTTTTCGCATAAAATTGTTATGATTAGACTCATTATTATCATTCATAGGATAAATAAATAAATACAATTCATATGAGAGTACTTAAGTTTTATTTGATTATGAGGCAATAAATATTATTTTGGGCAGACATCCATGTGTGCGACCGTCTGCTATACATATAATAATTTTAATGTGCTTTGCTAGTAAGTACCTATTGTTTGCGAGTTGCTACTAGATTGCGATTCCTACTAAAAATTATGACGATTATATTTAGGTACATATAATATTATATATCCTTTATTTTAGTATTCATAACAGGATAATTGCAATATCCACGGAATAAAGAACTAGCTTACTGCTTACATGTAATAACATCTTTATTTCCTTTACATAATGCCTATATTTAAATTATATAGGTAGTTTCGGTGTAAACTTACCGTCTGCTTTATATCCGCGAATATTTACGTGTTGCGCGTCCACATGATTTGCGCGGAAGAATTTACAGTCATCACATAATTTAAATAATTTAAGCCCAGCATTAACATATGGCAGCTTCGTAAATATCGCAACGAAATTTACTACACGTGGAATATGATTTTCAGTTGGCAAAATTTAATTTTCAAATGTCAAAAGGCAGTATTTCTGGAAATCCTTAAATATTAATATTAATTACCTTTAAAAAATGCAGATGATTAAAAAACTATGCTGAGTGTACAAAGTTTTCTCGTTAAAATCAAACAAAAATGGCAGATACTTACATAGCTTATTAAACTAAAAAATACAAACTGCATAACAGACTTAGGCCGACTTGTAACATACAATATACAAGTTAACTTTTGAGTAAAAAATTACATGTATGTGGGCCTCTGCGTGACGCCGACAATCGAGTTCGAATCTTATCATGTTTTCCGGCAAAGCGCAACATTTACCAAAAACTGGTGTTGTCGTTCGTTACGTCGCCTATATCAAAAACGGCAGGTAAGCTGTAAATGCTATAAATTCGCGATAGCTCGCGCTGGCGCCAGTGACGGATTCGCGGAGGCATCACTCAACCTGCCAAGTTTCAATGACCCCACATCGAAACGCGCTTTTACGGCTTTTCGAGTGCAAATTTCATTTAACGCAACAACCGAATGATCAAAGAGTGTTCAGATGCATCGATCCGAGAATATGCACACGTGTACATTTCTGTTCAAAGATATTGCTGCGCTTTCGCCATCAGTCAACTCATTCCATGAGTTCTGCCGGCAGGTATCCAATACTTTAACAAATTGCTAGTCGATATGCAACCCTTGCCAATTATATTGCACTCTTACGTGATGTTACATACGATGTTTTGCGTCTACCGGAAAGACCTTCAGAATAAGATAATGAATATTCGACTGATAATAGACGAATCCGAATAGTAACATGTTACAGAATTAAAACCACAAAAATATTTTAAACATATTATATTTTAAACAATATTTTTGTCATAAGAAAAATCGGTAAACGGAATTTACAGTTCTCTAGTTGGCATGGACTTAGCCAGTGATGTCACGGGCGTGGCGATAAGGAGTCGTTCACACGCCAGAGGGAGATAGCTGGATGTCTTCATCACACAGCGGCACTCGCGCTATTTGCGGAACAATGGCGCGGGATCACTCTGTTTTCTGACGAGACATCGACAGCTGACCACTAATCCGCCCAGATATGACCTATAAGTATCGAATACGAGCCTGGCTATTGGCCCAATCAAGAAAAGCTACTCATTAAAAGTTGGCGAGTATCGTGAAATTATCACATGATACGATAGGAAACGCAAAATGATGAATGTGAACTTCTTCACATTCAAAAACAAAAGCTACTGAATCAGTCTAAACATGTCTGTCCTCATTATGGATCAGAAAATTGAGAGAGGATAGAAGAGCAAGAGTCGCTTTAAACTACTATATTGCAAAACTACGCTTGGCAAAAGAAAGTACGTACGTGCGTCGTGCATAGACCTGAGAAAATTACGACAAGAGCTTTAATATTCTATTTATTTTGTTCTTTGTAATATGTACGTAGTTAACAAATGCACAAGGTAGACAATGTCTTATTATCTTTATGATATGCACGCCTACATCAATGTGTTGTAGAATGTATACTAAACTTTTCTTGCTGACTAATCCTGCAATGAACAAATAAATCTTGTCAAATTTAGACTTTCCGACACGGTATTAATTGCCCAAGCTGAAGATTTACAACAATAAAAAAAAGTCGAAAGTGTTGTCAGCTGACGTGGTGTGGGTAGGGAGGGGGACAACCACAGCGATCAATAACGAGGCACGTGTTACGGGGTAATTGGGGGGCCGCCTGCGAAGATCGGCTGCACTCGAACTAACACCCGAATCCTATGTTAAATCTATAAAATCAATTTAGCCGAGGACGGCTTTTCTGATTTGATAGGTATTTTGATGATAGAAGGAAAGAAAGATTTACAAATTACTTGCTTGTTTCTTTCAAGGATCGAATACCTAATTATTCTTTTAAATGCACCGTACCAATCATCATTGTCAATGACAGCCTTTTGCATCCCACTGCTTTGTCAAATAATTATGGTTTCACGGTCGTATAAGGATTGGTGCAAATGAAAAGAGCAACTTTCATAACCTCATTGTATTCATCGTGCACGAGAAAGCTACTGAAAGAAAAGATCTATAAACTAAATCCGAAGACAGTATTATAATTGTCACACCCTTTCAGCGTCATGCTGTAAAGACAAATGATCAATTGGCTCATTTATGTATCGCCGCTTCGCGTCCTCAGTTTCGATTGATCCGACCCGGCCCTAACCTCTGAATAAATCTCGTTTACTACGATCGCACAATCGAGTTGATGCACTGATATGAATACTATTTGATTGATCGCAGTAGAATCGAATGGGATAGGGCGGTTCGATGATAAACGAGCATGTCCATGAAACAAATCACGGTACTGAACGGTGAACTTTCAACGAGACAGTTCAGCGGAGTCCTATGTCGGCAATCAGTGCAGGCATTCGATGCTTGCTTTTCAGGAATATGCCAATTGCCAACACAATTTTTTTTTTAGTGCCGATGAGGCATTTTGTTAGTCAAGAAACAAAACACTTAAACGGCGCTAATGCACCTTTTACAAACGTTTTATTCTTATATTTTTCATATATATTTGACTGTCACTGCTATATTATGCATTTTCACACTTACTGAAACAGTAGGGAGTAAAATACACACAATCTACAGGTTATCTACTGAAATACCTCCAAAGGTCCATTTGTTTTGCATTGCCAAGGGATAATTATTACTTGCTATTCTTTTTTACTTCTCTCTGCTGGTCGGCTGTCTGTGGTAAGGCTGTACCCCTTAACAAGGCATTTGCAAATCTCTACGTTACGATTGCAACACGGCTCTTTTTTGGGGCTTGTCATAAAATATTGCTCTTTCCAACCCATATAAAGTCTCAAGTGGTTCGTGACACTCCACAATTGACGACGGTTATGTTATATATCATTTGTTGGATGATTTATGTCCGCGGAGATGTACGATACGAGTTCGCACGACGCATGCGCCTGTTTACGCTTCTAATCCGGGAACACAATAAAAATAGGTTACGGGCCGGTCAAGCAACCCGCCATCGATCGACTTGGAACCGATCGCCCCTCGTTCTAGATCGCGTCGATTTGTTTGCTAAAGTACTTTCTCTCCATACAATGGAATTAAATGTGATTAATATGCCTTAAATCTTTATTTCAATGTAAAAAATATAATATCTAAAATTTAAGAGCTGTGCTCTTGTACGTTGAGTCTCTTTTAGGTGCTTCTATCTACCACTAGCCTTTTTACGTTCAGATTCGACACGACTTTCACTTTTTCTTTCAATTGTTCTACGTAACCCCTCTTGGTCTACTTCTTCCCGTCTTCTTTCTATCTTGCCTTCTACAATGTTTTTTATGACCCAAGAAACTGAAATTATAATTAGGCCGTGATATATAGAACTATCAACTAGGTATTTCCCATAGAAACATTATTTGAACAGTATTTTGATTTTACAAACACTGGGGAACGTTTTCTTTCACATCAAACTATTTATCAACAGATTCTTCATATTAAGTTACCGAAAATATCTTTTTGCCTTATCTGCAGTAGTATCCTCGGGTGCCTCTTGAAAAGATAAAGATGTGATATAATGACTCAATAGATGACTTCATTGTAGAATGATTTCAAGATTATACGTTAGGCTCCTCAGTGGCCGTTAGCGGTGATATCACCAAGCCTGTTTATAGGCGTCTGATCCTGGGTGACTCAATATACATTACACTAATTTATATTATAGAGGCTGTTTATGCGGTCAGATTTACCTAAAATAAGAGGCGAGTATATTAGAACAGACTGAAATGGCCGCGATACGTGACATTTCTCGCGCCATTATTATGTGGCTCGCGTGCTGACCGTCATCCATTGTCCTGCTCGGGCAGTTTCCAACGCTATTTGTTTTCCTCTTATTGCCGCTTTCGGGTCGCTAATTGCCACCATATCTGTGCCTCTGCATGTTTCCTTGTGTTATCTAAAACGCTAAAGTAATAAACATTTGTGTCCCACGTTCCCAACTAAGTTAATAAACGAGGTTCCAATACGACCAAAGATATCTGATTTGGCTGTTCTGGTTTGTGTCCAGATCACGTCTGGTGTTAATCAGATAAAATGGCGGCATTGATTAACTATGGCGGAATGTGTTGTGTAACTTGGTGACAAAATACATGAGCGGTTTATTAGAGCCCTCTTGCAAGATTTTAGTCGCATTTTCGTGATTCAATTACAAGCGCTTACATAAACCGTTCGTCCCTGAAAATCGCCCGACCCAAACGGCTGTTAATGTTGCCGTGTTTTACCGGACGTATCGCTATATCGATCAAAATCCTTTATTGTTTAGTAGTCGACCTTGAGCCGTGTAAACAGTGTTAGTTATAAACATCTGTCAGCCGTTGTAAAAGGCTATATAACTCGACTCGCCATGGTGGGTCAAGCTGAGACTGTTGGTAGCTCGCCAAACAATCCGCTCGCTATCGGCCGGTTTCATCAGGAGCTACGCCCCCGAACATTGCCCAAATAGCTGACCCATTGTCGTCCTAATTGCTCGACGGGGTGCCCTTTAAGATTCTGAATCACTCGCCTGAATCTGGCGTTCTATTTCCGAACACTTCTATAATGACTTGGTCACGCGTATTTATTACAGCACCAGCTTTAATATAATTAAATCAGACCAGTTCATCTGCGATATAAAAGATAAACGTAACATTACAGCCATAAAGAAGGGACAGCTAACGTGGGCATAACTTGTGTAATCTTTAGCAGTGTTGACATCGTACGTAACAGAAAGCTCGTCTGTGGCGGTTGCGGATCGCGAATGAATTTGCATATTCCGCTGGCCCCATGCCAGTCCGTTTGTCACAATTTACTCGCAGTGTCGGGTCACCGTGGAGCATCGCCCTGCCTTGCCTCGTTCGTGAAAACGCATCAGCGTAGCCTGCAGATGCCTCTGTTCCGACGTTAGTTATATCAGACACTAAAATTCGTAACGGAGCACTAACACTACTGTGCACCGCTTAGTTCAAGGAATTAACATCTTCCGCATGCCTTGTTGTTTTTAGAGGCAGTTTCATACAAACCTTTAATATTTAAACTTATCGATAATGTTGCAATGGGTGCGTTAGTTGGATGCTAATTAAATCGAATCACGCTTCATATATGGAATGTGGCGGTATGCTAAAGGCTGACGACAGGCGCTGAGTCAAGCGTCCTTGCTGCTATTGCTAAGGCTTCGTATTCACGCGATGCTATTTTCGATCGTTAAATTTTCTTGCCAGTTCCACCTGGCGGCGGTGTTCTGGTACTAATAGACAGTCATTTCTCAACCCGCGATCATAATTGCTACTAAAAATGTCTCCGTATTGTCGATGTCATTAAAAATATGTACGCTATTTGGCCGGCTCGCTGATCGTTGATAAAAACATACACCAACGCATGACCATTTTGGCTATTATAGTAATGCACACATGCACCAAATGATTTCATGGTGTAATTTGCGCGCAGCAGATTAATTTGCTTGGTTTGTATTATACAATACTCTACAATTAGAATATTAAATCACGTGTAAGTCTTTGCTATATTGAATACACCCGTTCAATGTCACATCACACTCGTTTTACCGCCGTGACGTTTGATTGAATGTTAGTAAATCTACTTCTTTACGTGTGAAGTTGTAGAAAGAGGAAGTTATGCAAAGAATCTGAGAATATATTGTCACAAGTTATTTCCTCTATCAGAATGGCCGCTCATTGTGCGTAAATTGCTTGAATTTTAATCTGTAACGATCACGTAAGGTCCAAACTAAGCAATAGTTTATTTTGACCATATTTGTGGATTGCCCTGGATATAGAAATCGTAAATTTGAAAGTCTCGCTAAATGCGGAGTGATAATTTCACATAACCCACTGCAGTGAATGTTAGAACATAATGGTCACACAATCTATTGTGGTAGCCTTCGCGTTAATTGCTGGAACTTTTCCCAAGTGACGTGTTTACGCTATCACGTCTTGAGTGCAGATTTGATTGCATTGGTCGCCCTGATTGATTCAATTGATTGTTTCAATCTAGCACAGATTATGATGTTTGTCAGAGGCTGGTACCACAGAATTAGATTACGATAATACTCATTCTTCATTCAGTAATTAGTTTGAACGTATTAATTAAGTGTTCAAAGAGCAGTTCAAGGGATAGTATTTTGGTGCGCATTTGTGAAATGTCGAATGTTTAAGATTTTAATGAAACCACTTTGAATCATTTGTAAATTGTCCAAATTATTCATTTTCCTTGTTAACAGGAGCCATTACATGATGATTAATACCAATTCTCTTGTCTAAATAAAAACAAGGACGTGCCCGATGATAGCATATGAGTTAGCACTCGAGCAGTGTAGTAGTTAGACAGTAATTAACGTGATAGATGGGTGTTTTGTGATGTTCAGCGTATGTTGTCAGCGGCTAGAAGTGTGGGCTGTTGACTAAATAGTCTATTACGATCTCGATTTCAAATAGAATGTTGCTTAGAAAAACATTGATCGAAAAAATGATATGCTATGTGTGTAACTAGATAAGCAAGTAGCGACATTTTAACCTATTTTCTTAATCTTTATCATTTAGTCTTTAAAGGCTTAAATTGTTTGATACGTTTAAGAATGAGTTGCGGGTGGTTGCGGACGACGCTGCCGCGAACTGAATGTTTATTGTTTCTTACAAATTCCGACACAGCCGATATGAAAACAAACATATCTCATCGAATAATATCATAAAGTATAACAAGGAACGGAGTAAAAACAATAAATATGTTCGACGCCCCAGTTCAAGGCCACGCCAGGGAGATCCACTGAGGAACTTGTGACACAATGTAATGAAATAAGAAAGATGTGCTTGCCAATATAACTGGTCGAGTAACACTAACTAACGGTTCTAAACTAACAATAGAACAATAAAGATTTGAGCTTCACGTCTTTTCCATACAAATGAGAGAGACAAATTTTGTTTTGTATCCACGTACCATCTCGAAACTCTTAATAATCTTACTTACTATCTGTATCTGTTTAATCATTCATATACTTAAAATAAAATTATGAGAATATACGAACTATTAATTCATTATGTGAGCTGACGAGTTGAATTTACCGAGTAGTAAGCAGTAAATAATTGGTCGTTGACATAAATACTGGCCGAGTACACCAGCAGTCCTATGAACCCGACGATTGATAGTGTTGTCCAGGTGCGCGGTAGCCGCTCCGATCGGCCTGCATTCTCGAAAGCTCAGCGCCGCGGTTATAAATAGCCGGCGAACTACCTCGCAAAGGTTAACCCAGAATTAGACGCGCCAAACTTAACCCGCACTTATTTTTGCGATGGCCCGCACCGTGCGTTCAACTCTGACGATGCGATGACAGATGCATGTCGCGCATACCAGGATCGTGATGAATGCGCTCGCGCATGATTATATCAATCTTGATTTAGGGCCGGGCTGAATGGTACACTTTCAGATAAAGGTATTCCAAAAACCTTTACAACCTAACAGGCATGAACCACATTTTCTGTAAAGTCTAATTTTCAAAGCTTCGAGTTTTTGTTTTCGCTCTGGTTCTTAAACCTGCCGTTTAAGACAAATTAACATTTCAATAACAATATGAAGGCAGACTTCGCCAAACTTTCCAGACGACAGATATCACCCATATTGGCATCATTATGTGACGACAACATTGTCGATTTTAATCATTAGTAGTTACAACTGCATAAAGTTACATGGTTATTGATTGATTGATAAAACAAACTTTCATGAATGTACTCACAGTTAGTATTCATTTACCAACCTACTGTGATTAAACTAAGGAAATGACACCTCAAGATAGTTACTTCCTCATCTGTCGAGGATTAATGAAAGATGCACGTCACGCATAGTTAAATTATGATATCTCTACCCGCGGAGTGTACACGCGAGTGTAATGTATAAGCACGCGATTTCCTGCCTCGCAGTCTCCACACGTACCCGAACTGGCTTAAGCTTTCAAATCCTTGGCAAAGCTCTTCGTGCTCACAGAAATCCTTTCATCTGAAACGGAATAAACCTCTGATGTGTGACGTGAGAGAGAATATTTGATGAGTAGACATTTTGAACGAAAACAAAATAAAAAATGTATTGCTTTAGGCATTACTAGCGACCCGCCCCGGCTTCGCATGGGCATAAAAACCTTCCTCTTGAATCACTATCTATTAAAAAAACCGCATTAAAATCCGTTGCGTAGTTTTAAAGATTTAAGCATACATAGGGATATAGGGACAGAGTATGCAAGTTTATTTTATACTATGCATGATGTAGTGAAGTGATACGAGACCAAAGAGAGATATAGCTACGAGGACCAAAGGCCTTTACGGAATAGTTAGAACATTGCTTACTAGATTTTAAACCACCTCTACCATATGATGGCCTTAAAGATAAAAAACAATAAGTTCACATGAGAACTCAAAATATTGTCATGTTTTTTTCCTAGTGAACTAATTCACACATTTGGCAATAAACTGTAATGGTCAGCCGAAAAAATTCCACAAGGTCTTGTCATGTTTAATTTTCATTAAGATACCATAATTTTTTTTATTACTTTAGTCACGCGACGGGTGTAAAACCGTGTTTGTTAAAGTAAGCACAGGCTAATGAAAATGACGGTAACTATGTCAACAAGTGCTCGTAATGATGTATATTATGCATAACGCGTTGTAGGTGCGTTGATTTTAATCTCTGTTTTTGTATATTGTTGACTAGCTAAAGCAAATGGGCTTAGGTCTTATTTAACACCCACTTGATTGGAAGCGGTATCCGTACTCGATGGATGGCACGTTATATTTCGTTACCGACTGATTAGTATTTGCGAATCTTACTATTTCATTCCCTTCCTTCTTAATCAACAAATTCCAGTCACTATGTCGCCTTTCCTTGCCTCAACGCCAACCAACGTGACAATTAACAACTATGTAACAAAAGTTATAAATTCTCCAACGGCGTATTTCCTCAAATCCACTACAAAAGCCAAAGTTTTATCGATTTCGCAGAAATCCATGTTTGTTTGTGTATTCGTAGAAGCGTACAGCACATCGGGATTCAAACATTGGAATACATATTCTCGCATATTAATGGACCATTAATGAACAACTTATTCGTTGATTGTGTACTTTAAAACGCCATAAATCGTGGTCATGACAGGCATTGAGTTGCTATTCACTTCTCTCGATCGAGCGTGCGAGAGGTGAGAGGAAACATCTGGAATCTGGCTGGATGTGACTGGGATCATCGCCGGTAATAGCGGCGCATTGTGCGATCGTGCTGGATATGATGCTAATTGTAAACTTTTGTAGCTTTCGCCGGCTGACTCACAGCTAACAGCCGCGTTTTTTATTCAGATGTCAGTTAAAAATGAGAATACGATTTAAATTTTCAGACAGATAATTTTAGTGATCCAATCGAACTGTAAAGAGTTACAAGATAGCACTTTTTATGTACTAACTCACAGTGCCATTAATCTTATTGCAGAAAATTTTGTCTTTCGTCTGAAAGGACTAAATTGAATAGATCGAAGGCGCTTCAAACGTAAACAAATATTCACTATGATCTAAAGGACAGGGTTACTTTTTTTATTCTATAAGAGTCAATGGATGCGATTTCAATTTCACTATTCTGTAGCATAATCTTACCAACATTTTCGTAAATTCTGGCGTTTTATTAGTAAGTTCGTACAGCCATACGCGTCTACCCAAAGTAGTATCGCTACTATTATATCTCCCGTCTATTATTAACTCAAATAGCAACAGTTTTAAAAGTTCAAACAATAACGATGTCACGATATCGCTTTACAGGCAACGGCACGATAGACTTCCCCGAATTCCTGACGATGATGGCGCGCAAGATGAAAGACACCGACAGCGAGGAGGAGATCCGCGAGGCGTTCCGCGTGTTCGACAAGGACGGCAACGGGTTCATATCGGCCGCCGAGCTGCGCCACGTCATGACCAACCTCGGGGAGAAACTCACTGATGAGGAGGTCGACGAGATGATCCGCGAGGCGGACATCGACGGCGACGGTCAGGTCAATTACGAGGGTGAGTAGCATCTAGCGAGGACTTGTACTAGCACTAGCATCATCGGATGGCGGTTACGGCTTTGTGTACAGCAATTTTGGTGTTTTTCATATCGGATTGATGGTCAGTCTGATGTTTTGTACTTTGGCGGTCTGGAATATATGTCCATTGTGGTTGTTTTTCACAAGACAACTTAGATGTCAAAGTTATGTGATTGAGATTAAATGTAAATTAAGAAAAATTATCTGGCTCATGTTATAGTTTTTTGTGAACATCGGCTGACAAGATTGTTTGATTTGAATAATGCCTTATTGTATAGCGTTCTTTTTTCCGTAACACACACAACATGAAAACGTATCGTTCTTTGCACATTAAAGAGGTGTGTGCATAAAAATAGTGCTAAGGTTGCGTTTCTTCCAACTGATACAAAAAATGAACTTAAACGCGCTCTTGGACCGGCTTAAATACCAAATATTTTACAATCAAAAACTACAAACCTAATAAATGTTTAATAGCAAAAGCAATGGTGGAAAGCCAGCCTTCGTTTAGAAAATATCTGCAGAAACTTAGTTGCGAAGGTTTTGTACAAACTGATCTAATCTTTACGAAAATTATAAATCACAACTGAGGTTCTCGATTTTATATACCAAGTTATGTGTTATGTAAGTGTTATTATCAAGGCAATACCACCCTCTGTTAGATTTTTAGTACAAGATCGTTTGAGGCTTATCATTCCCCTCGCTAGTCGGGTTTGTTGTGTCGACAAGATTAATGATTAATGATGATGGTAGGTATTTTTCTTCATAAAAACAGCGAAACTAAATTGTTTATTTACGAATATCGCATTATTGTTCAAAATAAAACTATTCAAGTACAATTTTCTAAACTTTTTTTTCTATTTATTTTGACCTAACTTTGTGTTTGCGCGACTGTTGCACACATCTGCTGATTGTAAAATAGGACACAAATACTTCTTTGTAAGGTGTAACAGATTCACAAAACAAATTGTACAAATGCTTTACCTTGTACGTTTCTGTAAGATAATATGTAGATGAATGAGATTCGTCGTCACTGATTTATACACAGCGAATCTGGTAAACACATGATTTCCATACATATTGGTTTAGTTACAAAATATATATAATAGATCTCGTGCGAAAATAATTGAGAATCATGTAAAATTAATGCGTTTACCAAATTTTCGACTTATTTTTCGTCCCGTAAATCATAGACACGAGTATTGCTATGGCCGAACTCCACGAGCGAAAGCGTAGTGAGTCACAGTGATTGTATAAATGAGGTACAATTAGCGGATATCATTGCTTTGTAAAACGACGCTTGACCCGCTGTGCATGGAATCAGTGTTATGTTACGTTACGATGAAAAACCTGCATTTGGGCGGTCGCCAGCGTCACGTGGCCGCCGATGTGCTAGCTACTTCGTACACAAACAAACACATACTCCGAACAATTTGAACAGTAAGAAAAACAACAAAATGCCAACTTCAAAAACAATACATGACATTCGGACGTTTTGTAAAATAAAAATTGGAACTTCTGAATCTTTGCACAGCTATGACAGTAACAGACATACCTAACATGACTTGTGAGCTAAACGCCAAGTTTACACGGACTTTTATCCAAGTGTAAAAGATACCTGATGCACTCCTCGAACTTGTCAAAAGACAAAAGATTTACGTATCAGTTATTTAGTAGTAGCCATAAGATCGTGTAAACAGAGCGTGTTGACTGTTGACCCCCAAGGATCCCGAAGCAGTGGAGACCGCAATGACGAGGTTCTCTCTCTTGCAGACTTCCATGCCCTCGCCCAAATCATATTCGGTCGCGGCGACGGCAGCCGCTAGCGCGCGGCACGCCCCCGCTCTTGTGATATTAGTTCCCTAACTAACAATAAGAAAAGACTCTACAATAACGCTGTGATCTCGAAACGATTTCCCCTAGTAGTGTGTAGAAACGAAACCAACGGCCTACGTCGAGCCCGGTACGACAATAGGTACATGCCAGTGTTAATCTGAATGGTTTGCTGCTCGTTATTAACTGTTCCTTGGATATGTTAGTTGCTCCCGCCACTCCCGAGCTGTTCCCCGCCCTCACTCTCGTTGGGACGTTCACCACCTTACTGTGATCTCTGTTTACTCACAAGCAGCGGACCAGCGAAGACATGCCGCTTCCCTGGTCCTGCGCGCACTCACTGCCAATTGAAGTGTCAATAAAGAAATTAACTCGTGTATCTAATCTATCCCTGTCGCTTGCGCTGGTTTGTGGTGCCTGCTAGCTGCGTGCAACAGAGGCAGCTATAGAAATGTGGTTTCAAACGAACATCTTTCTAAAATGCATTTCAAAGTATCGCATACATTTAGGGCAAGGGTGACCAACTTTAAGACTACTAAACTACGCGAATGACGAGGATAAACAGATCGTAGGTTATCGTTTTCCGTATTGACACTTTATTCGGCAGTATAAAACGCATGTGTCTAATATTTGTATAGCATTCTCTTAGAAATACCACCTGGTGTTCCCCGGCGATCGCCCAGTGCTTGCGACCGTACATACATACGCTTCACACCCGACTCTGTGTAACGAACGAGCAGCAAACGTTAGAAATGGAAACTATCGCAATCTACGTAGGTTCATACGGCACATTTTCGGATAATCACAGCACTGGCTGACATTTTATATTGTACAAATGATTGATTTATTATTTACTTTTTTGATAATCGGTGACCTGAGGGTGGTATTTCACATAATCCCCTTGTAGTGGCATGCCGAGGTAAAGTTTCTTCGGTTTATGTTGTTTGTGGTGCGAACGCCTCTGGCCGAGGCGGACGCTCGCCTCTCATAGCAATTTCTGTCTATAATAGTCGGTTATCTCTAGTGCATCTTTGTATATCTGTCGGTCATTTTCGTTGTATTAATATTTGTGTTTAACATTATATCTTAGACATGTTATGCAAGGGTTTATGTGAAACAATTTCTTATCTATATTTTTACATATATTATTAATTTTATCGCGGACGTGTAAAAAATTTGAACGGAATGCTATATGAAAAATGACAAATCTGTAGACTTTAATGACAGACCGTTCCACTTTTTTGTCCGTCCGTATAACTCGCCTAGTGTGAAGATGCAGCGCCGCCGAATGCTAATGCACTTGTCTGTTTGTTTACAGAATTCGTCACCATGATGACGTCGAAGTGAGCCGCCGGCTAGTGTGTGTGTAAAAAGCAGAGAATTTAAATATACATTTTGTTTCATGACACACAATATTACCATCGTATTGGACCTGCATTTCTCTAGTGTTTGCGATAAATTAAATATTGTCATCGTTTGAGTTGGCGCTGCCCGGCGCGGCCGCCGTTTTTATTTAGATTTTAAAGTATTCCGTTAATTTTACTATGTAAGAAAAATTTTAACTGTAGCGGTACAAAGGGAAACGAATAGGTGTGCGTCGCAAGTGATGGTTCCAGTCTCGGATTCGTGTCGGCTCATTATTTATATTTGTGTATATTTGTATCGGTCGCTCCGATCTGTAATATTATGTATGTGTGCGTGCGTGCGTCTGAATGCGTCGCGCCTAGTGTATGCGGTGCTAGCGTCCGCACCTTTCCGATACATTTTAATGTAAATTTTTTTCAAGTATGAGATATTTATAAAGTACGTGAAGATAAAATTGAAAAAATCCCAAAAAAAATATATACTGTGCCCGTTTCCGCGGCCTCGGCCGCCCTCACTCCGTGTACATTGCATCGTAATAAATGTTTAAATTTAACTAACTCAATAAACGAATAAATTAGATTTATCGGTACTGCATTATTGTATTGTATCTGTAAATGACTCGATAAATATTATATTTCTATTGTTGGTGAAACTTAATTCTATCGAAATGGAAAGTACTCCGCTCTGTTATCTCACATTTGATTCATTCTGTTATTAAATTTTACAAAAGACATACTGAAAATAAATGTTTCTTCATTTTTAGGTCAATAAGCATCGATGTTTCATTTCGCCCCCGTTGCGTTCTCGTTGCGTTCCCCCGCGCCACACCGCTTGTCTGTCTGTCCGTTACAGAAATCGTGATTATTGTTGTTGTTAGTCTATTTATAATAGGTACTTAACTTACTTAGTCATAATTAAAATGTTATAAGTTAATTAATGTATTATTGTAAAGCTAAAAATACAATCTGCATTGGCTTCGAGTTTCTATGTGATTATTGTATTTTTGTGCGGCTCCTGACTGACGCTAGCCTGATAGCGAGTGGCAGGAAAACCATGCGATATGTTTATCGCAGTACGTCCTTATCAAGCTGTGTGCGGTCACGCTAAACTTGGCTCCGAACGTTAAATGAGCATGTTTACAGTTTTTGGCTATTCATTTGTTGTACTAAAACTCAAAGCCATATTAAATTTTCACAATACAGTCTATACAAATCTCAATGAATGTTTGTTTTCTTTTATTTTTCTTCTCATTTCGAATAAGTGAAAACAGTAGTAGGTTATAAATAATTATTTTAATGATTCTCGTATAATTATCTAAAAACAGATTGCACAATAACAAAACAGCTGAGATAAATTACATGATTGTTTCATAGAATTTAGTGCCAAAACAAAGGATACATATACATGGAAAGCTTTTGAAGAAAATGGCTCATCTGAGTCTTCGTTTGATTCAGAGTGAGACCACAATAAGGATTTCAATGAGCAAAGCTGTCTTTCATAAAAGAGGGTACTTCGATAGTTAACAATAATAACTAGTTTATAAAAACTTAAGGCAGAAATTTAATTTTTCAATTTTTTAATCTATTTTTAACTATACGTATGATGTTAGTCTGTTTTCACTATTTTTTGTCGAAATATCGTGAAATGAAACACGTACGCATAATTTCGCAGTACCCTTCAATATGAAAACAGATACCAGCAGTCGCAATCTTTCTTTTATATGGTTCACTGATGGTACCCCGTGGAAGTAGCATCTAATTTAAGAGACGTGGATCGAAGATTTCTAGCATTGTGATTGGACAATTCACAATCGTTCGTCTTCGCTTTGCTCAGCTCCGCGTCAGTGGAAAATACAAAGGAATAATACTGACTAGACCATATTTATGGCTCTAGACCATATTACCATAAGTTAAAGTAGAAAATTGTAAGTCACTACTTACGTCGCAAGCATTAACGAGTAGACCTTTGATGTTCATACAATTTAATACTTATTTTATGGTATTATGGTCTTTAAAACATTGGAGCTTTGCTCTGGAGGATATTGATCTGAAAATTCCCAATTAATACACTTTCCGTTCACTTAGCGGCGTATTTATACGTGGCAGCTACTGGGTAAAAATTAGTTCTATGGAACATACTGCTGGTAAAATTAGTGTTGTTAGGGCCACACTAACGGAAAAAGTCAATCATTATTGCGGTTAATATAATGGCAGTGTTAATGTAGTTCCGCCAGACTTATCTGTTCCATTGGACAGTATTTTGGTCCCATTTGTACAATTAATGGTACTAGTGGGACAAATCTGTCCCATTTGTCTGCCCGTGTACCATTAATGGTACAAACGGCACCGATTTAATCCACTAGTATCATGAAAAATAATACAAGTATGACACCCGGTATAACTTATTAAGATCGCAGGAAGATTGGATGCGGACCGCTTCAGTAGGTCGACCGCCTATCTCGATTCTCTCCTCTCGTAATGGCTACTTGTATCATTTCGCACCGTTTTACGCACAAAAGGCCTTAAATTTTTTTTTTTTTGCCAACGTTATCAAAAAAAAAATTTTAAGCGTTTTAGCGTAAAACGGAGCGAAATGTGGTGAAAGCGATACAAGTAGCCATTACGAGAGGAGAGAATCGAGATAGGCGGTCGACCTACAGATCGGTCCCATTGGAAATCTATGAGGGAGGTCTATGTCCAGCAGTGGACGTTTTGTGGCCGATGTGATGATGATGATGACACCCGGCGTTGCTAGCTCGTATCACCGGGCGGTAGTACTATTGATGGCCTTGTTTCCGTGTCCATCGACCTTTCCCGGCAGTGTGTTCCGCATGAGGGGCGCCGCCTGCGTCTACTGGTCCTGTGGGTCCGTGTGCGGCTGCGCGGCGATGTCCCGCAGCGCGAGCGCGAGCGCCCGCGTGGGGCGCCCCGACATGCGCTGCGCGCGCAGGTAGGGCGGCGCCGCGTGCGCCACCTTGCCCACGCCCGTCACGTCCACGTGCACCCAGTCGCAGCACACGAACCGCTGCAATGTGCACTTGCATGACGGACGGTGATAGTGGCTCACTATCAAACCATGAATTTTTCTCATTTGTCACCAGTGGTGAAAGCTAGTAAAGTGTGTGTTATACGTCGCCACTGGTGACAATCGGGATTATTTTTACCATTTGTCCCCAGTGGCGACGAAGCCAGTGGTAACAACCGGGAATAGACAGGAACGATTGAGTAAAGGAGATGTCGCCTTACATCATGTATTGCGCCGTCTCACTCGTTTTTGGATGGTTTTTAGAAATGATAGTAAGGTCATCTATCCTGACTTTTAGGTTATCTGTACTACCACAGATTACAGAATACTATGCTAGTACAGATATTCAACCGATACAAAAATGTGCGCCAGTTTTTAGTGTACCAAACCAATAGCGTTCCCCATACCTGAGACTATTAAATTAACGCCATCTATCGATCACTTGAGAAACTGATTCTAAATCCAATAACTTGTTAAATGATCTGGGAGATCTTGGTGGACAACTATAAATAAATAATGGTGACGATACTTAAAAAAATCACTTTGACAATTCACTCAATCAACCAATTTCGTAAAAAAGCGGGTTCTTACCTAAATTCTTTTTTCCATCATTGTGACGCCAACTATTACCAAGAAAAAAACTATATTTTTCTTAGGCAAATGTGGGACCACATTGTATTACTTATTATATTTTGAATAACAGTGTCCCAAGTAATCAATAGATGACGTTAATATAATTATGGCAAGTAATCTTCACTAATCGGCCTAGTAGAGATCTATAAAAATATAACCGAAGATTCGGTTATGCTTATACAGTTCATGATAAACCCAAGAACGAAAAAATGCTCTCTCAATTAACGATTTACATTATGAAAAATACCGTATTACTATAACCTAAATAAGAAAAATATTGCTATCTGCTTGCATTAGCTCATGTTTGCGACATGCGTAAGATACGTTTTGTTAATACGATTTTCTGAAGTTATGAAAGAAAAATGTTCTCTTGTAACTGTAGGTCGACCGCCTATCTCGATTCTCTCCTCTCGTAATGGCTACTTGTATCATTTCGCACCGTTTTACGCACAAAAGACTAAAAAAATTTTTTTTGCCAAAGTTAACAAAAAAAAAAAAATTAAGCGTTTTAGCGTAAAACGGAGCGAAATGTGGCGAAAGCGATACAAGTAGCCATTACGAGAGGAGAGAATCGAGATAGGCGGTCGACCTACTGGTTAAGTAAATTTAGTTACCAAAGTGGACGAAGGGTAAATTCTGTCTAAAATAACCCTAAGGGTACAACCAGGAAAACGTTGAAACGATAAACACGCTAAGTAAAGCTTACCCTAAGAAAAGCTGCGCCCAAACAAGGGGTGGCCGATCCCGAGCCTTTGTTTCTCAAGTCAACAGCTGGATCGTCTGGAATTGGAAATGACATGCAAATATATAAAAGAATTGTCTATATGTAACTCAAATTCAGTTTAAAAGACATTCGAGGTGATTCTCGCTTGAACCATTTGTTGATAGTTCCTCAGTAAGTACAGGCATGTACCGAAGAGTTGATGCTTAGTGGTTGTAGCTGTCTAGGAGTGCTATTTGAGATGTATAACTCTCAAAATCGGTGTCGAATAATTATCATTCGTTTTAGAATGGTGGCTCGAACGTTTGTCATGCTTTCAAAAATAACACTCCACGTGGCCTACTACCGTCTCTTAAAACCATGCAAGATCTAATGAGTAAGCGAGACAGCGCAATACATCATGTAAAGCGACATCCCCCTTACTCACTGGATCTTGCATGGTTTTAAGAGACGGTAGTAACTCCCTAGGTACCGGCATCTCACAAGATCAATGTCTTCTATACTGAGACATATTAACTGTTTCTCTTTTGAGACTTATTGATTCTAAATCCGATAACTTAAAAAGTCTACGTAAAGACGATACTTTAAAAGTGGTGTTTTAATAATAGGCTAGTTGACTTATATTTTGTTTTTGTTTAAAATAATTATTCTCTATTTGTATGGATTGAAAGCATTTTTTCCATATTTTTCCGAGCTCTCCAAGGCACCAAAATTTTATTTCAATAGTTAACTTTTAGAATCCTATCAAAAACACCTACGGCCATTTTTGCAGTTTTGTGACGCCAAGAACTACAGAGTCGCATGAAAATCATGCGATTCCACAGTTTTGTCGAATGAAAATCATCCGAATTAATGACCTTGAACGAATGACAGAAGTCAAAAGTAGGTCTGAACTACAGTTTACCAGAATAGTTGCGTCACGTCATGGTGGTTGATGGCCGGTTCGCGATTTGACAGTTCAGAATTTTAAGTAAAATCGAAATTATAATGCCATCTTGCATTTTTCCTAGCGGAAATCGATATATTTCGGTTTCGTGGGTCAAATACTGTAGCCTATTCACACTTTTCTGCCCAAAAATAAGTGGGACCTTCATTAAAAAGAATTAAATATATAAATTGTCAAAAAAAAAGCTAACTAGCTGTTCCCCGCGGCTCCGCCCCGCGTGGGACTCGGTTATATCGCGCCCAAAAGTAGCCTATGTTTGACCTCAGGTTGTTAACTACATCCCTACCAAATTTCATCACAATAAATCCAGCAGTTTAGCCGTGAAGAGGTGACAGACAGACAGACTTTCGCATTTATAATGTTAGTGTGGATGCGAGCTCGCACCGACGAGCTGCCGCTGGTAGTAGTGCCACAGCGGGAAGCGCCACGGGCGGTCGCCGGCGCGCGCGCCCGCCGCCCGCAGCAGCCGCCACGCGCGCTCGCTGTTGCTGAAGCAGCCGAACGCGCCGCCGCCCGTGGCCAGCAGCACGCCGCCTGCACACGACAACCACGCACCACGCTCGACTATACAACATTCTTTTTAGTAAATAATTATTAACTGATGGTGGCGCTCGTGTTCATCAAGGTGTCGTCTTAAGGTGATACCTCGGTGAACACTAGTGCCACCGTCATTTAAAAATCATTACTCACTGAAAACACAAGTTATCAAAAATCCCTCTGCTGTAATTATGGTTCTGGATCTGAACTTAATTTTAAACATAAATTATTAAATTATAATTACAAATTGCATTATTGCTTAAAACGGCCACTTTTAACAGTTTTGCAATGTGTAACTATATGGAACTATAATTTAATAATTGAATATGATTAAAATTAACTTCAGATCCAGAACCATAATTACAGCAAAGGGATTTTTGATAACTTGTGTTTTCAGTGAGTAATTATTTTTAAATGACGGTGGCGCTAGTGTTCGCCGAGGTATCACCTTAAAGAACTAGTTTCCATTGCCGTAAAAAGTATTCATACATACATACATATAATCAAGTCTTTATCCCATACGGGGTAGACAGAGCCTAGGGTCATAAGACCTTAGACCACGTTAAGCATGATGATAGTTGAAACAGAAAATCAATAGTGATTGGTTGCTAGCCGCATCGCCTATGTCATGATATCCCTATTCGCCAATTCCCTCAGTCGACTTTTACGGCTTGCGCGGGAAGAGAAGCAGCTGATACGTTCCATGTTTTTCTTTTTCTCCCAAACCAGCATGGACACGGAAACTACACTTATTTATACAGTAACTAGCTTTTGCCTGCGTGAACTTCCCACTGCTTTTTACCCGGAATGAAAGATAACCTATAAGGCCGAAACACATTATTAAAACGCGAGGCGACCTACGAAACGCGACGCGTGTTGAGCCAAATCAAACTGTACTACCCTCTATGATCAGAATCACACTTTCAACATCTTATGTTTATGTTAGGTGATTCTGATCATAGAAAACAATACTATGTTTGGCTCAACACGCGTCGCGTTTCGTCGGATCGCGTCGCGTTTTAATAATGTGTTTCGGCCTATATCCTTCTCAATACTTCTATGTGTTAACACTTTCGCTGACAGTAACGCCTCTCGACGTAGATAACAATATTTCGTGTACTGTCCGCGAAAGTGTTTACCAGTTGACTAAGCATCGTCTAGCTGTAGTATTGAACGTTTCAGTCAACAAATCGGCTAAACGACGTATAGATGTTTGATAGAACAGCTATTTTAACCAATTGGCTGCGATACGAAATTTCAGGAAGATCGGTTCAGTAGATAGGGCGTGAAAGCGTAACAAACAAACAAACTACTCACTATTAGTTGGATTCATAAATAAATTAAACCCAACCAATATTATAAATGCGAAAGTGAATTTGTATATTGTTTGTTACCTCTTCACGCCCTATTTACTGAACCAATGTTCATGAAATTTCGCATACACATAGGAGTACTGAGAAGGATATAGCGAACCTTTCGTCCCGGAAAACACTGTTCCCGAAATTCACGAAAAAAGGGTTGCGCAAAAGAGCTTGCCATGATTTATAGAATTAGCCTTCAACGATATAACTGTAGTTTTATAACAAAAAGCCTTAACTCACGTATGTATTGTGATCTATTCTCCTAGAAAACTCCGAATAGAAAGTGGTTACCGCGCCCTATGGGCGCCTGCGAAACCAGAAGTGTAACGTGCGCGTCGCCAACCTTAAAACAATCTTTACAGCCCTTTAAAATATAAGCGCAGCCACATCAGAATATGAATTAAAAATAAACATGCGGGTAAAAGAAAAACAATAAACAGCAAAGTTCTCACGAGTGAACGTGGCGACATCTATGACGAGCCCCGGCTTGTAGATGGCCTGTCCGTACACCAGCGCGTCCGCCATCATCAGGCGTCCTTCCATGTCCGTGTCCTCTATCTGAAAGATTGTAATGGAATTTAACTAAAAAACATCTTTCTAGTATACCTCGCTGTCGTAGGGATTTCGCATCTTTCTATAGTACCTGCTCTTAAACCTAGCTGTCGTTGGGATTTCGGAATATTTAGTTGTTATTTTTCCAGTTTCTCCATGTTCAAAACGTTATCTAGATGACTTTAAATACAGGCCATTTAAAAAATTAAACGACATGACAGCTGCCCAGCACTAGTATCACCATTATAGGTTCACGTAGTGATTATCGAGTCACGTTAAGTCGCTTCCTACGATATACTAATAATCTATCATTCGAAAACGAACGATAATCATTCGTTCGTCGGACAGATATATTATGACTCATCGGTTTTGAGTATGTTATACATTTAAAAAATAATACTTTAGGGCAGCTTGTGGCCCGATATCACTAGAAAAACCTATCTTTCTACATCTTGGGTGCTGTTATGGTTTTACCTATAGAGACTTCATTCAAATTGGAGTGAAATATTTTTCAAAGGTCAGTAATGCGCATACTCTTAGAGTTGCAGGCGTCCAATCCATGGGCTATGGGTATGCCTATTTTCTTACTAAATTGTTTTAAAAAAGATTGCCCTTACCAAAACAGACCAGTAACGGATCTGTCGGGTTTTGAAGCGATAGGTTATGAAAATGTATGAATTTATTTATTTAATCTATATCTATCTATCTATATATATATATATATATATATATATATATATATATATAAAACAGACGGGGGTTTGTTACAACACTTATAACTCGAGATCTGCTGAACCAATTTTCATGGTTATTGATTCGTTGGATTTGTCTCCGCCCCGAATAGAGGAATACATCATAAAAACATTGGAAAAATATGAAAAAAAAATAAAAATAAAAGAAAACATTTTCCCATACAAAATGTCCGTGGGCTGTAACTAGGGTGTACGGTAGGTGTAGGGTACGGTTGGTGTGCGTCAGGTGTAGGGTAGATGTAGGGTAGGTGTTGGGTAGGGTAGAGGTAGAAAAAAGGGTAGGACGAAGTCTGCCGGGTCAGCTAGTAAATAAATAAATAAGAAGTCCACCTGACCTGTATGTTGACCCCGTTGAGCGCGCGCACCACGTCGCCCACCTTCATGCACTGTCCGCTGATCATGTTCTCGCACAGCGGCAGCACCGCCACCACGTTGATGGGGATCTGGACACGGCGGACATTGTCGAAGATTATTTGGTGGTACGCATAACATCACTACCGATCATTCTCAATAGTTCCATTGGCAAACAGTTCCATGGAACAAGTGTGATTTTTTTTATTCTCAGTAGTTCCATGAAACAATACTTAACCAGACTTGTCTCACTAGTTCCTACATAGTATAAAACAAAGTCGCTTTCACTGTACCTATGTCCCTTTGTATGCTTAAATCTTAAAAACTACGGACCGGATTTTGATGCGGTTTTTTTAATAGATAGTGATTCAAGAGGAAGGTTTTTATGCCCATGCGAAGCCGGGGCGGGTCGCTAGTTTATGATAATTAAAAAAATACTGTTCTGTTTCTATGGAATTATTTGTTGGTGTCTTTATTAGGAATTTTGTGTGGATTATTATTCGTTAAATGTTTGTAAACAAGCGCAGTATCGATTACGTGACTTTTATTTTTGTCACCAAAATCTCCAAGTTATTGCTTTATAGGCAGCCGGGATTAAACAACGCGTATTGTGAAGCACGATGGAGCTTAAAATAACTATTTTAACTGCCTATGTAATCCAATGGTTAAGGCGTTTTCCTGTAGACCGGTTGTCGTGGGTTCGATTATCACGGAAAGCATACCTTGTTTAGTTATTTCCAGTTTGGTTTGGACATTACAGGCTTGAGTTTCCTAACTGTCTGATAATAAAGATGATTCCGTGCTTCGAAAGGCACGTTAATCCGTTGGTCTCGGCTGCCATCTGGTGGCCATTAAAGAAACTACCCCAGAAGCCGAACTCTGACATCATGGTGCATATGGTCAATTCTGTGCCGCCTACACGAAATGATTATAATGTTATAAGTGGTGAGTTCAACTATTTCGTCTCAGTAATGATTGTACTAAGTTAAACAAGCGAGAAAAATAGTGTCATTAGTCTATGGTCTCTTAAAACCATGCAAGTTCCAGTGAGTAAACGAGACATGCGATACAAGATGTAATGCGACATCCCCTTTACTCACTGGATCTTGCATGGTTTTAAGAGACGATAGTAACCCCCCAGATTAATCGAACTAGTGTGAGCTAGGGCTACCTTGAGCGTGGCGAGTATCTTGAGCGTGGCGAGCACGACGGCGGCGCCCGCCATGCTGCCGCGGTTGTCGCGCATGCGCGGCGCCGGCTTCAGGCACAGCCCGCCGCTGGCGCCACACAATGCAGCAATTACAATCACACAGGAGATTTTTCAACGTTTGCATTATACAAAACAAACGTATTATTTTGTTTTCTTTTTGCACTTAGGGCAATCGTTATTAAAGAAGAACAAAAATATTTATTTGCATAGAATGTGTACGACTTTAGATTTTTTAAGTCTAGATTCATTACATTAGAATTCTTTCTGTAAGTTTATCTATATATTTTCACTGTAGGTACTTAAATAAATGTACCTAATATATTGAATAGAAAATTAAATGTATTTTAACCTAGATTTTTTGCAGACATCTCGTTAAAAAAATAACCTTATAAAATCCTAAAAAACCCTAAAAAATCCTAAAAAACAATAAAATAAATAAGTACTTAAATTTCATGCGCAAATCGTTTTTGAAATCAATTTAACAATCTAAATAGCCTAGATTTATTAAATAGTAGTAAAATAATCAGCTCCTACCAGTCAAAGGTAACTCCTTTAGCCACCAGCAGCACCGGCGGAGCGCCCCCCTTAGCCCCGTGGTAGTGGCACTCCAGGAACACGGGCTCCTCGCAGGAGCCCTGCGCCACCGCGAGGAAGGCGCGCATGTCCTGCGACTGGATCCACTCGCGGTCGCGGGCTTCCACCACCACGCCCAGAGGGCAAAGCATGTCTAAGGCCGCCTGGGAATTACATACATACATATAATCACGTCTTTATCCCATACGGGGTAGACAGAGCCTAGAGCCATAAGACCTTAGGCCACGTTTAGCATAAAACAGGAAATCAATAGTGATGGGTTGCTAGCCGCATCGCCTATGTCATGATTTCCCCATTCGGCGATTCCCTCAGACGACTTTTACGGCTTGCGCGGCAAGAAAAGCAGCTGGTACATTCTATGTTTTTCTTTTTCTCCCAGACGAGCATGGAAGAATTAGGGTCTTAATTTATGTAAAATCCAAAAGAACACAGATAGAAGACAATGAATCCTGCATGTCAATAGATCTCCAAAGTTGTACAATTTAGGATTCAGCGTATCGCTGGGATGACAAAATTCTTGTATGAAAAACATGTTTTTCTTATAAGAATCTCAGGAAGAAGAAAACAGTTTGCGGTAATCAGATTTTTTATTAAGAAGGTATTTTTTAAGGTAGTTGCAGAATTACCCAATGACCTTCATTTATAGAAATTTTTATAAGGTCAACGTGTGACGTAAGCGGCTTGCTAATTTTTTTCAGTATTATCGAATTTCATATCTCTCTTTGGGATCATATACACTTTCCTTGGCACTAGTGCGAGCAGAAGTCGGCCAAATATTCATAACATGTTATTGTCATATTTTTATTCCAGTAAACATAACCTGAATTCATTTTTTCAACGTGGAGTGACGTCATCACTGTATGTATCTTTAAAATTTAAAAAAAATACAATATTATTATATTTTTTAAAATCGAATAAAGACATAAAAAAACACTCGCTGAGAAATTTCACATGTATGTAAGGTGGACACAAATCAACTGCAAATAATTTAAGAGCCGATTCAGACCACTATTCTGAACAACTTTTCCAAACAAACTTATATCGAAATACGAATTTTATTTTTGCACTCTCCATACTAAACTAGATCAGATGATTCTTAATTTGTATATGAGGTCAAAAATTTTTTTTCGTATATCGATACAAGTTTATTTGGAGAAGTTACTCAGAATAGCGGTCTTAATCTGCTCTTAAAATATTTGCAGTTGATTTGTATCCACCTTATATAATGATGAGTAGTGTTACCTGCGCGAGGTCGACGGGCGTCATCTTGTTGGCGGGCATGTCGGACAGGAACCGCGCCCAGTTCTGGGCCTCGCCGCGCACCCAGCCTTCATTCCACTCCTCGCCAGCACTCCCGTACTGGCTCACTTTCACTTTGGGCTTCTTACACGAGCGGAACTCTTCGAACCTGCGTCGAAGACGACACTAAATTTTGTTCGTGAATTTAAGACGATACCTCGGTGAACACTAGCGCCACCATCATTTTAAAATCATTGTCATAAATTATTAAATTATAGTTCCCTATAGTTATAAATTGCAAAACTGTTAAAAGTGGCCGTTATATGCAATATTGTAATTTGCAATTATAGGGAATTATAATTTAATATTTTTAAAATTAACTTCTGAGTCAGAACCTTAATTACATAAGGCGGCGTCAGATTTCGGATGCCAGGATCGGATCGGCTGCACCTCCACGAGTCCACAACCACGCGCCTACATCTCGGAGATTATAATACTCCGAGTTTAGCTATACATCAGCTTCTACGCTTTAGTTACCTACCTCGAATTACCCACTTAAGTATATATATTTATTTATTTTTCCACATATCATTACAGTTAGTGCGATATGTGACAGAGTAAGTATACAGATCAACCTTAGAGCAATATCTAAAATCCACCGACCAGATGGTCAGATGACCTAAAGAAGGTTGCAGGCAGACGCTGGATGCAGGTCGCTTCAAACCGCTCGTTCTGTTAATCTTTGGGGGAGGCCTACGTCCAGCAGTGGACGACCTGCGGCTGAAATGATGATGATGCATATCTAAAAGCAACATCTGCGAATTTCATCAAAGAACAGGTGATCAATCTTGCCCGGTTACCTTCCCTCCACCTCCCATGGCTCTACCAACCTCTCGGTTATACGAGCCGAATCTCGGGAGAGTGCGCTGTACTTGCATTTCGCATCTCATTCCAGTCGCACCGCTTGATCTCCCTATAAGTTCTCTATAGTGTCGCCTATCTATGCAATCATTGCATTTTAATAACTCTCCCCCATCTTTAGGGGGCTTACGTTCACACGTACGCCTCGCTTGCCTTCTCGGCCAGAGGCCCTTGCCCGGTTACCGTTGCTTGGGAGTTTAACAAACCTAAAATGAGACAGACTGACCTCCAAGCAGCCAGCTCGGCCGCCTCGGCAGCCGCATCAGGCGCGCCCCCCGCGTCCACCTCCACGAGCCCGCAGCCGCGCGCCTGCAGCGAGCGCACGCCCGCGCCCACGCCCCAACGGACATTCTCCTACCAATCCATAGTGTCAACAGTTTACGAAACTGACTTTACAAACACTTGAAAACTTTAACAAGTGAAGTGACATCAGCCATGAATTGCTACCCCCGTATTAAGAAACGTTAGCTAAGCCTATTTTAGTTAAAATGTGTTTCGTCTCGTTCTTTCACATGGAGTGTCAGGTAAGAGAGAAAGAGCTAAAACATATTTTAGTTGAAATGGGCTTATCAAACGTTTCTTAATACGGCGGTATGTCTTTAATTGTAAAGCTGGTAGTGTATTAATATTTATCTTTACATAGTATAAAACAAAGTCGCTTTCCGCTGTCGGTTCCTATGTATGCTTAAATCTTCGAAGTTTCGAATCTTCGAGTTTTTTTAATAGATTGAGTGAATTGATTCAAGCGGAAGGATTTTATGTAAGAAATAAATTAAAATACAGAATTTTCATCTTTATTTCCAGATATAATCTCAGTTTCCGAAAAACTTTCGAAATTGAAAAAGTTTTCAAAATCTAAGTAATTTTGAGAATATTCCGGAAATTCACAAAAGAAATATTCCCGTAAACTTTATTTTCCAGCAACACATCACTACGCATAACTGTCTTTGTGGTCCAAAGACCAAGAAATCCCCAACACGCGGAGTCAGCTTCAGCCGGCCAAAAGAACCTTTATGTCAACGTAATAAGGTTGTCGTTATTGCCATTCGCATCGGCACGGCTTGTCCGAACGGACGTCAGTTAGTCAACTGACCCGCTTAAGACAATATCGCGCCGATAACTAACTGTTAGGACTCTTTGAAAGAAAACCCGGAAGTCTTAGATTCATTTCCCAACGAGGAAGTAGGTATAGGTACTTTGTTATAAGGTTTTAGTTTGATTAGGGCAATGGAGACATGACTTGAAAAAACATGAAATAACAAATGGTTTTCCCTAGAGACTACAACATCATCATTTCGTGTAGGTGACATGGTCAATCGACCACGTACACCTTGGTGTTAGAGTTCTTCGGGACCACCTCTCGGCGTCTGACATGGTTTCTATACCGACTACTTTTTACAATATGAATACTTTTTCAAAAAGGGCGTGAAAAGATTCCTCGAGTGTCGCACACATGAATCTCCTAGTATTGCAGGTGTCCATGAGCTACGATGACCACTAACCATCAGATGGGCCGTATGCCTGTTTGCCAACAAAATCTTAAAAAAGAAAAAAATATTTAATTACAGTTATATCGCGCCCAAAAGTATTCTATGTTAGTCCCCTGGTCCTTAACTATATCTGTACCAAATTTCATCAAAATCAGTCCAGCATAATATTAGTATGGATAGTATGGAAGTATGGACTCACATCACTTACTAAAAATAAAATCAATGTGTACTCACCCTGGTCTCGTCTAGCTCCTCGAGCTTGTTGTAGCAGGCGTTCTTGGGCCCGTAGTGAGCGAGCGCCACGGCCGTGTAGCCGGGCACGTCCGTCACCGCGAACGCTTTGCCCAACTTCAACTGGCATGACAGTCTGAAACAAACAGTTACGTACTCACTATCTTATTGTGTAGTACAGGGTCATTGACCATGTACGTCTGGTATCTTGAATACCGCCCCGCAGATCAGATGGCAGCCTGGACCGACGGCTTAGTGTGACTTGCAAATTACCAGATGTGTGTGAGATGTGGACCACACCCAGTGTCTGATCTACAGGGGTGTAGCTACCGTCGTATCTGTCGTACAAATTATACAGGGCCCCCGGGTCACGGGGTAACGTGCGTAACAAAAATTAATAAAAAACTTTCCAAATATTGCCTGCCAGACCTGTCACTACTGTATTGTCCATTGAGGCAGAAACTGTAAATCTGAAGTCATAAATGATTTAATAAATCAGTTTGCCTAAAAAAGGGCAAGGAGAGTGTGTATTTAATTTGAATTGTTAGTAAAAATGTGGGAACACATATATATAGATACAGACAGAAAGATAATTATGATAAATAAATATTTCTTTTAATTTTATGCAAAAATTTTTTTTTCTTATGTGAGAAATCTTTACAAGATATAGAACACACCCAGTGTCTGACTCCGAGATGTTGACAACACCCAGTGTCTGACTCCGAGATGTTGACCACACCCAGTGCCTGACTTCGAGATGTCGACCACACCCAGTGTCTGTCATCGAGATGTACACCACACCCAATGTCTGACTCCGATATGTTGACCACACCCAGTGTCTGACATCGAGATGTTGACCACGCCCAGTGTTTGACATAGAAATGTCGACCACACCCTGTGGCTGACATCGAGATGTAGACCACGCCCAGTGTCTGACTCCCGAGATGTAGACCACGCCCAGTGTCTGACTCCGAGATGTTGACCACGCCCTTTGTCTGACATCGAGATGTTGACCACACCCAGTGTCTGACATCGAGATGTTGACCACGCCCAGTGTCTGACATCAAGATATAGAACACACCCAGTGTCTGACTCCGAGATGTTGACCACACCCAGTGTCTGACATCGAGATGTTGACCACGCCCAATGTTTGACATAGAAATTTCGACCACAACCTGTGTCTGTCATCGAGATGTAGACCACACCCAGTCTCTGACTCCGAGATGTTGACCACACCCAGTGTCTGACTCCGAGATGTTGACCACACCCAGTGTCTGACATCGAGATGTTGACCACGCCCAGTGTTTGAAATAGAAATTTCGACCACAACCTGTGTCTGTCATCGAGATGTAGACCACACCCAGTGTCTGACTACGAGATGTTGACCACACACAGTGTCTGACTCCGAGATGTTGACCACGCCCTTCATCTGACATCGAGATGTAGACCACACCCAGTGTCTGACTCCGAGATGTTGACCACGCCCAATGTTTGACTCCGAGATGTTGACCACACCCAGTGCCTGACTTCGAGGTGTGGACCACACCCAGTGTCTGACTCCGATATGTTGACCACACCCAGTGTATGACTCCGAGATGTTGACCACGCCCGTTGTCTGACATCGAGATGTAGACCACGCCCAGTGTCTGACTCCGAGATGTTGACCACACCCAGTGTCTGACTCCGAGATGTTGACCACGCCCTTTGTCTGACATAGAGATGTAGACCAGGCCCAGTGTCTGACTCCAAGATGTTGACCACACCCAGTGTCTGACATCGAGATGTTGACCACGCCCAGTGTTTGACATCGAGATGTTGACCATACCCAGTGTCTGACTCCGAGATGTTGACCCCGCACTTTGTCTGACATCAAGATATAGAACACACCCAGTGTCTGACTCCGAGATGTTGACCACACCCAGTGTCTGACATCGAGATGTTGACCACGCCCAGTGTTTGACATAGAAATTTCGACCACAACCTGTGTCTATCATCGAGATGTAGACCACACCCAGTGTCTGACTCCGAGATGTTGACCACACATAGTGTCTGACTCCGAGATGTTGACCACGCCCGTCATCTGACATCGAGATGTAGACCACACCCAGTGTCTGACTCCGAGATGTTGACCACACCCAGTGTCTGACTCCGAGATGTTGACCACACCCAGTGCCTGACTTCGAGGTGTGGACCACACCCAGTGTCTGACTCCGATATGTTGACCACACCCAGTGTATGACTCCGAGATGTTGACCACGCCCGTTGTCTGACATCGAGATGTAGACCACGCCCAGTGTCTGAGATCGAGATGTTGACCACGCCCAGTGTTTGACTCCGAGATGTTGACCACACCCAGTGCCTGACTTCGAGATGTCGACCACGCCCAGTGTTTGACATAGAAATGTCGACCACACCCTGTGGCTGACATCGAGATGTAGACCACGCCCAGTGTCTGACTCCCGAGATGTTGACCACGCCCAGTGTCTGACTCCGAGATGTTGACCACGCCCTTTGTCTGACATCGAGATGTAGACCAGACCCAGTGTCTGACTCCAAGATGTTGACCACACCCAGTGTCTGACATCGAGATGTTGACCACGCCCAGTGTCTGACATCAAGATATACAACACACCCAGTGTCTGACTCCGAGATGTTGACCCCGCCCTTTGTCTGACTCCGAGATGTTGACCCCGCCCTTTGTCTGACTCCGAGATGTTGACCACACCCAGTGTCTGACTCCAAGATGTTGACCACGCCCAGTGTTTGACATCGAGATGTTGACCACACCCAGTGTCTGACTCCGAGATGTTGACCCCGCCCTTTCTCTGACATCAAGATATAGAACACACCCAGTGTCTGACTCCGAGATGTTGACCACACCCAGTGTCTGACATCGATATGTTGACCACGCCCAGTGTTTGACATAGAAATTTCGACCACAACCTGTGTCTGTCATCGAGATGTAGACCACACCCAGTGTCTGACTCCGAGATGTTGACCACACACAGTGTCTGACTCCGAGATGTTGACCACGCCCTTCATCTGACATCGAGATGTAGACCACACCCAGTGTCTGACTCCGAGATGTTGACCACACCCAGTGTCTGACTCCGAGATGTTGACCACGCCCAGTGTCTGACTCCGAGATGTTGACCACACCCAGTGCCTGACTTCGAGATGTCGACCACACCCAGTGTCTGTCATCGAGATGTAGACCACACCCAGTGTTTGACATAGAGATGTTGACCACACCCAGTGTCTGACTCCGAGATGTTGACCCCGCCCTTTGTCTGATATCAAGATATAGAACACACCCAGTGTCTGACATCAAGATATAGAACACACCCAGTGTCTGACTCCGAGATGTTGACCACACCCAGTGTCTGACTCCGAGATGTTGACCCCGCCCTTTGTCTGATAACAAGATATAGAACACACCCAGTGTCTGACATCGAGATGTAGACCACGCCCAGTGTCTGACTCCGAGATGTTGACCACACCCAGTGTCTGACTCCGAGATGTTGACCCCGCCCTTTGTCTGACATCAAGATATAGAACACACCCAGTGTCTGACTCCGAGATGTTAACCACACCCAGTTTCTGACTCCGAGAAGTTAACCACACCCAGTGTCTGACTCCGAGAAGTCGACCACACCAAGAGTCTGACATCGAAATGTTGACCACACCCAGTGTCTGACTCCGAGATGTAGATGTTGCAAAAAACAATCGGGCGGCCGCCAATCTAACGTTCTCTCTAACTGGTTTGTTCCTAAATCACTTTTTACGAAATCCACGAAAAGGAGGAGTGGTCTATTCTAAGGTTGCATAACAAGAAGTAGAGAACCCTATGGTAGTGATAAAAAGTGACGGCGCAAGATAGAAAGAGATGCAAATATAAATCCTAGATGCTAAGGGCTGTGTGAACTAAATTAGACCGTATTTCGTGGCTTGAAAAGTCGTTTTGTATGAGAATGACTTTGCAGTGTGAGACTTCTCTATGTTAGTACTATTAAGTATTCTGTGGTTTAAACAATACTAACTCAGAAAGCCGCTGACTCAGCTTGCCTTCCGCCTTCTGGTCAACCTCCGCCGCGGATTCCGTCAGCTCGAACTGTCCATCAGTCTCGTACACACCCAGCACCAAACCTTTCTGGAAAATTCAAGACAAAATACAAGTCGAGTATTAAAAAAACAAACAAGCTTTTCTTTACAATTGGTATAGTTGGCAGCATTTAAGTTTGCAATAAACTGAAATGACCTTAAATGCGCAGTAGCCGATTTTCATACAAATTTTAACGTGCGCAGCCCCCCGCACGTCCCGTTTGTGTCCAACTTATGTGCGGGTATTATAGTACCTAAATGGTGACCTTGAAGTAGCAAATGGGGTAGTTAAAGGTCACAAGTACATGCTGGGAGCTTTTTTCTGTTTAAATAAGGAGACTTAAAAAGTGACTTATAATACCACATGTCAATAACAGTTGAAATTAGTTATGAGGATAGAAAACCTGAATAGTTAGACTTAGAAGCAATCACTACAAGATGTGGAATGTGGACTAAAATGGATTTTTGTATAGATTTAAAAAATTACTTCTTCATTATTGGATAAGGTATAGGGTAATATACCTACATAAGTAAGTAAGTAAGTAAGTATATCTTTATTCACAAAAAAACATGGTATACATTGGTGTTACAATTATTAAATATTGTGTCACATGTTTTGTCATATTAAATGACGTGTGAATGCATAACGTGTCATATTGAATTATAACTTAAATTTTACATTATAAACATATTATCAAAGAAAATTGCATATCACAACAAAAAAAAAAAATAATAATAGGAAATTCACATGCAAATGTCATAATTTACTCTGAAGGTCAAAAAATTCATTAATGTCATAAAATGGTCTGTCATGTAGCCATATGCTTAGATTCTTTTTAAATGAGTAGTTAGTCAAGTGTTTCATATCATTGGGCAAACAATTATAAATACGAATACACATATTATGTGGACTGTTTAAACATTTTTTTGAGTGTGCTATATCATCTAGTACAAGTCGATGTGGATTTCTTTGAGGTCTATTATTTACATCAATAGCTTTCCTAAACAATTTTATGTTTTTATGTACAAATAAACATATTTCATAAATGTACAGAGATGGTAATGTCAAAATACCCATTTTTTTATATAGTGGCTTACATGTGGTGCGTGGAGGGACTCCACATATTGCCCTCACGCATTTTTTCTGGGCTATGAATGTCTTTTGCCATTCTGTACTATTACCCCACATCATTATACCGTAGCGCAGTACCGATCCCACATAAGCATGATATGATGTGGTGGCCGTTCTCATATCAGTTGCTTTTTTTACCTGTCTCAGAGCATACACAAATTGATTAGTTCGCTTACCTATGACATCAATTTGTTTTTTCCAATTCAAATCTTGATCAATAATTACCCCTAAGAATTTAGCACTTGTGACTCTATTTATGTTTTTTATATTTAATGTAAAATTGCAGTGAGGATGTTTAGAATTATTGAATTGAATGTAATTTGATTTATTCAGATTAATATTTAAATTATTATATTGTAGCCATTGGATAACTTTGTCAATTGTATTATTAATGTCATTTTCATGCTCATTTATTCCCTCATTGTCACGTTTTTTTGCTTTTGTTGTTATAATTATAGAAATGTCGTCAGCATATAAGATGCACTTATGGTTTGTTATATTGAAAATGTCATTTATATATAGCAAAAACAACAATGGGCCCAGCACACTACCTTGTGGTACGCCATTATTTATTTTTTTGTAGGATGATATATAAGATGACATTTCATTATTTAATATTTTGTTAATTACAACGCCTTGATACCGTTCATTAAGATATGATGCTATCCACTGCAGCGCTATTCCTCTTATACCAATTCTCTCACATTTATTCAAAAGCCTATCGTGTGACACAAAGTCATATGCTTTAGATAAATCGAAAAAAAGTCCTGTAGTAAAGTGGTTATTATTCAAGCTGGTGAGGATTGTATTTATTAGTGTATAGATAGCTAAGTTGGTAGATTTATTTTTTTGAAAACCAAATTGATTTTCGTGTATTATTCCATGTTTGTTACAAAATTTCATTAGCCGTTTAAACATACATTTCTCGAAAACTTTAGAAAATATTGATAAGAGGGTAATTGGTCGATAGTTATTTATATCATTTCTTAAACCTTTTTTATGTAATGGTTTCACCAACGATAGTTTAAGTGCGTTTGGAAAGATTCCGGAGGAGAAAGATAAATTTATGAGGTGAGTAAGTACAGTGAGTACTTCAGGGCAGCAAGATTTTAATATTTTTGTATTAACTCCGTCATATCCTTCCGAATTTGTATTTTTAAGGGATAGTATTTCCATTTTTACCTCCTCTTCTGACATTGGTTCTACAAAAAAGGAATTGGGTAAGATTTCGTTTGAGCATGTTTGCGGTCTTATATTTGATGTCAGGTTTTTATTAGTCAAATTAATGAAATAGTTATTAAATGCATTTGCAATGTCACTAGGTTTTTCTAATTGTTGATTATTAAATTTAATTTCCGTTATAGAGTCATGTGATTTTTGATTAGAAATTTCATTCTTGATAACCGCCCATGTAGCTTTTGTTTTATTTTGACTTTTGTCTATTAGAGCAATATTTGATTTCTTTTTTGCTTTTATAATACATTTTTTTAATAATTGTGAGTATTCTAAATAGCTTTTTTTATTTATTTCAGACTTATTTTTGTAGTATTTATATCTTAACAATCTTTTATTTTTACAACTAATTTTTAGGCCCCGACTAATCCATTTTTTATTGCTATTTGTTATATTATTAATTTTTATTCTTATTTTAGGGAAACAAAGATTATAAAATAGACAAAACAGTTCATGAAAGCGGTTAAACGCATTGTCTAAGTTTGATTCTTCATAAATCTCTGTCCACGAGAGACTACGGAGACATTCACGAAATTTGCAAATATTATCAAAACTATAATCCCTTCTATAGATCATGTATGACTTAGGTTTAGTACAGACAGATTGTATTTTAAAACTAAGCATCTGTGCCGTTTCGTGATCAGAAAGATACAGAGGTAAAACATCAGCAGAAGCATCCTCTATATTACTTAATATATGATCCAAACATGAGTTTTTTCGTGTAGGAACATTTATGTGGAGTTTAAAAGAGTAATTATTACATATATCATTCAGGTAGGTACTCTCTCTACTTGAATTGAGCGTATTGATATTTATATCTCCAATTATAACTACTTTGGATTTAAGTTTATTTTTCTTAGACATTTCGTGTAGCAAATTGTTAAGTTTGTCCAAGAATACTATTTTATCAGAGTCTGGAGTTCTATATACACATATGATAATTAACTTGATGTTAGGGACTTCTATTCCACAAACTTCAAACGTTGATTGTGCTTTGTATTTATTGGATAAAGTAAATTCATTATAAATTAAACCTTTTTTTACTAGAATGCAAGTACCACCTCTACATTTTGTTCTATTATATGAAGTAGCAAACTCATAGTCATTCATAGTTACAAATTTTTCAAGTCCATCCTTTAAGAATGATTCTGAAAAACACATTACATCAGGATATTTATTTTTTTCTTTAAGTTCCTCAAGCGTTAGTTCCAATAAATCTTTTTTGTCTAAAATACTAGCAATATTCTGATGAAAAATTTTAAATACATTTTTTTTGTCTTTATTAACTTTTGCCTTTGAACTTTTACGAGACACGAAAAAACTTTGATTTTTCAATTTTTGGAAAGTAGTTAAACAATGTACCTTTTTTGCTTATATTGGGTAATACTACATTTTCAACCTGTGGTTGAGAATTGAGTTTTTGACGCTTAAAATAATATGTTATTTTACCTTTGTGATTATCAGTACATTGCTTTTGATTATACAGTTCATTATTCATCGTTTTATTTCTTGCTAATAATATGTTTTTCAGTTCCTTAAAATTTAAATATTTTTTGCTATAATCTAAACAATCAATGACATGGTTAATTGACTGACATAAATAAAACAAATTTTTATACTTGCATCTCACAAAATTACAATTGTTATAAATGGAGCAAATTTCATTAATTCCATTATTTATATTGTTAATATTAATGTAATCATTCCTAAATATATTGAGTAAAAGTATGTCATTATTCCTAAACCTATAGCATAATTGCTTCAATTGCGATGTCAAAATTTTTAAATCGTAGTCATTTTCACCTGTACATATTACCAATTTGTCATTTATATTCATGTTAAAGTTATTAAAACAGTTTTTTATAACATCGGATGTGAGGGCATTTGGCTTAGTTTCTGATATGACAGTATATTCTTCATATTTGGAATTTATTCTAGACTGGATTAAAGCTGAAGCTAAATTGGAACATTGTTGCGTACCAAATATATAGATCTTCCTTTTTTCTGTGTTGTTCTCTGAGTTTTTATTTTTACACGACTGGTTATGTTTGGTTTCTTTATCTTCATTGGACAATTTCTGCTTCAGGAGGATTACGCAATTTTTTTGTTGTTCTATTTCTAATTCTATCTTTTTTATTTTATCTTCTATGTCCTCTATTTTAATTTTAGAATCTTCTTCTGGTGTCATTTCCAGATCCAATAAATTATTATTAATAGGAGTTGAGAATATTTCTGGGGATTGTATAAGACGTTGAATTTTCTTTTTTTTTATACTATTGATCAATTGATTTTACATACCTAACAAGAGCGGGTAAAGTCGCGAACAACTAGTCAATAATAAAGCTAAAGAATTTGTTTGTCTGCTATTAAAGCTTATAACTTCAGAACTTCTGGTCGGATTTGAAAAAAAATCTTCCTACAAAATCTTGATTCTTGGGGATGGTTAAAAACAACAGCTGTAGGGGAAAAGCCAGTCTTAAATAAATAATCTTTCAGTACACTGACCTTACTTCCATCTAATGATGGTTCATCTGTTTCATCAGTGTTAAGCGAGCAGGCAGCTGTATCAGAGTAAGGCCTTGCTAGCCTCACGAAACTTAGCCTCCGGACAATATAACTAGTCAAAAATAACTTTGTAAATTGCATTTTGAAAAAAAATATTACATAATTTATAAAAGTTTGTTATGGAGAAATTTTTATTTAGACCAACTAGATTTATTTTGATAATATTGTTTCAAAAGTAGAATTTGACATGGATATTAAACTTTTTAAAATTGAATTGATAAAAATAGTTTCACATTGTTAATTACCCATATATACAAATATATTTGCAGCCAGACTTTCAAATAATAAAAAAAATGATGTATTTCTTGTGTAATTATTATTAATGAAATAAATGAAAAAGCTTATTTCAGATTATGTTGACTGTACTGCTAGACCTAATGGTTAAAAAAAAACCTTGCAATAATTAAAATTAAATTACTTCTATCTTTTTGTGCAATTTTATTCAAAAGTAAATTTAGGTTTTAAAAATACTCACACATTTTCTTCATTTGGTAGTTAATTCATACAAAATAATTCCTTTGAATAAACAGTTAACTGCTCAGTTTTTGCAGTAGTTTTACTTATGTAATGATTATACTATGGTATCACTTATTGACTATATGTGGGTCTCAAAAGACCACAAATCACAACACGACTCCATTATCAAAAATGCCAGGATTTGCGATTAAGTAATTGGTAATTCATCAGAAATTACAGTCATCAAAAAATCAGCTGTGTTCAATTGATATGCAAAATTTGCTAATTATTTTCAAATCTAATATTGAAAGTGTATCTACATCATCAAATAGACAAACACAGAAGTAACATTATTCATCTTTTATTTCCAATGTTAAGTTTAAAGCTAGTAGTCTTTGGTACATGTCTGATCGTGAGCGACAGTCTATTGTTGCGCGGCACCACAGTTCCCCTCTCAAAAATACTCGAGCACATACCCAGATTAGCTACCGTATCATCTAAAGCGTCATCAGTGACATCCTCAATACAGTGCAGGTAGTAATTGAACAGTTGGTCTTGCAGGATCAACAAACTCCTCGGCTCCAAAAGCAGAGAAAACACATGCTTTGAAATTTTAATATCTTCATCAGAACTTGTCTCTAGGAACTTAAGAACTATGTGAGAACCTACGGACAGAGTAGTTATCGTAGGATAAAACAGAGTACCATCTAAATGCGGCATTATGCCCTGACCAGGCAGATATTCATTGACTAGGACATGATTAGGTCTTTTACCGCCCATAACGTTTAAAGAATGAATCCTCTCAAGGTAGTCGTCTAGCCATTGTGGTATAGTCTCCGCTATCATGCCGTTCGGGTGAGGAATACCTCCCCAGTTCTGTAGACGACGGTTGGATAACTGTGTCCACTTAGGTTTTGGTGCAGAGTAAATATTTGACATAATTGAGCTCTCTTCATTCTCCGATATGTAGTTAGGTATGTAATAGGCTTTCGGTGGAACCTAAAAAGATAACGTAAGTCAATATAATATTGCAATTAAAACTGAATAATTTGATCAACCAAATAAAAGTTTAACATACGTTTTGTACTAAATAATGATCAATAGCAATACTATCATTTTTGGACATTTTTTATATTTTTGAGACAGACAGAGCAGTTTATAAAAAAAATGTTTTGTTTTGCAGAATTTTCTAATCTTTCTAAAATCTAAAATGTAAACAAACACAAGACGAAAATTGATGAATTGATGACCAATGTCAATGACATTGACATAAGATTGGCCAGGAGGAGGTCGACAGGCACATGACAGTGGCGTGCGATCATCATCATTAAATCTGCGATGATAGGATTTTTTTTTTTTTTTTTTTTTAATTACTACTACCTCCGACTGAGCCAGAGCCTGTTCTAACTTGAGCCTGATGCATACCAGTTCTCGCTTTCATACCTCTCGTACTTTCATACTTCATCCTAATTCCTTACATTCATCATCTTTTGATCTATTTAACGGGTGGGATGCCCGCCTATCGCATGCTAGCTAACTACTTGATTTTGTTCTTTATTCTTTATTTATTATGTGTAGGGGTATTCAAAACAGTAGACTTCTTTTATTAGTACTTGGGTTTACAATTATACTTATAACTATAATATTTTTGCTTAAATCTACAACAATATTTTTATATTCTATTTTAACAGTTAAATTTTTCTACATTATATTATTCTTTCTTTTTACTTGTTATGTAGGGGTATTCACAAGCAGTATACTTTATTTATTATCATTTAGGTCTACAATCGTGTACTTATAGCTATAATATTCTTGCTTAAATCTATAACACTTTATTTTTATCTTTTAATTTATCAGTTACATTTTCTCCTTTGTTTACATTTTATTCTATATGATGTTTAACAATATTTTACTTAATATTATGTCATCACATTTTTGTTTCCATTTTGCTTATTGACTATCTTAAAGATTCTAATACAATATTGGAGAGCGATGATAGGATTATAATCACCCACGCCACGCGCAGGTAATGCCATAAGGATTGATGATGAATATGATGATAACGTACATCATCAACAATGTGCATACGTTAATCACGTACTGGAAGCTACTATTTGACCTTTAAAAGCAATACAAAAACACTATTTTCGGGCTTGCATAGGTAGATCATGGTAACGTGGTTAATAAATAAAGAATGTAGTATAAAAACGTTTAGTTTTAGTCCTCAATTTATAATAAAAAATCTTTGACTATTGACAAGCTGACCACTTAATTATTTACTAACTATTGGAGAAATTAGTAATCAATCAACTATAAAATATTGTGTAAAAACAAAAAGTAAAATTGAATTTTTTTAGGTTGTCGTCGTTATATGTATTAAAAAATCTTCATTTTTTTACAACTTTGTTTGTACAACGCAACCCGTGGAATCACAAACAAAACGTTGTAGCCAACCTTTTTGACAGGAGTGCACAGGAATAAAATTATGATATTTGTTAGATATTTTTTTGTAAATATTTATTGAAACAGGAATTGTATAATGTGATCACTATGGGTGGTTGCATAGGAATAACTAGGAGCAGAAGTGGGCCGATCGAAGAGTCATCGGGGACCGTGTCGCGGCCCAATTCGGGTACGTGAGCAATCTGTCGCCGTGGAGACGACCGTGGTTCAACGCTACATTCATTAATCTTGCTTATTCTAACGTAGGTGGGCTGAGGAAGAACCAGTCATTGTGTCATGAGACAATCAGGTGGAAGAGTGACGTTCCATTAACAGAGGGTCAGTTGCGAAGTAAAAGAGATGAGTTTTGGGACACTGCACCAGCTTTCGAAGGTCGCAAGGAGATTTGGGACGCCCTGCGTGCGGCGGCGGTGGCGGCCGAGGCCATGGACTTCCAGTTGGCGCAGGCCATTCTGGATGGAGCCAGTGTCTCTGTGCCTAATGGATATTTGACTGAGTGCTATGATGAATGGGGAACAAGATATCAGGTAAGTTTTTCAAGCTATTATTGACCTTTATCAGCATAGGAAATGGTAATTTTTTTAAAGATATGGTGAGCTGCTATTACAAATGTTGCATAACAAACAAGAGACCCGAGAAAAGTTCATGCGGGCGAAGCCGCGGGCGAAAGCTAGTTGTTTATATTGGTGAACTTGTGTGGCTGATTCTTCTATTCATACCTTACAACACAGGTTTTCTGGGCATCCTTTGTAGGGCATAGGTGATTGATAAATCAATACTTAGTTTCATATTATTAGCATTATTGGCTTTGGCCTTGTAATACATACATATAAAGGGAAAATTAAAAATAAAATATAGGTAAATAATAATGGGTATTATTATTAAGCTGTTGCCCGCAGTTGTCCCTGTGGTTATGAGATGACAATTGAAAATGTATAATTAATCCCAACTAATATTATAAGTGCGAAAGTGAGTTTGGTTTGTTTGTTTGTTACACTTTCACACTCTATCTTCTGAACCAATCTTCATGAAATTTCGCATGTACACATAGTTAAAAGTGTTGAGAAGGACATAGGGTACCATTCATTCCAGGAAATACACAGTTCCCAAGAGAAAATCACGCGGATGAAAGATAGTATAAAATAATAGAGCTGAACAATTTGTTTGTGTGTTTAAATGCTTATAACAAACTTAAAATTTATTGTAAATATAGTGTCATTGAGTTGGTATCGCAAAACACAAAGTCTCGATCTTATATTGGGACTAGAGAAATCTTTGTACATAATTATTTCATATATAAAAACTACCTAATTTAGACATTACCCTTGGTAAGTTATTGTTTATTAATCCAGAAGTCATGTAAAATCAATTTCCAGGTACCAATATACTGCCTGTCCCCACCAATCAACATGGTGAAGGAAGCCCACGGGCGGGATTCCCCGGCTGAGTGGTCGGAGCCGGTGGAGGGCGGCGCGGAGGTCACGCTGAGACTGCGGCTGTCAAACACCTGCAAGGATGTCGAACTGGCTGTCTACTCAAGGCATACTATAGCGCAGTGCAAGAATAAACTTCACGTGAGTAAATTTATAATGGTTATTGCAGCATGGTAAACATCAGAAGTGGATGAAGAATAAATAAATAATTTATTTATTTCAGAACAAAGCTCTCGGAACATGTTTGACATTTCCCAATGTATCACTATCACTACACAGTATAAAACAAAGTCGCTTTCTCTGTCCCTATATCCCTTTGTATGCTCAAATCTTTAAAATTACGCAACAGTATTTGATGCGGTTTTTTTAATAGATAAAGTGATTCAAGAAGAATGTTTTTATGCCCATGCGAAGCCGGGGCGGGTCGCTAGTAGATAGATAGATAAATGAATTTTTGCCCGATATAACCAAGTACCATGCGGGCGGACAAGTAGAAAAGTAGCCTATTGACCTCCGGGCATTAACTAAGTATATCCATACCGAATTTCATCGAAATCGGTCTAATGGTTTAGAAAAGCGTAAACGTGAAAGCGTAACACACAAATATATAGACAGTGACTATCGCATATTCTTATATTAGTATAGATGAATAAAAAAGTATTAGTTAAGTATGTATGAAGACACGACAGTTGACCAGACTAGGAATCGATCTAATCATTCGACGCGCGTACCGGCATGCTATTGAACTGCCGTGACGTCACAAAACGTGCATTAATATTTATAGTCTGTGCCCGATTGATGCCGCTTTATGTATTGTTTATTGCTGGCTGTTGACATTTTATTACCCACTTTGACGAACTCCGTGGCGTAATGGTTAACACGCTTGTCTGCGAATCTGGAGGTACTGGGTTCGATGCCCAGTCAGGGCAAGTTGGAATTTGTACTTGTCTAATTAAAGATAGTTTTTGTTACTTTTAATTTCGACTCAATACTATGATTTATTGGTTTTGAAATATAGTATTGTTGACTTAGCATTTCATAATATTCAGACTGTCCTCGGGGCTAGCTTAATCTGTGTGTTGTATTGTAATATACTTACTTATATAATATTAACTAATTTAACCAGAAATCGTCACAGTCACTCTCTGATTCTATGGATATCGTAAAATACGATTAAAGGGCAACAATTATAAAAAGATAATAATAAAATTCATTTATTTCATACAAAATATGGGTTCATGTACAATTTTAAAATTAAAATAAAAGCAAATGCACAAAGACGACTCTACACATTAGACACGAAAACACTACACCCATAGAGCAACCTCTATGGGTGGTAGTGTTTTTCAAAGAGCAATTTTACGATAGGCAAATACATTCTCAAGGTATCACCAAGGTGACCTCGCGCCCATCTTTCGCGAGCTATATTCTTGACTGCCAACAACAAACTCTGAAATTGCCAATGAAGATGTATAAAAAAAATATGTTAGCAAAGTCGTCGCTTCATTCCAATTCGACAATGCCCTAAATCAGAGCTCTGAATGCTAATTTAATATGCAGCGTGACTCAGTGGCCACTGTTGTAGTGTTGAAGTGATTTTGTACTCGACCGGCACGCCTCATAATCCCAACTGAATATTATAAATGCGAAAGTGAGTTTGTATATTTGTTTGTTTGTTACCTCTTCACGCCCTATCTACTAAACCAACCTACTTGAAATTTCGCATAAACATAGCTAGTATTGAGAAGGACATAGGGTACCTTTTATCTCGGGAAAAAGTACTTCCTTTCCTCAGGGAAATTTACGCGGGCGGAGAACTAAACTATATCGATTGGCGACCACGACCACCCACCGACCAAATGGTCAGTAGCATGGCCTGAAGAAGGTCGACGGGCAGGCGCTGGATGCAGGCCGCTTCTAACCTGTCATTTTGGAAATCCTTGTGGGAGGGCTATGTCATTTAAGCCTCAGGCAGGGTGATGATGATTCAACTTTATACCTCATTCCAGGCACAAGAGAACATAGAACCGTGGCGCCAACGCTGGTTCTACGGCGGGAAACTCCTCGGAGACCGGTTACTAGTAGAGGAAGCTCGCATCACGCCCGGATACGTGGTGCAAGTGATCGTGAGCACGGAACCACAGCCGCCCAGCTAGTCGAGCCGGCGACGCCCGCACATGTACGTCGTCAACATATACAGGCTGCCTAGCGGTGAGTGATACCGGTTACATTGTGCGATGAGAAATGTCATTCGAAATTCAAAAATGTGCGAGAAATGTCAAAATGTGGAATAATTTTGAATTTGGAAAATACAGCGGTGAGCGATTAATCTCCAGTTACATTATGCGATTAAAATGAAAAATTAACGATGTTTAAATTTGTGCGATTTTGTTTCGAGATAGGTATGTCATTTGTTTAAATGTTTCATGTTGAATTTGGAAGATGGTGAGGGAATAAGTTTAAATTTAAAAAATGTGTAGGTTTCGCAGTGGTGAGTGATACACTCCACGGTTACAGTTTGCGAAGAGAAATGTGACGTCACAAAATTTAAAAAAAAAAGTTTTGGAAATTAAAAGAAAAATACAAACAGTTATTTAGTGTTCCATTTTTTAAATGAAGAAAATGCCTATATATTTTGAAAGTCAAACGCAGCGGTACTTATTAACGTCACAGGTGGACGCTGGATGCAGGCCGCTTTAAATCGGTCAGATTGGACATATATATGAGGGAAGCTTATGTTCAGCAGTGGATGTGACTGAAATGGTGTTTTTGAAAGGATTATTTTTCAACTCATTATTAGCTAAGAATGAAAGTAGGTTCAAACTCCAGAATTTTGTGTTTTTCCAATGAAATAAAAAATGGATGTGTTTATGCAGGAACTTGTTCGTTTTAATTTTAACAAAAGTAACTAATTTGATTTTATGAACAGAATAATAATTACTGTAATTAATATAGCCTCACACATTTCATCCAAGTTTGAAAATACATGGTTACCACGTACACACATGACATGTCAACTCGAGAAATCGAAAAGAAGAAAAGAGAAAGGACTTACATTAACCAATGTCATTCAAGGTCGACTATTATAAGTCTTATGACGTCACATAATTGTGTGCTGAAATGGGGCGGGGTAATTATATATCTCTCGCAAAATTTCGAAAGAAAAGAACTATTTTCTTTTTAATTCTGCATAAAGAAAAATTTTTGTCTATTTATTTACATAGTAAATTGTGGTACGATTTATTATCATTGGTTTTAGTTCAGTATTTTCGCCTCTCTTCAGTTTTTGCCCCATCATATTGATTCTCAACATTAACGGTATGTCGTACATATAAAATTATTGTTACATATCTATTTTCCTATTTCATTTCCGTTCTTGTTGAAGTTATTGGGACTTTGTTAGGCGTTTAAAACACTGTCTAAGACACATTATTATGTAAAAAAATATATAGCCCTGTGTAGGCATTTAATGAATGTAGAGATATTTCGCCGCCGTGCAACAACTCATATCGTTTGCCATATTTTAGATAATTCAGAGATAATTTGCTATAGTTTGTACAATAATGCTATGTTATTGTGACAGATGTACAGACGCGCTTGAATTGTACATATATGACAGCTGTCACAAGTACATAACATGTATATATATATATATATTTATGTCGAATATTGAAAAACCCTTAAGCGCGTCAAAACCAGAAATGATATCTAGGACATTTTTTTATACAGAGATGAGGTTTTGTCTGAAGATTTTTTGCGAATATTATCGGTAATAAATAAAAAGATAAACGGAAATGTACGAGTATAGCTCAAAGTTTAACGAATACTCATTTTACTATATTGGTAAACAGAGTATAGCGTGTAGTAGTTTGCATTTGAACTTCATTTTCTTAAAACAACACTCAAATTTGTCAGATTCGCAAAAGGTCATTAAATTTTTTTCCGTGTTACACAGGCACCAAGAATCTGTGACATAAGAAAATTAATTACGTGAAAAATAAAAATACATAAACAATGTGATCAATCAATCAATTTATTTGATATAGGTAGTTGATCTATAAAATTCAAATAAAAACTGAATTACATTCTTTCAAATAACTTTACACGCAAATTACCTTTTGCTAAAGTCACCTAAAATGTCAATTTGCGAATGGGTGATTCTGCGACAAACCCCACGTAGCATGTGCTGCAACACGTTGAACTACGAGACGCGTACGAGTGCGGGTCTTTGTGCTATGCTCACTAGAGTATGATCAGCATAGATGGAGATATTGAAGGTATATGAAAATGACCAGTGTTCAATAAATTTTGGATTTTATCAGTGATTATAAATTATTATTTTTTCTGTTTCGCTGACCATAAAAATTGTAAATAACCATATATCTTTATATGCTGTGCGACAACGCTCTTTCAATCACAAAACGGTAAGACAATTCAAGACTAAATTGGTTTATGAACCCCGAAAACCAAACGAATACCGCTTACGGCCTTCGGTCTTACAAATAAATCTACGACAGTGTGTAGTCAAATTTAGAATTGCCCCATTTTGAATATATTAATCTACCTCTTGACTACATATTGTATATTATCTGTATGAGCGAATTAGTTCGCTAAATAAAATTATCAAGATTACTTTTATATTTACCAGATTGTTTGTTCTTGGAGGATTCCGTTGTCAGGCTGATGTATTTAATTTATAGTGAAAATAATACTTTTAGATAATTTTCATTTTAATTTTATAACGATATAATATATAACGTAAAATATATTTATTTTTTATGTTTCACACAAATGCGTTATATCACAAAAACGATTACTCGCAAGCTTTCTCATCGCTACATAATCGGAATTAAACATATAATAATATATATTCTAAAAATGTGTAGGTACCATATTGACTAACTGAAAATTAATATGTAAGTATTTTGTATCACTGCAGTAATAATAAATTATTATATGTAAATGTAATTAAATTTTAAAAATTATAACAGTTTGTTAAGATTTGGCGCACATGTATCGTATCAATTTTATATTTAGTTTGGGTTAAATTTTTTGTGTGAATGAAGTTTTATTGGGTCATTATTGGGGATGCTGAAACAGTTTTAAAAAGGCCTATTACGTTTTGTATCGTGCATATATAAATTGAACTAAATATTGTAGGGTTCATTATTTTCAATAAAGGGGGTGAAATATTATTTAGTACCTTGTTGTGACTTTATATTTATCATTTTAATAATCTCAAAGATTGAACCTAATGTCAGCCACCGAAAGACTTAGATAGTGGCATGGTTCTAGAGTAAGATTATTTATACCGTCTTGAGCTGATATCCATGAAAAGAAAAATTTTGAAACTATGAATAAATCAGTGTCTAGGTCTGGTATAATTCTCGCAATAAATTCTGTTTTAAAAAAATTACCCAATAATGACCTCGTATTGATTTTTGTTTTATGATTGTGGGCTCTGATATATATTTAATTTCAGTTTTAGATTTGGTCACAAATATTTATATATAATAAAAATAATGTATTTTAAAATGTTATAAAAATAACACGTATTTATACAAATGCCCCAATGTAGATAATGTTTTCGTGGGATTGCGGGAATTAGGGTAATGTGAGATTGAGATTTTCGAAAAGAGCAGACGGATCGTGCAACAGATCTCTATTTTATCGTTAAAATTTTGGACAATAGATTTTAGATCATCATGACACACAGAAAATGACTGCTTTCCTCATAGTTAACGTAACAGATTGTTCGGTGTTCTAGTTAAGGCCTCAGGAAAACGCTGGATACAGACCACTTCCGACCGTTCAACGTGATGTGTAAAAGAAGTATTTGATATTTAAATATATAGTAAATACTAAATAGTCTGAATAACGTGACCATAAACTATTGCCATAAAGATGATAAAATGTCTAGTTGCATCATTCGTCGTCTCCCGCCTATTCGGTGCGCGAGCACTGTACTTGTTTTAGTTAGTTTTAATCTATTACTCAATTTATTTATTGGCGGCGCGTTACCATCCTATCACTGTATATAGGCCTTTTAAAATTATCTCTCAGTTTTTAAACAGGCTCTGTCTACCCCTTAAAAGATAAAGACGTGAATTTATATCGTTAGTTGAGATGGAAGATGTAGTTTTTTTTGCTTATCGAATTATACGACACATAAACCAATTCCAGAATGTACACAGATATACAAGTTTACAGACATTACCTAGAAAAGAACTTGCATGTTTTATTAAAACCGGGGGGGGGGGGGGGTTACTACCGTCTCTTAAAACAATGCAAGATCCAGTGAATAAGCGAGACAGCCTTATTCAATCGTTCTTGCATGGTTTTAAGAGATGTAAGCCACCTGATTAAATATCAGATACGTATTTAAAACAATCTGCTGTAATTGGCTGGACATACGCTATATACATTCGTCTTATTTTGTATCGGTTAAATATGACGGGCTGTCTATTAATAGTGGAATCAAAAACGGTACCTAAATAGTATATATTAGTCATAACTCGTGGTGCATATATTTATTACATCCTTTTTTAGTTTACTGATTTAGTAATAACTTAATAAGTACGTTTTGTGATTGTTTAAATTATATTATTTAAAAAAATGGTGCGCGCCGCAAACCGCTCTGCGTACACATAAAGCGACTGCCATGTATTGTGATGTGAGTTTCTTTATACTTACTAATGTATAACATATTGTTTATTTTAATATTTTAATGATCGCTAGACGTTAATTTTGCATGCTGTAAATTATGTATGGGCTTGGAACAGCGGATCAAAAACTGTAAATAAATTTTGTTACAAAATGCGGATTAAACTATAGACTTTATTAATTTCATTGAGTTTCTCATGCTCGGTTTTTGAACGTAAGTTATGAAAATTATAAATTTCCCGTTTACAGGACATAACCATCTTTGCGCAATTTTCTGTAAATATATGCATAGTCTGTTAGTATCACATTTTGTAACAAAACTTTGCGCTTGATTCGCCGAATACAGCTCGTTATGTGGAGCTACTATTGTCTGTGACGATGCGTACCTCTATTTGCACGCGTGTGCAATACTTTGTTGTTTCTCGAAGCTAGATTTATCCGCTCAATTTTTCTCAAATGTAAAAGTGACAATATCGAACGCCGCCTCTGTTCAGTTCATTGGTCTACGTACACTTAAGTACCGAAAGAGGTAAAGGGTAAAAAATAATATAAATATGTTTTGATACCAAATTGAGCGGAAAAGTGTGACTACGAAAAATAACTACTTACATAGCTTGTACTAAAACTAGTTTTAACGCACAGATATGAAAAGCAGGTATATACAATGTTGAACTGTTTAGGCGTTATAAATTATATCTAAGCTTTTTGGTTAGTTTGGCTCCGGGATGCTAGATGGCTATACCCGAATTTGTTATCAAAATTCAACTTATTGTAAGATAACCATTTGTAATATATTGATTGAAATTCGGACTTTATACGATTCTGGTTTTCGTAACGCGATTTTGGTGAAAGATAATGTAAGGCTTTAAATAAATGAAGAACTCATGAAGAGTTGGTCGTATAAAGTTTGTTTTTACAGTTTGGGCGCATCGTTGGGGTGCGGTCGAGCCCGAGTCGAGGTTACTTTAATTCCTCACGTGATCAATAAATAAACGTCTCGAAAACGAGTCAATGTTCCGTCGAGCAGAAATACTTTATTTTCAATACAAAACCCAGTCGAGTACTAGAAGTGGTTTATTTTTTCAATAATGGTCATCTGCCCAGGTATTTATCCAATTAGCACGATATAATCCGGGCATTTCACTATATTTAGCCTTTGTTTCGACCGGGCCCCGCCTCCGGGCAGATATCTAAACATGCAATGCGCCTAAATTTCAAAGCTAAGGGATTGTGTAAATTATCTGCTAAGATACATAATGTAACTTATAAGAGAGTTTTATATATAAAGAAATGTAATTAACGTTTTCGTAGACTGTCCGTTCCGTGTGCCCTGTTGCACGTCCTGCCGTGATGTGATGTAAATTGTATGTTTGTTTGTTCCACTGATCGCCTGCCACTCTCAGAGACACTTTTCACACGTGCCGGTTATTGTAACTAGACGTTTAGGACCAATTCTCAAAATGACTGATTCGAATGCTAATGTTGTTGGGATCGTAGAAGGAAGAAATACTAAATTTTGTTTTTCTATCAAAAGTCTTAAGTGCAATTAACCGATTTACTTCGTATTGTCTATGGGTTATTTATTGTCCTTAATTCGTTTATATGACAGGCACCAAAAAAAAATATAACCGGTTTTTATAGGAATGGGCAAATGCTTTACATAAATGGGCAGATTGATACATGTCTTAGCTTATGTAACAATTTGCCCATTTATTTCGGGCAAATTTAAGTAAGTAAGTTAGTAAGTTTTAGGTCGCCCTTTTGACGTCACATACAAAATAGTTTGTATTAGCTCAGTTAAAACATCAAGTGCTATTGTTTTAAAATAAAATTCGTATAGTATTTCTTCCATCTGCGATATCGTCACTACGTGAAAAGTGGTTTCAAGCACTTTTTTACTTTAAACTTGTAAAAGTGTACTTTTTTTAAATAGTTTTATTCTCTACTGTCAATTTGTTAAGTATTGTTTCAAGTAAATATTGATTTAACCGCATCTGTTTTTTATTACATACATTATAAGCTGTTACTCGTGGCGGTGCACTCGCAGTCGCGATTATATCCCGGTAAAAATATATATTTTCGACTATAATTTTTATATCTGTGCATTTTATCCCAATTTGTTAAAAAAAATAAGCACATAGTGCCCTATGTGCTTTATTAATGAAAAAAAAACAAAAACTTTTGTCCCTTTAAACTGAAGTATGGTTTGTTTCGTTCTACGTTAAATATCTATTTATCGATAAAAATGGACAAAACATAGGTAGTTAAATGGGTGTATGTAACGTTAATTGTTTTAATAAAATAAGGCAGGTAGATATGATAGTTTTACATTTGAAACTGTCTTATCGTTAACAAAAATGTAAGTTACAAAAGAAATAAATCTTATTACATCCATAAAAAGTGGTAGTCTTGAGCTGACATCTCGCGTAAATTTTGAAAAATATAATTTCGAGCTTGTTTTGGGTATGACTAAAGGGTAAATTAAAAATGCATTTTATTTTGTCTAGTCTATATTTGTCTTAAATACGTACAAAATGAAAATAAATGACAAATCTGAACTGAATAAAACATGCTTAAAGATACCGCTTCAAATAATCTAGAGGCCTGTGTCCTGCAGTAGAATAACAAAAAAATAGTAGTTACATGAAGGGCAGGCCTTATTCTTTATTTTTTTACTAGTTTAAGATAAAGTAAACATATGGCCAATGTAAAACGAATTAACAAATTGAAAGAGATCACAAAAAACACTTCGGCAATCACAAGACTTCTTAATCTTTCAAACATTTATATATTCATACATTTATCTTTAAATTATTAGGAAACAATTGTTATATTAAGACAAAAAACATGGTCGGCAATGCGCATGCGACACTCCCGATTTGACAAGAGTTTGTAGGTCACATATTGTATTTCCATTAGGTGGGCTGTAAGCCTGTTTGCCGACATAAAGACACACAATAAAAAAGGCTTAATAGATGAGCTAGTACAACAATTTTTTAATATAAATACAAGCAGTTTTATACTTTTGGCAGAGGTCGCCTGTCAGTCGCCACTCCCGTTGGCTTAATGCTCTAAGATTATTAGTGAGGTGCCCAAAAATAAAAAAATATCATCGTAAAAATCTTGATTTGAACTTTAATGCTATCGATTAGCTAGGCTTGTATAACACCCGGCACATAAGTTGGACGCATGTTAAAATTTGTATGAAAATCGGCTACACTACAGCGCATTCAAGGTCATTTCAGTTTATTGCCAACTTATATGCCGCGAATTATACATATGTGTTAGATCAAGTAAACAATTTTTTCAGTGTATTGCATAAGTTTATTTAGGTATATATTTGAGTAGTTTGATCTCATGTGTCAGCCAAATGGCCAACGACAGTAACACGAGCGAGCCCGACTGGTGCGAGGCGGCCAGCGGCGTCGGCACGTAGTGCAGTAATGTTAGGATGCCCAGACCCACCTGTGGGGAAATAAGGCTTACGAATAACTACATAGTATAAAACAAAATCGCTTTCTCTGTCCATATGTCCTTTTGTATGCTTAAATCTTAAAAACTACGCAACGGATTTTGATGCGGTTTTTTAATAGAGAGAGTGATTCAAGAGGAAACAAAAATATAAATAAAAAGATTTAATTTTAATTTAGGTTTTTTTTTCATAACATCTAAGCCCGCGGGGAATCCAATATACAATATCCGATATATAAATGAAATCTTTACCCATTTCGACCTAAAGTTATACATTGTGTGTACTGACCTGCAGCCACGCCATAGCCGCCACGGAGTGTACCACTCGCGCTGCCGCCGGCGACAGAGGGCTGCGGCGCGCCTTCAGCCATAGTGTGCTCGCTAAGGCCAGCGTGGTTGTACCTATAACAAATGATTAATATCCTATAATATTAAACGAGCAATATACAATGTGGAATCAAATCAACTGCAATTTTTTTAAGGGCGGTTTCAGACCATTATACTGAACAACTTTTCCAAATAAACTTATATAGAAATACGAAAAAAAAATTTTGACCTACCATACAAATTGAAAATCATCGGATCTAGTTTAGTATGGAGTGAATTACTTTGATATATTTGCATGCCTTATTATTAGGACAAATACATTAAGCAACAAAACTTATATTTATAACTTACAAATAAATAATTTGATTTGAAAAAAAAATCGTATTTTCACGCAAAAAAAAAATATGCATTAAACGAACGCACAAAATGGATTTTGTGTGATTCATTGGTTGCGTCGAACAGTTAACAACTTAGTGCCTTGGTGCCTGGTGAAACACGTGTCGCAAGGAATATGTGTGCAAACTAATGGTGGCGGAAGCACGCAAAGAAATTTGATAAGTACTTGTCATAGATATTTTATGAATTCGAGTTGAATGAATGAATGAATAAACACTTTATTGCACCAATTACAAAAATACATCATTGGATTGTACAGGATCAAAGATGAAACCTAAACGAGTTACCTAATATCCTGTGATCAAACTGCACGGTGGTAGGGTTTTCAGTAAAGTTGCGTATGGTCGGCGAGAACTCCAGGATGTCTGACGGGATCCAATGGTCACCCATCTTGGGAAACGAGTTGTACACTAAGCCTGCGTCTAAGCCCGCTACGAACGCTCCTGTGAGAACATAAATATTTCGCCATCAGGGATCAGAAACCTGATTTAAATCACTGCATAGTATAAAACAAAGTCGCTTTCCAGAGAAAGCGACTTGTTTTATAGGACAGAGTCCCTATGTCCCTTTGTATGATTTAATCTTTAAAACTACGCAACGGATTTTGATGTGGTTTTTTTAATAGATAGAGTGATTCAAGAGGAAGGTTTTTATGCCCATGCGAAGCCGAAGCGGGTCGCTAGTAATAGTATAAAAAGTGAAAATTAGATTTCCGCAGGGCAACATAAAAGTGGTAGGAATAGAGTTGCAAATAAACCATTTTAAACTAAAATCTGTGGTTTGAAACAAATTAAAAAAAAATTAAACCGAAAATGTGAAAGTTAAAATAAAATTGAAAACTTTTTTTTTGTTGGGTTTTCTTACACCTTTATTAACCTATGTCAAACCTCAAAAATTGGTTTAAAAAGTTTCAAACAAAAAATACGGTTTATAACACTTTTCGCATCTATAGGTAGGAATGTGTAAATATACCTATCAATGTATGTAATTACCTGAAAGCGCAGTGAGAAACGCCATCGCCTTAACGGAATGCGCCAGCGCAGTCACCCCCTTCAACCCCTTCAGTTTGGTCAACACGGCGGGCGCGGGCGCGGGGCGCAGCACCCGCAGGGCTCCGGCGAGCAAACCCGAGTACAGCACGAACGCCAGCCCGAGGTGCGCCGCTAAACGATACTGGGACACGCGGGGCACATCCGACGGGCCTTGGAAACGGTCTTCCAGGCCAGACTTTACCATGTACCAGCCCATAAGACCCTGGATAATGAATAATTACTTACAATAAAATAAAATTTATTGAACCACAAAATAATTAAACTACATAAAACAGCTTAACTTAAAAGAATGAGGCGCAAAGGCGGAGTTATCGCTAAAACAATCTCTTCCAGTCAACCTTATGGTGGATGGAATTTACCTAATTATTTTTTATTTTATTTTATCTTCTACTGTAATCTGTATTTGATTGGACATTAAGCAGAATTTGTAGCTTATTATAGCATAATTTTTTTTTCGTGGTTCAAATCCAGTGACAAGTTAGGCACCTACTTACTATCAAAACGTAAATTTACATAATTTGTGTCATAACGAACGAATTTATATTCGCGTGAAATCCCATCCCGACTAATATTCCCGAGAGAAATTCATGCGGGCCAAGCCGCGAGCGAAAGCTACAATAGCTTTATTTATAATAATTTAAATTTAATAAAACTAAGTTTTTTTTTAATTGACAGAGCGAGCGAACGGCTAAATCGAGTTGGGGGCGAAAACATATTGTTTGTATGTATGCCAAACAGATGATCCGATTTTGATGAAACTTGCGAGGCATGTAGAAATCTAGGTGAAACTTAGGGAAATGAATTGTGTTAGAAATGTCAAAATCAGCTTAAGCAAGTCCTAAAAAGCTAATACAAAGCGAATAGTAAGTTCACGGCTAACTACCAGTACCTATAATTTAATTTAATCTTGCAAGTATCGTTCCGTTAAGGTGATACCTCGGTGAACACTAGCGCCACCGTCATTTAAAAATCATTACTCACTGAAAACACAAGTTATCAAAAATCCCTCTGCTGTAATTAAGGTTATGGATCTGGAGTTAATTTTAAACATATTAAATTATAATTCCCTATATTTACAAATTGCATTATTGCTTAAAATGGCCACTTTTAGCAGTTTGCAATTTGTAACTATATGGAACTATAATTTAATAATTGAATATGATTAAAATTAACTTCAGATCCAGAACCATTACCACATTAATACTAAATAGTGTAATTACTAATATATATTTTGCGCTCATAGTATTACGCTGTTTCAGTGGTTACTGACCTGAGCAGCCACAAGCGCGCAATAAACCCCCACCCTGATCTTCATGGGCTTGTCGAGGTAACCCCTTGCCCAGAAGAATGCGGCCGGCAGGAACACGACGGCGCCGATCGCGCGGCCCCACGAGCGGTGAGCGAACTCCATCCACCAGATCCATTTGAACTCTGATAGGGTTATGTGTTGGTTTTTGCTGTGGAGTTGAACAAATCATGCCTTTTTAGGGCCAAATGGCAAAAACGTAACCCTTATAAGATCACTTTACAGCAAAACTAGACCAATTATCCATTCTTACTATCACTATCACTACATAGTATAAAACAAAGTCGCTTTCTCTGTCCCTATGTATGATTCAATCTTTAAAACTACACAACGGAAATTGATGCGGTTTTATTTAATAGTGATTTAAGAGTAAGATTTTTATGCCCATGCGAAGCCGGGGCGGGTCGCTAGTAATAATGAATGCGAAAGTCTCGTCTGCCTGTTACACTGCTAAACCGCTGGACCGGTTTTAATGAAATTTGGTATGGATATAGTTAAGAACCAGAGATCAAACATACACCACTTTTCGGCGCGTCATAAGAGTCCCACGCGAGCGAAGTCGTGGGCAACAACTACGATCTCTGCTTGAGCCAAAGATTGACTGTAAGATAATGTTCTTAAGTAGCATGAATTTCACCTATAAACGTATACGACCCATACGGGTAAGACAGAGCATAGGGTCATAGGACCTTAGGCAATGTTTAGCATAACCGTAGTTGAAACAGGAAATCAATAGTGATGGGTTGCTAGCCGCATCGCCTATGTCATGATTTACCCAATTGCCGATTCCCTCAGACGACTTACGGCTTGCGCGGGAAGAGAAGCAGCTGGTACATTCTGTTTTTCTTTTTCTCCCAGACCAGTATGGAAGTTATTTATTTATTTCTTTATGTACACAAAAACACGAATATAGGATATAATATAAAATACAATAAGTACAAAGGTTAAGTAGTACCTTAGTAAGTTAGTTAGTAAGTTAGTATATAGTTAGCATGGAAGCAATAAAGTTTAAATAAATAAAAAGATATTAAAAATTAATTAATTTATTGAAATTCATACTAATCCATACTAATATTATAAATGCGAAAGTCTGTCTGTCTGTCTGTCACCTCTTCACGGCTAAACTGCTGGACCGATTGTGATGAAATTTGGTAGGGATGTAGTTAACGACCTGAGGTCAAACATAGGCTACTTTTGGGTGCGATATAACAGAGTACCACGCGGGGCGAAGCCGCGGGGAACAGCTAGTGTTTAATAAATAGTTACTTACTATTTATATTCCGGGTACTGTTTATACTTCTCAAACTCGCGCACCCACTCTTCTTCACTTGTGGGTAATTTCTCTCCCAAAAGCCGCCATGTTACCATTGATAGCCCTGATTCCGTTAATCGGGTCACGCCACCTAAAATAAAATAAAAATTCTATGTAAATTCTACCTTTTGTTTTGTCCATTATATGTTGTGTATAAACTGCCTCTGTGGTCTAGTCGTTAAGGCGTTTGCCTGAAGACCATGAAGTCGTAGGTTCGATTCTCATATAAATAATAATTCATTTAGTTGTTTCCAGTTTGGTGAAGTCATCGCATTCTTGAATCACCAGACTTTCTGAAATAAAGATGATTCTGTGCTTTGGAAGGCAAGTGGACCCGTTGGTCCTGGCTGCCATCTGGTGATTGAAGACGAGTCACTTCGGAGGTCGAGAGGTGGTTTCGAAGATATCTGACACCAGCATGTGTTGGGTCAATAGATCTTGTTACCTACACGATTGATGTAACTCCACACTATATCTATGCTAAGCGGATTAGCTCTTTGAAGTGACAGTGGGCGGAGCACATAGCACGATAACGGCGGAGAAGAAAGGTTCTCGAATGGCGACCACGCACCGGCAAGCGCAGCGTCGGACACCCACCGACCAGATGGTCAGATGACCTGGAGAAAGTCGCAGGCAGGCGCTGGATGCAGGCCACTTTCAACCAGTCATTTTGGAAATCCTTGGGCTATGTTCAGCAGTGGACAGCTTGCGACTGAAATGTTGAATAATGAATCAAACTATGAATTGAAATTTGACTGCTTTATCTGCATACCCTCACTTTTTTATCACGCATTTCTCTCCATATTTACGTTTATTAGTTGTTTCTGTGGTGTTATAAAATTAAAAAGTCTGTCTGTGATGGTATTGTAGCGCCTAAATGAAAGATTGTTAGATGCCTTTTTTGTTCTGAAGCTAATATTTCGAGATGGTTCTTAGCTATAATTGATTGTGATCTATTCAGCAGTTTTAAGATTAACAGATTTGTTAAAAACTAGTTAATTTTTATTGTTAAACAACTCAAAAAAAAGGCGTTATGTGTGTGTATCCTCTTACTAAAACCATTTCTCTTTTCACAACTACCCAAAGGTTGACTGGAAGAGATTGTTTAGCAATTACTGTAAAATTATGTTTTCTGTATGTTTTGTAAGGCAATAAAAAATATATTTTGTATTGTTTTGTATATCTAGTACTGATCTTGCATGGTTTATTATTTTTAAATTTATATTTGTCAATGAAAAAGTTGCTCAAATATTGTATGCGCTTAAAATTAATAAATATAAAGAATATTAGACTTTACTGGCGAGTTTTTAGTCTTAGCTGACAATCACACAGTTGAAGGGTGATAAAGTTAATTGTTTTTTTTAAAAAAAAAAAGAAACAACAAAAAATCTGCACAATTACTTATTGATAAGAGATTTTACAAATCTTACATGTCAAAAAGAATATTTAAAAATGGTAACTTAAATATAATTATTATCTAAATTAAGATTAATAAAATACCACAGACAATTTAGGCGAATAATATATGAGAACTTTTTCATTAAATAACTAATATTAACTTTAAACTAAATACATTGAATAATTATCTTAAAAAAACTAGTACAAGGTTGCTATTTATTCGAATAAAAATTTCTCCCAGCAGACCTGTGAGAGTTAAAATCTATTTGCTACCATTAGTAGTTTTCAAAGCAACATTAACGACAAGATATACACTGTATAACAATATCAAGTAACCAGCAACCATACCTAAGACAACAGCTGTGAAGACCATGCCACTGCATCCGAGCAGCCAGTAGCCGACCACTTTGGGAGTCTTCGGCTTGGGAGCAGTGGAGCAGAAGCGTGCCATGATGCCATTTGATTTCACTAGTTCACTTAGCTGTGAACAAGGAGGATAATTTATTAGAGGATTCTCATTACAAAGAGTGAACTGAAAATGGACTCTTTTTCTTATCAAGAGCTTGGCATGGAGCGACTACTATGTCAATGCTGGAGCTAAAGGGGGCCGGGCAGTTGTTTCACGGAACCGTCGCCCGCCGGCCGCCGGTCAGCTGCTATACTCGGCCAAATGACTTACTAGGCGACAAGTGTGTCCCATAGAAATAGATGCTTTGTAATTAGCCAGTATCTCGATAATATATCGATTTGTCTGTACAGTCCAACTTTTAAAAATGTACCTTAGGATCTACCTAATAGGGCTAGGGCTAAACAAACTAGAGAAAGATTTCCCATTTTTACCAACCTTAAAAATTACATGTATTCAATGCAATTAAATGATTGATTTTAGCCTTTACCCTTTCAACATGATCGTTTTTACCCTTTTTACCAAAAGGGTAAAAACATGACCCTTTTACTAAGACTTTGCTGTTTGTCACCAGGCTGTATTTCATAAACTGTGATAGCTGGACAGTTGAAATTTTCAGATGATGTATTTCTGTTGCCGCTACAACAACAAAATACTAAAAACAAAACACAATAAACATTTAAGTGTTTATTTATATATTTCTTAATAGCACTCACCCTAAATCCTCTATAACCCAGTCTCCCACTGTTAGCATTCCTGACGGTCACCAGCTGTCTGCTGCTAAGGTTGAAGCTGTTCCTGCTGCTTGAGAGCAGCTTGCTCTGGACAGCCCGCAGAGGCTGCGAGCAGCGACACAGGTGGGACACTAACAACATGCTGGAAACAATTGACAGCGTTATTTTAAGTTTACTGTCTTAGTATACCCAAGATTCTATCTATAATAGCTGAAGGATTAATGAATATTTTAGATATTTATTTGTAACTATTTGTATTGTACAGCACTTCGATTTAACCTGTACACAAAAATATTACCATCAAAAGTACATCAAAAGTAAATATAATAAATGCATAATCGTTGTAGCTGACACTTAATCAATGTTTTGTTAATGATAATAAGTGACCTTTTGTGTATACGATTACAAGAGCACTTCACAATGTATTGTATTTTATGTATGTGTGGATCGAGGTATATATTTATAATGTTTTGAATAGGTGTAAGTTACGTGAACCGGCGTTAAACCATCGATAAAATATTACTAAAAAGTAATATTTTATCGATGGTTAAACTTACTTGGAATGTTAAATATTATCATAGAATAAACTGTAAATAGTCTGTGTGGATAACGTTTCACATCAATTATAAAAACACTTGCAATTAAATATAAATCATTTAAATAATGATAAAAATATAAATCAAATTTCTTTGCACTGCACTCAACTGCACTTTCAATTGACTTAACATTGACAGTCTTGACACTGACATATTGATTGACATCAAAAGACAATACGTACCTATTTTTTTTAGATTTAGCCGATGCAGGGGGGTTACCATGAACTAATTAAGCAGGCCCAAAAAGTAACATCTCGATTAGGTATTCTATTCACTCGTTTCTTGTGGCTTACCACCATCTCTTCAAATCATGCAAAATCCAGTGAGTAAGGGAGATGTCGCCTTACCACATGTATTGCGCTGTCTCGCTTACTCACTGCATCTTGCATGGTTTTTAGAGATAGTAGTAAGGGACCAGAAGAATTTTACTTGCTCGTCGTTTTATGATCGGCCCCCTGACTGATATACAAAACCCTTATTACTTATGCTGTTTTCGGTTGTCGGTTGAATCCTAGGCTTTTGTATTGGTTTATAGAAAAAAAAACAAATGAACTAAGTAGGTACATTTATTAAAATGTATCAATTTCGTCAAATATCAAAAATACAAAGTTTTACAATACATACTCGTATATAAATAATATCAAAATACTTATTTAATCTTCCATTTCCAAATAGTCATTAGACAAAGCTTTAACATTTTGTAAAGCATTTTTGAACTCTCCTTCCTCCATTCCTTCTCCAACATAATGGTGAACAAATGCGCGCTTAGAGTACATCAATGAGAATTTTTTGGCAAGCCGTTCCCAGGCCACTCGCACTGCAGAATTATTTGATACCATCACTACAGCTCTTTCCAAAACAGACAAGTCTCCACCGGGCACAGTTGTTGGTGGTTGGTGGTTTACACCAATCTGTAAAATACTTGTATATATATAAACAACCAACCCTGCTGTTCCATTGGTCTAGTCTAAGGCGTCATATAATTATAGTCTACCTACTTAAAACCCATTAAATAAATTCAAACGTTTCGTGTGTTCCCAGCGAGTCAAATTTTCCTAAGGCACACTATGATACCTACGTTGGAAAAAATCCCATCGAATCAACATTCTGCTTTTGGGCGCAAATTGCTGGGAGCAATCCAAGCGTTTTAAGCAAGTTTTTTGGTTTAAATGTTATAATACCGTTTACCAGTCCTTACCTTAAATCCAGTAGGAGACCAAGAAACGAACTTGATAGATCTCATTTGTTTGATTTGATTGATTGCTGTATTTATATCGTTACTATTTACGTCCCCTCTGAACAACAGGCAGCAGGACATGTAGCTGCCTTGTCTGGGGTCACACTTTACCATCTGGTTTGCTGGCTCAAAGCAGGACATCATCAGCTGATGAGTGGTGTTAGTCTCGTGCAAACCACGACTGGGAGGCACAAATGGCGCAAATGTGACCAGTGGGAAATGGATTCTTGGATAAGGTATCAGATTTGTCCTAAACTCCACTAGTTCAACGTTCAGAGAACCTTCGAATCGCAAAGATGCGGTCATGCAAGACACCACCTTTAATATAATGTTGTATCATTAACCAATACAAATTCATGATAGTAGTTTAACAAGTAACAATAAAAAGATAACGATAAGCTGTACCTGAGCAATCAGTCTATTTAAATTGGTATAGGTAGGCCTTGGCACATCTAATGATCTACCTAAAATATCGTAAAGAGCTTCATTATCAAAAATAAAGCAAACATCTTCCGTGTTCATGCAAGCGTGAGTCGTCAGAACTGCATTATATGGCTCCACAATAATAGGAGATATTTTAGGAGCTGGATATATTGCGAATTCGATTTTGGACAATTTTCCATAATCTTTGGTCAGCCCTTCTAACAACAGAGCAGTAAAGCCAGATCCAGTCCCACCTCCAAAAGAACGAAAGATAATAAATCCCTGGAGATGACTGCATTGTTCTGCTGTAACTCTTATTCTATTTAGAGCTAAATCTA